>JAFBJR010000150.1:12546560-12898690 GCA_016785285.1 Brachirus orientalis
GGAGACATTTTCCAATGTTGTTGCAGTTCCAGAACTATTTGTTCTCCTAAGAATGCAGACTTTATTGTCCAGTGCACAGAGCAATGGTATGCATGAGTCTTTTTGTGAGGCAGATTTAGAAAGCCCTCTTTAGAAGCTGGAGGCTGCAGCTTCACAATCAGCTTAATGCCTGCCTATAATGAGTACTCTTGTGTGTGTCAATTTGGAAGAGTGTATGTGTGTGAGTGTGAGTGTGCTTGTGTGAATGCTTGCTTTTGTTATGTTGATAGTGTTCTCAGATTGGTCGGTAATTTTTTAACATGCACTGAATTGTGGTGTGTGTGTTTGTGTGTGAGTATGTTTAGGTTTGCTTTGCTGTGTGATCGGTCAGTTGACATGTGAGTGTTTGTCCAGACATTGTGCAGCAGCCTATAACTGCCTTACCTCTCTCTCTCTGTCTCTCTCTCTCTCTCTCTCTCTCTCTCTCTTTCTCTCTCTCTCTCAGGGTTGTTCTGCTGTCAGTGCGAGCTCATGCCAGTGATGGACTGCAGCCGGGTGGATACTAACCTTAGCTGGTATTCACAAAACAGCATTCGTCCTTACTGAGACCAGCTCCACAGAATGCTGAGTCCCATTGTCCCCTATCGTGAGTACACTGCACCCTTCTGTCTATCTACCCTGCTACATGTCACACCACACAGCTCCATTTAACTTTGCTGGACTTTGCCTGAATCAATGGTCTCCCACTTGGAAAATAATCAGGATTGAATACTATGTTGTGCAACTTAAATAAGTAAAAAATGCACAAGTAAAGGTGGAGAACTGCCTCATGCCTCGGTGCGTAAACCTGTCACTATTCTATACATTCCTTTGGGAAATGCCACATGTGGGCACTGGTCCTGACTGAATGTTTCATCATCAGGTCGAAGACTTTGATTTCAAGGAGGAAGGGGGACTGATGGAGACTAATGGTTAAATCCAATCCAATCCAATCCAATCCAACTTTATTTATAAACAACAGCAGAGGCAAAGTGCTGTACATTAGAGATGAATAAGATAAACTACTGAAACATACTAAAGGATAGACAAAACAGTAAAACACCGTTGATTGTACATATGTACACATATATACAGTACATCCGTGCATCAGGAGAAACCCCTCAGTTCTTCCAGTGTCATTTTACCAATACAGCTCCAGGCCCACCACCATGCTGCCTTCTGCTCTCCCTCCCTTCTGTCCTCCTCTGTATTTTCTTCCTGAAATGCTGACCTAATAACTGTTGTGTCCAGTTTTGGTCCCCCCCTTTCTCACCCACCCACCAGGTTTCATTAGAGTCCTGTGCACTGACTCTCCAAAACAGCATTGTTTGCTTGTCAGCATGGGGCTGCCTCCATGGGCTCGACTTCAGCAGCCCCTTTTTATCAGCTCTTTAACTTGCCTCAAAAGAGCATTATCGCATTGACAGTTACAAGAAAAGAGGGAAATCACATAGAAAGGATAATTTAAAAACTATTACTTCATAATTGATGGTAAAGGTTGAATTTGCAAAAGGGTGTGGGTGTGTGAATTAAACCCAGACAAAACAGCGTGACCAAAGTATCATGAGTGAATGTTTGACACGTTTTTTTGCTGTTTGTGAATTTTTTTTCTCATTTCATCAGATGAATGGATTTTAGCATCAGTGCTAGCTGAAAATGTAGCTGACCTTATGTGTTGTTTTGAAACATGTCCCCTCACACTTGGCTCGTGGTTGATTCATTGTCAGTGCATACAGAACATGTTGTGTTTTTTTCCCATTTAATTATGCCGATATCTTCAAATCCATTGAGGTTGTTCATGTTAGACCATTCATTTTAATCTGCAAGCTTGCTGTGCCTTTTACCAGCACTTGTTTTACTAGTCATTCCATCAGATCCCTGTACCCTACTAGTCCATGTACACTCTCAATATACTCCGTGCTGCAGCAGTGGACAAAGCATCCAAGAATCTCACAAACTGCTGGTGGAACACTGGTGGTCCTTCACAGGCAGTCTTCCAGTACATTACGTACCAGCCTTTGTGTGTGAATGGCTTTTATGATGAGGACACACAAAGCTGGTTTTCATCTACTCTGTTTGGCAGCTTGATGGTTTTTTCATGTACATAGCAGCCCTGTTGTACTGCGCTTCTGCGGGGTTGATCGTTTCAAAACAGTCTGCCAGTGTGTGTGTGTGTGGACAGAGTGATCATATCAAGCGCTGTTTACTCTCAGAGCAGTGACACACAAACACACCTCTGTGCTTGCGGATGATACTGCTGCTCACTGTCTTTTAGTTAAAGAGCGTAGTCATGATTCTGCTGAACAAAAACGGACTGTGAGGCACTTTACATTTGTGCCGGACATGTGAAGACTCTCACCTCCATGTTGAAATTCCCTTTGTGGGAATAACGAGCATTCCAACATCTCTGCCTGATTTCTGACTCCTGCTGTTGGCATTTCTGCCCCAGCACATCGAGTCTGTGTATGAAAGGTGACACACAGTTAAGACAGGTACGCCCACTGACACACTTCACTCTTTGTTATCGGGACTGCTCTAACATGTCCAGTCTCAGTGACTTGGATATCACATTCAGCCAGTCTCTGTGTGCCTGTCTCTTCCTCTGCGTGTCCGGCCTTGGTCCTTGTCTCCAGCCAGTGCAGAGGACTTCAAGCTGGGGCGAGTAGCCATGGCTGGACCTGAGGAGAAACCTGAGAGAGATTCCAGGGGCCATAGATACTCCTGGAGGGATTTGGTGCAAAGAATCCGTAATCTGCACTTCAAACACACTCTTAAATCAGTCCCAGGCCGACAACCCAGGAGTGCCCTAACTCTTGTTGCTGGGGAGGGGGCCTGCTGGTCTAGCGATACCTTTTCTTTTAAAACAGTGCACACACTCAGGGCAACCACACGCAGTCCAGATCTGGCAGTTTTTATAGCTCTCCTCTGACTGACCTCTCTCCCTCCCTGGCTCTGTTTTTATGTTTTGTACAAGTGTCTTTGTGAATGACTCAGCCAAGTCATAGAGTAGTTTGTATAGAAAAAAAGGAGAAGAACATCTCATCCTGGCCCCTGAAGTAGCTGGTTGGAGGGCCATGCCAGCGTCTTTGTCAGCAAAGAGGTTTGAGTGGTGCAGCGGCGGGGCCTGAGGCCCTTGAGTAAACAGTAAGCCTGCTAAAGCATGTGTGAAGAAGGGCTAGGATCGTTAGTGTGAGGTGTGAATGGGCTCTAATTAGCCCCTACTATGTGTATGTTTGTGTGTATGTTTGCATCCCTCTGTTGCCAAAAGAAAAGAAGGTTAGGGACCCAGAGCCCCATGAGTCTGCTGGCCCTCTGCTCTGTCTCTCTGAGGGTTCATCGGCTCATTAAGGAGACCTCTGCTCCCATTAAGGGCCAAATTAAGAAGCAGGGTGGTGAGGCTCATTTGGATGGCAACACTTCACTGAATTCCTGAGGCAGCAGAATTCACAGCGCAACAATGAGACCCAATGAGTTTCAGACCAGCACAGCTAATTAGTAAATGACTGCACTTGAGAAATGACATACTTAAATTGTTACGCCACAAAGTGTTTGTAGTGCAGTGATCATAAAATGTGCTGCCATAGTAGGGACTCTGCCTGTTTTGTATCCTGAGCTTTATCTAATTTGTGTGCACACTAACAGAAAACAACAAATCCCAGAGCTGTCCATGTGCCAAGAGTATAAGCTTAGAGTGTGGATGGGCTGGGAGAGTTGGACAGAAAGAAGAGAATGCAACATGTTTATGAATAAGGGAGGTGCACAAGCAGAGAAATAGAGAAAAAGGAGATTGCAAGAATAAGACAGAGCTGAAAAGGGTGAGATAGAGCATAGATTGGACTAGTGAGACAGATGGAAGGGGTGATTGGTCATCACAGAGCCTTAGGACAGCTGTTCTTTGATATATTAGTGGACACAATGACCTAAAGCCAGCCTGCAGTCACAGAAAATAGGAACCCTGTTTTTCTTGAAGGGGTGGGGGGTGGGTAGTTCGCCATTTGTGGACGTGCATTAGCAGGCACGGGGGATGGGGGAGTTGTTTCTAAAATTACGAGCATGAAGTGACGCATCCAGCAATTATTCCGGAGGCTTTCTGGTTTTGGAGACTGCTGAGAAAACAGTTGTAAAATGAGCATGCACTTAGATGGGAACTTTCTTTTTGGTGTGCTGTCATTAGCAATTCTAAACATGTTAGTCAATTAATCAGTGTCGAAAAATGCCATCAAGTAGTTTGTCCGTGGCTTCCCTCCACCCAGTCTGAAGAAGAGCAAATTTTAATGACAATGTAAATATTTGCTCCCTGCTAATGAGCTGAAGATGTGTCACATATACAACCTTGTTTCATCCTGTAAATTGATTGGCTCTTAGCAATAAAGGAAAATTATACAAACTATATTTTATTACAGAAAAAGGCAGTGTGATTCTTTCTTCAAAATACACAGTGTAGTGCTGACATATTACCTTTCTCTTCTACTAAAACCTTATTAGTTGCACAAGCTGACAAAAGCTATTCTGACAGCTGGCCTGAAACAATCCCAAAGGGGAATGAAGCAAAAAAATGAAGTAAGCCAAACTGTCACTCTCATACATGAGAGTGAGTACAGAAAGAGGAACATAAAGAGACAGGGAAAGACAGAGAGAGAGAGAAACACACACCAACACACATACACACACACGTTGAGGACATCTCTCAATGCCACTGCAGGAGACGGGCTTGTTCCTCCTGGGATTGAACTGGTGAAGCAGTTTGAAAAGAGCTGCATCTGCGTGTGCACTGGGCAGCAGGTGTAAAAACTCCCCATTGGAGCTCCCACACTCTTCTGTTATTACATCTTTTTAGGGCCATGAAAGAGGGAGCAGATGAGCCAGAGGGTGCAAGAGGCAGAATGGGAGTGTGGGATTGTGTTTCTTGTGATTGATAGCAGTCCTGTGACTAACACATAGATTTATAATAATTTTCCCTAGCAATGCCCAATTATGCACGGCTTATAAATTATGATGCCTGTTGTCTGGTGTGTGCATTATCCCTGTTTTAAGGCGGTTTGGGAAGTGTTTCACGGACTAAATTTGCTCTTCCTTAAACAGCTTCTTGGCAGCACCCCACACAATAACAGAGTCTATTATTATTATTATTTTTTTTAATTAACTTGTGTTTATAGTATAACAAACATAATCCACAATATATGTGAGGAGTATATTGTTTTTCAGTATGTTAGTGCAAACTGCAAGAGATGATAAAATGTATATTACATATCAAAGTGAGAGAATGTCCAGAGACAATTTTCCACTGTCTTCACTTGCCAGGTTGTAAAATGCAGCCAGCCTCTGAGATTGGTGGTTTTATGACAGGCCAGGTAGTAAGCTGAGGTAGGATGGCCACAGCCTAGTGCGAATGTCCTGCTTGATATTAGTGCTATAAATCACAGTGAACTTGAGAACAGAGGACTTAACGGCCTTCAAGAGTGAACAACAAATCAAGATAACAAATTCTGATAAATAACAGATTCTCATGTGCTGCTTGCTTTCCACAGCAAACTCTAGTCATGATTACTTGTGGCAGGTCCTATTTGAAGTAGGTAATTGGATGTGTTTGTCTAAAATAAACAGTAGTGTTTAAAGATTATTTACATATTTATGTCCACTGAACACAAATTTCATCCAGTAACTCATTGATCAGCTTGTGCTTGCTGAATACATAACAAACTGATGCAATCTTCAGATTGTGATTTATCAGCACAAATATAGTTTCTGTCGCACTCTGCCCTTCTCTACAGTTTCTGCTTGTCATACCCCTTTGGTATGGCTACTTGCTTGGTTTTGTAACTGCATTTGTTTCTTAGATATTTAAATACATTTTTGAGCATGCTCCAAACAAATTGATATCGTTGTGGAAAGATTTTTCATTGTTGGCATTTTTTTTAATTCTGCAATGAATAGACACAATACGAATGCTTTATAGCTAATGCAGTCACCAATTATAGATTTACCTTTTGTAATTAAAAATTAATTTTTAGTTGATATTGTTGGTTTATATGTAATGTTAATAAAAGATGTCCAGTAAATGTTCAGTAGATGTACAGTCACCCAATCTAAACTCAGTGTTCTACTTGCGTAGTGAAATAGGTATTTAATGTATTTCAGTATACAAATAACCAACTGCTCCAGTTGAAACTATGCAGTTGTTTGGAAAAAATATTTTAGTAGGTTAGCTTTTGTCTGTCTCAATGGCAGATGTTTTCCACTTAAGTCTGCATTTTAGCACATTTCCACAAAACTATTATCAGGTGGCATGTATAGAACAATTCCATACACAGATGTCATTGAGAAACTAATTCCAGCATTATGACTCAGAATAATCTGGTGTAATATCCTGCTGCAGATGTCCATGCTCTCCACTCCTATCTTCCTGATCAGATTCATGCTTGAACATTTGTGGTTAGATTTGAGAAATTGTAAGTTGTAGTGATTCATTTAAATCCTCTACACCAGTAAGAGATCAACTCACAATGGCTGTGCGTGCTGCTCCTCAGCAGGATCTTTAATGTTAGGTCATTCAGAAGAAAGTGGTCTTTCAAGGCAGTGTCTTGATGCCTGTTTTAGTTAGACACTCAACTGAGGGGGTGCATCAAAAGCAGTTCAGGGTAAATAGGGATTTGTATTTGAGCTATGAATCAGTCCCAGAATAAAGATATAGAGATGGAAATTAGCACAGTACTAATAGTTGTTATTTTGCAGATACATTTTTCCATAGAATGTTTGTATTTCATGATTTACAGAGCTGGTTTTTAATTCAAGAAACACATGGTTTTTTTATGTAGTATTATGCTGTAATCTGTCAGTGTGAAGTTGATCAGCTAAGCAACTATTTGCAGCCTGCATCATGGTAACTCTGCATATTCATGTTGCATAACAGATGTGATGTAGGTTTTGGAAGCATGTTTTTTTTCCTATATAATCTCTGTGGAGGTGTGTGATCGAGTGCATGTGTTTTCTTTGGTTAGTAGTTGGGGGTTGTGCTCAACCCTGAATAAAGCTCTGACTGGATTGATCTGCGGTGCCCTTGTTTACAAGCGGCATCTTCACAATTGGCACAGTTTAATAGCACACTGTCCCAGAAGGCTTGTTGTATCCATGTCCGTTTTGTTCCTTAGGGCAGAGAAAACAAAAGTGCCGGGAAGGGAGAAGGGGAAAGCAACCTCAGGGGAATTGTGAAACGGCACTGGAGCCCTCTGTCTCCAGGCTTCCTGCCAAGATAGCGTTTCACCTTACCCACTGATACTTCTTTTATAGGAAACCACAACACAGACTTGAGCATTCCAGCCTTCATGGGCCAGAGTCTATTTCAGTTTCCCACAGTCAGCATAAGTTGCAGTGACTATGTAGATGCTAAATATGCAAACAAATAGATGAAACTCTCCCCTTGAGCCATAAGTGATCTAATTTTACTTTTGGGTCCTCAAAGAAAAGCAGGTTCCTGCTGAAGAGAGCCATACCACTGTCTTTATCACGCACTCCTACAATAGGATGTGGCTCACACAGGTTCCTCAATAAATCCCAGGCAAACACAAAAGCTGTCAGTGGACTGCTGCTGAATAGATTAATAAGATTTCCATAATTAGACAGGCCCCTGACAATAGGATCCTTCAGGCTTTGTCTCAGGACCAACTGGATTGTCCAAGCCGCGCACGTCTGCTGGACGGGCATCCACCACAATGGCCACACAGACAGTAAGGCGGTCAGCAGAAGAACATCTGTCCCTCCTGGGGCCGAGAACACACACACAGACAAACAGTGGGAAGTTCCATGTGCATAGCACAAGGTTCTTATCAACCGTTTTGCAGCCCAGAGACCATCAGTCCATGAAAAAGCAGTCATGTTGCATGATAATGTTTACTTAACTTGGTCACTGCAACTAATCTCCTAAGTTTTTGTTTATACAGTTTTAACAATGCTTCTGGTAAATGATTATATGTAGATGATGATATAGTGACTAGAGCTTTAGTCATACCAACAACATCTACAAAAGCTTAAAAAGCAAATGAATGAGGACCAGATTACTTTTTCAAACTTGCTGACATCCTGGTTTAATAATCTTTTATGTATAATAAAAAAAGGAAATGTTTAATCATAGCTTCTCCCCTCTCTGGATTACAAATTACGAACCTGTAGTAATGTATTGTTTTCTTTCTTTGTTTTATTTACAATCTAGCACTACACTGAAAAAAAACTGAAAAAAGTATATTGAAGTTACTCTAATGATTACACCATCAGTACTGTTCCCACACTGTCCTTATTTCCGACATCTAATCTTAGCTTTCTTCCTGTCCCTTCTGTGAATGAATCTACATGATGGCTCAGATTCAAAGATAAGTGTAGATTACAGCTTGCTCAGTTTATTGAAACTTACTGATTTAAAAACCACAATCCAGCAGAGGGCAAGATCTAATTACATGGAAAGGGCTAAACTGACGGAAACCCTGCTGTGTTCATCAGTGGTGAGTGGCAGCCTATGACTGATCTAACTCAGTGTATACAAACAGGAACAGTTATAGAGTATGATCAATTTCTGAAAAGACTCAGATTTAATAGTGAATTGGTTTCTTAGGTATAGGCAGCTGGTCATTAAATTTGGCCTTGGGGGTAGTGTGAGAGAAGTCAGTTCTGTGCTGGTGCTACTGTGATGATGGAGTGGACAGCAGTTAACCCGCTTCACTGAGTCCTCTAATGCCTGCTTCAGTCCACTTAGAGGCCACGAAGCGCCTGCTGTCCGCTCTCTCCACTCTCTCCGTCCCTCCCTCCTTCCATCCCTCCCTCCCTGCTGCAGGTTTTATGAGCTCCCCTGGGCTCCTATCCATCTCTGTCACACACAGGCCCCATTATTGGGCTGCTCACAAACTGGTTGGGCTGCAGATGGGAAGGGCCTGCAGGACATAGATGTTTCTGCGCCATGGACAAAGACCTGCAAGTCAATCCACAAAAATATGTGGTCATCTGGGTGTGGACAAGCCAATGTCTTCAACATGTTTGTTAAAAAAACCCCACAAAGGAACAGAGTGTGAGAATGTTGTGGTGGATGTGTGGCTGTGTGGGTTGGTTAAAGCTTAGGGAAGTACTTGAACTGGTTTGGTCATTGGGAACTTAAGGCAGTGGATTTGAATATGAAGGACATGATAATCCAATGGCCATCTGGTCTGCTGCTCTCATTCGACTGAATAAATATCGAGCGTAATCTGAAAACACACATGGGGAGGTTTGGAAAGCTGGGAAAAAATGAAGAGGCCAAAGTTTAGAAGTGAGCCAGAGAGCAGGAGAGCAGCAGCAGAATCACAGGCTGTGGATATTGAGATTTGATTTAAATGGCAATAAGAGGCCTGGCTCCACACACATAGACAGCCATGAATAATGAATCATCAGACATCCACTGAAAGGAAAGCAGGGAGGCCAGTAATGACAGCTTTTGCATTATACCTACATTTTCTAGCTGCAATAGTTGTCACCTCGGGGTAAATCTTAGCAGTTCAATAATGCCAAGTTATGTGTGGAATGTCAAGCTAATGTCTCTGTGTGAGATTGTGCAAGTCTCCAGTGAAACTGATATTTATATAACTTTATTTTTTTGTTTAAAACACACATAAAAACATATACATTACGGATGTGACTATATGGACACCATAAAGTCAGCTTTAAAAGTTAACAGCATAGCATTCAAACAGCAGATGCATTTTGTATGTTGGCAAAGCAGTTTAGAGCTGCAAAGAGTATTAACCATATTATAACCATATATAACCATATTTTCTACAAAAATGCCAAACACTAACTTTTTCCAAGCATCTCAAATGTAATGTTCATGTTGTACTTGACAGTAAATTGAATATCTTTGGATTTCTGTGGCATTTCACTTAGTATATACCTGTTCCACACATTTCAAATGAAATGCCAGTTGCAACAGAATGTTTTCATGAGAGGGAGGACAATTTCTGGAACAAAAAGATCTTTTTTTTTCTGCATGGCTGTCCTCTCTCCTGTTAGCCCTGTGATGTTCTCAGTACGTAGCAGCCATTATCAATCAGGCCTTGGCCTGTGCTAAAGTCACTTGGAGGAACAGACATTCCACTTTCTCAATGTTCCATGGGAGACTGTGCTGATGAATAGCACACTATGCTGCAACTCCAAACCAATCCCCCTTTCTTTCTTTCTTTCTTTCTTTCTTTCTTTCTTTCTTTCTTTCTTTCTTTCTTTCTTTCTTTCTTTCTTTCTTTCTTTCTTTCTTTCTACACCACAGTCCACACATAGACCCTCCCTCCCTCTGTCCAGCCGGCCACTGGGCCTTTGGAGCTCGGAGCTCTGGTGTACGGTGGGTGTTGGGTGGGGGTGCAGGGCGGAGAGAGCAGGCATTCAGAGTAACATGCGCTGGGAGAAAACAATAGCTCCTCTGGGAGACATGCAGATGCTAGCAGTAGAAGGAATAGAAGTGGGATCTTATCACTATTCTAACATAAGCTGGGAAACGACACATCCAACCCACCGATCTGCTTTCAATCATTTTCTCTCGAAAGCTTTCTTTATTCTCCCTCCTCCCCTTTACCTTCTGCAACCTCTCTGGGATACTTGAGCCCTCTCTACTACCAAGCAGGACAGTAAAAGAAACACTGAAAATGTTTCTTTTCCACACAGAAGAAAGGTTATTTCTAGTCAGTAGCTGCTTTGACTGAGAGCCTGGGAGCTCAGTCCATATATCACTGTGTGGAAGAGAGTGAGAAAAACATGTATGATTGTCCAGTAGCTGTCTAACTGACTTATATATATATATAATTAGCTAAATGAAAGTATATTAGGCAAAGGCAGAGAATATTTTTCTTTTTCATCTTTCTTACCGAGTTTGTCTTGTCCTCTCATATCATTTAGAAATCATATTTTTAGCTTGGTATAGAAACAAAAACAATATAGCACCAACATCAAAACCCGGAGTCCTATACTTATACTAGCCCATTTAATGACAATTTAAATATTTTGATTGTACTAGGGTCTCTATGTCTCATGATTTACAGAGTCTAATTCATCTGTTATTGTTATCTGTTCATATGTTTTGATTTATTTATTTATTTAAATCAAAACCAAATGAGAGACACATAAAGACAAACAGTTGGAGAAAAGGAATTTAATAACTGCACTCTACGGTCCCTAATGGATAGCAAAACAGAGTTACTCTACAAAATAGCTATAACATGGTTTCTCTGTGTTTCTTTTGTCAGGTCTATTAAAAATGCACTGGAACCCAGAGCATGCCCAGCCTCTCAGCCAGTGGCCTGAGCAACACCTGGACGTCTCCTCTACCACCTCCTCTCCGGCCCACAAGTCAGAGTTCTACTCTGGTCGTAGCCGCAGCTCCTATAGCTATGCCTGGGCCAATGATGACATCTCAGCCTTGACAGCGTCCAACTTGTTGAAGCGTTATGCTGAGAAGTACGCTGGTGTTCTGGACTCACCATATGACAAGCCACCTTCTGTTGGCACATACCCTGATCCAGGAACCTTTGGCGGCCTCAATGGCCAAAAGACAGAGCTGGAGCCCTGGCCACTGACGCACAGCACTGATGCCTCCTATTCCCTTGTTTCATCGGGAGGCCATGACAGCCTCTCAGGTCCCAAGGTTGTAGCAACATCTGCAGGTCTTCCAGGAGTTAGCAGTGTGTCTGTAGTGAACAGTAACCTCTCAGACTCTGGCTACAGTGGCAGCAGCTCCTGCAGCGGCTCCAGTGATTACACCTCCAGCTACAATGGTACTTATCTTTCCTCAGGTTACTGTCCCCAACCCAGTGCAGCACTTCCCCCTGCCTCCCTGGTGCCCAGCTATAGCCCTACCACACCTGTCTATAACTATCCCCCAAGCACATATCCACCCCAGACCAGCCTTGCCCCCAACTACAACCACCCTTCTGCAACCTACCTGGCCTCAGGTCTACCAGCCCCTTCTCCTGTACCCTCAAGGTCCACAGTGCTAGGAGGCAGCTATAGTTACCAGAGCACCACCCTCGGGACATCTGAGTCAGGGGGGACATTAAAAAGAAAAGCATTTGAGATGAATATAGAAAAGGATGAGGGCAGTGATGGTTCACGTTACAGGAAATACAGCTACGACCCCTTGAAGACGGGGGGAAATTCACCCTACAATGTAAATGACAAAACAGAGTGTCGGGGAAATGGCTTCAGCAGTTCAGGTAGCACAGAACCTCAAACATTCAAGCCCACTAAACCCTCTTCTCAGCCCCTGGTGTCTCCTCAGTATGGTGCAGCAGGGGAGTACAGCCCTCCAGCAGGTATGACAGGGGAGAATGCTGTGGCAGAGCAGGGCTTCAGCCAACAGCAGCACCGCTCCCAGGCTAACAAAAGACCTCCAATATGTGGTCCAACTCTTGAAACTTTAAAAAGCCCAGATCCACGAATGCTGGATCTTGTAAATGGGGAGTTATTAGACTGCAGCCCTGCCCTAGGCTGGAGCGAGCTGGCTGGGCTCACCCATGTCAAGACTGCTCTGGAGGAGGACCTGCTGTGGCCTGTGTTAAGGCCCAGTCCAGTGGTGCGGCCACCAAGAACCGTCCTGCTATTTGGCCCCCGAGGAGGAGGTAAGACGACGTTGACTCGCTCTTTGGCTTCTCAGCTGGGGGCCTCCTTCTACCAGTTAAGTGGAGCCATGCTGGCCTCTAAAGGTAAGGCTGAGGCAGAGCACATTCTGGGGTCTCTGTTGCAGGTAGCAGAGGCAAGGCAGCCTTCAGTGGTGCTGCTCAGTCAGGTGGAGGCCTTGGAAGAGGATGGACTGAGGCAGACACTGCTGACCACCCTTGAAAAAGCCCAGATGGGGACCACAGGTCTGGTGATTCTTGTATGTTCCACTGGCAGGCCAGATCTACTGCAAGATGCAGTTCATCAGAGCTTTGCTAAGCGATATCATGTTGGCCTGCCAGATGTGGGTATGCGCAGGCAGGTGCTGCTGCAGGCGGTTTTGCCCCAGGGCTGCAGCCTGAGTGAGAGGGAGCTGAGTGCTGTGCTCCAGCGCACCGAGGGCTTCTCAGTGTGGGAGCTATTGCAGCTCAGCCAGCAGGCACTCGCATCAGCAGCCTCCCCCACTGGAACCATGCATGGCCTCTCTACATCCTCCAAACCCCCAGCCTTCACAGACTTTGAGAATGCCTTCTGCAAGGTGCGCCCACACACCACCACAAAAGAACTGGACACTTGTACAGAGTGGAGCAAGATGTATAGCCACTGAGAAAGGAGCTAGTCCTTGCACTTGGACTGCTCTACAAACCCTTCTTTGCTTTGACTTGACTAGCCTTGGGAATGTTTTGTTGTTGTTTTGTAATTCTTCAAATTATGAAGCCAAAAGAGCCAGAGAAGTTGACGATACAAGAGAGCAAGACAGACTTGTTTTACTGGCAGAAGCATGCCATGATGTACTGTTTCAGTTTTGCTATGAATATCCGCAATATTTTATTTTTCCCAAAGAAAAGAAAGATGGATAGGCCTTGCTGAGTCAGGTATTGCTGAGGTCATAACAACAGGAGAATCAGATTGATATTTAGATTCTCACAAAGTAAGATCCTGATTAGACTTGGTCCAGAACAGAATCAATAATTTGTTGCTAGGTGATGTGGTCCAAGATTATGGATAATCAGGGTTTTAGAAGAATACCCCTTTGACTGCAACTCTCAGGATTGTATTTATTGCCAGTTCAATCCATGTTTTCGTAACATTTATTTTGGCATTGGATTGTCCATAATCATTCAGTATGACGAGCTCGAGAGCAAAACACAGTTTTTGACCAAAAACATGTCAAACCAAATGTATAATTAGTCCTGGTGTGATTGACTCGTCCTCAAAATTACAGTGTATAAATATTCTTGATGACTTGATTCAATTGTTAGTCTATTGTTCTGAAAAAAATCATCACATGGACATGTGGCTGTTCCTCATTAGTTGTTCACGTGAAATCTTGCCATTCTGGCTGCAGAAATTACGTGTATGTAAATTCAATTATACTCACACTTAATATGGTTCACTGACAGTCTATCTTATTATTTTCGGATTGTTGCTGTGGACTTCCATAACATTTGCTCTCGATCTCACATTCCTCATTAAGTGCAGTTTTCCTGAGAGTCACACTTAAGTAATAACGCTTAACCCACCTGCACATCCAGCTTCTCCTACAATGTGTCTATTTTCTTTTTCACTTAACTCTTTTTGTTTGTCTTAGTATGTAGTCTTGTTTGAAATGCTCAGGAAGAATTTATTTACCTCAGAAATATGAATTAAAGAATGTATGTAATCTTAGGGTCTTAGTAGGGAGTGTCGCAGAGTGACATTAAGAAGCGAGGAGAAACCTGACAGTCTTGTAATACCCTCTGCAGCTGGGCTTTTACCTCGGGAGAGAAACTTGAATATGCTACAAAGAGTAACAATGAATGTAATTCAGGTATTTCAAAGGATATTTGATGCCATAAAATCCATGTATTATTATATATGAATATATACGTAAATGCATTTTCTTTTATGTTCTTATACCTTTTATTTTTATTGTAGTTTATGGTGAAGTGATGTTTGTCTTTAAGAATGCTATGTAGAATACAGAAAATATCCCTTTTTTTGTTGGACAAACTGTTTCTCCACATTATTTAGTGTTTACATATCCCGTATATGCATTTCTTCTATTTATAGTATCACAGATGAAAAAGTATCATTTGAAAATGTAAATACTATATACCACACACACACACACACACACACAATCAAAGATGTGCACTCGCTTTGAACATTTGTGCACAAAATGCCTTCCTAAGAGACAAAAAAAAAACAGATGCAAAAAAAACTTTTAGTGAATCTTAATGCGTAGCTTTTAGCAAATTCCAAAGTCTAAAAATTCACAGTTAAACACATATTGTGGATGATGTGGACAATCCAGACAAATCTCCCCTTTTCGAACAGTTGGACAATTTTGTCTTAACAAGCTGGAAAAAGCTGGTCACTGGACTGCAAGTACAAAGGTCGTTCATGTTAGACTGTTGCTATGGTCCTGAGGAGGTATACACAGAATGATGTAATATTTCCTACTGCCTTCTCCTCCATCGCTACTCCCTCATTCTTCTTTTTCTCTTTTCTGTCTCCCCTGAGCACTCTCATTAGATTGGATTGCCTGTGGCCACGAGCCCCCGTGGCCATGTGGCGTTGTATCCTCTCCCCGCCCCCAGCTCCTGTCCTTATACCAATTCCTCTGGACTAGAAGTGGACTGATTTATGTCCAGCAACCTTATATCACAGTGCAGCCTTCCCTCTCCAGCTGGTAGCTTCAGTCATTCCCTACAGCTAGATCAATCAGAGTGACCCCCACTGTGCATACTGATTACTGTCTCAGAAACTGAAAATACTTTTATAAATCACAGAGCATCCTCTGCCTCTAGAGGAAACATCTAAATAACGGTACCAGTTATTCATATGTACTTAAAGAAATGAAAGAATAACAATAACTTAGACATACTAGTAGCTATAACATTTTGATTTATTGTTGTTTCCCCTAGCTCCCTACAGTTTGTCCAACAAAATAAGTTTTTATTTTTTACATTTTGATCTGTTATCACAGTAATTTTGTTCTTGGTTATTGTACATTTTCTGTAACCATTTCTACCTCATTCGTGCGGCATATTGTACATGAAAGTATTTATTTCATGTCTTTATTGATGTCTGTTTGAAAAATAATGTTCTTGAACTGTAATGGTCTACCTCAGAAAAGACTGTATTTTAAGAGAAGAGTATCACACAATATTAAACAGAATTTGTCAATACTGTATTGCATGTATACCTGATCTTTCAAGATAGTGCAACCGACCCAAGGAAATGACTAAATGCTGGTCTATGGCGTTTGACTAATGTGTATTTTCTTCCTGCTTCACCTCATTGTTGAGGTCAGCACAGTTGATTAAACTCAAAATTACTGAACATATTTCAAAAAATTACACATACACACATATATATATATTTTATATATAAAAAATATTATAGTATTCCCTAACACTTTTGCACAGCAAGAAGTAAAGCTCTATTTGTGTCTGTGTATATATAAGACCAAAGGCAGATAGCACGTTATGCCGTTTTTACTTGTCAAGATGCATATACGTTTGTCTTCCTGCGTATTTATGTTGTTTTATGTGTTGTGGTGTCCAGAACAGCAACAGAAACAGAGGTTGTTGCCCCCCCGAGGCTTCAGACCCAGCACCAGAGCACAGAGGTCCTTCATCCCTGTCACTGTCTGTAAACAACAGCTCGTCCCTGCGGCCTGCCCTATGCTATTTCAGGCCTTTCCTGCCAATTTTCGAAGACTCAGTAAAACTAACTCACAGGCAAAGTAAAGCCAAGCAAAGAAGCGAAAGTTTAGTTGCATTAGTTTCTCCACAGTTATGGATTGTGGTGTCACGTGAAGTTTGAAACATCTGTGTCTGAATCCCAGAAGAAGAGTGGTGCTGGTGGTGTTGATGACAGAGTAATTAATTGTCTACTAATGATGCATAGCTCTGCTATAAGTGCAACCTTGTGCAGTGGCCGCCCTTCATCCTCTGATGAAGGATAATCGTTCCTGCAGCTGTTTAAAAATTAGATCCTATCTTTTTCTGTCACAAACTCAATAACGTAATCCACGCAATAACATAACCTTGTATATGAAAAACAGACCATGTGGAAATGTGACACTGGATTATATCACCACTTCCATACTGGTATAAAACTAGAGTTAATAAACCTTAAAAGTAAAATATACTGCATATATTACTGATAAAGTTCCAGCTACAGTTCAAATTTTGTTTGTTCTTGCGTCTTTAAAATGAAGTTGTACAGGCTTTACCTCCACAGGGTGATGTTTTCACTGTTAGGTGAGTTTCCTTCTTAAAACAGAAACTGATTGGCCACTTTTTACACACATATGTACAAACATCCTATAGTCTTCAGCTGAGTCACTAAGCGACTGAAAATCAGTTTGTCCTTTTTTGTCCTGAGTAATGTCTGTCCTCAGGAAGTCAATCATTTTCTTCTCCCTGCTGATTGGAGGTAATTAGGCGAGCAGAGTTTGTAATTGGATAATAAAAGATGCTAATGAGCTGCTGTCCTATTTATTCATAATGTGGCAGTCGGTTTACGAGGACACAGCTGTCACACTTTCCTTGTTGTGATAAAAAGTGATATTGCAGGTGTATCACATTAACTGAAAGTATTCAAGTTAATTGTAAGAATATTGCAGTTGGGTGTATGAAGTTGACTTTTTTAAATACTAATTTTTAATTTATTTCATTTATCTCTTAATGTCAAACATGTCCATGTCTATTACCAGGATCCAAAGCTTGTAGGTGAATTGTGCTGATGGATGCATTCATGTTTCTTTTTAGTTTTTAGTGGTGTTCATGCCAAGTTCAGCATGTGCTTCATTCAGAGGTGCTTTGAAAAAAAAATCCTAGAAAGTTATTTATGGTAACAACCTTTATTTTTTTTTTTAAAAAAAAAGGGTCACTCTGTGATTCTCATTTCACACAGACTTGCACTCTCTCTACCTTTGCAGTGCTGTTGGCCTTCCATTGTCCAGGCCTTGATACTGACAAGGTTGACATCAGAGGAGAGCTCTGACACTTGGTGAGTTAAGACTGCCAGCTGTTAGCAATCAAGTCTATTTTGAAGTCAGGGACACATGGACCCCCAGGGCCAAAGCAGCAACTAGCCCATACAACCCCCACCCACCATCCCAAACCTAGCCCACAACCTCCAAACCCCCCTGGTAACACAGATCGCCAGCACAGCTGTATTAGTTCCAGATGTTATTGCAAGACCGCAGTGAAGGCCCTTTACCTAAGAAGACCCCAGAAATGATGACAGACCTGCACAGAGAATGGTAACCATAAGGTCTAAACAATCATTAACTTTTTTCCTTTTTTTTTTTTTTGATTAAACTCTTGCCCTTGACAGAGGAGGAGTTGCATATTGGGATCGAGAAAGCACCACCACTGCAGACATCTTATACAAAATAAGATCAATGCTGTTTAACATCAGATATTGACTCTCTCTCTCTCTCTGTTCCTATGTGGTGTAGCTGTCATCACAACTATTGGCCTGAATACTAAAGAATCAAATCTTTGTGGTTTGAGTTCATCAGGCTGGCTATATTTGGCAGTTCACAAGTAAGTGGTAAGACATACAGATAGAACCTGAAGAAACTGAAATTGTGAACATCAAATGTAGTTTAGCAAAGCAGGCGTATCTAAAATCTAGGTCAAGGGAGGGAAAATAAAAAATAATTTAAACCTATCTGCAGAAAATGATCAACTCCTTGCAGCTGCATTGTTTCTGTGTTGGAGAGCTCAGTCACAATTCTCAGGAAATTGGATGTGACAGGTGGAATGTCCTTGTAAAATGTCTTGGCCGGCCCCCCTCTCACAAGACTCAAACCTTATCGCAGATTAACACCACAGTAAACTAAAATATTCTTGTTAAAAAGAAATTTCAACTGAGGGGACAACAGCAAAACTTGATAATGGTAGAAGCAAATAATACAGTTTTCTGATGATCATGTGAGATCTGCTTTCAAAACACATAGAATATACTGAAAACAGGTTTATAGCTGTGCAGGTCAAGAGCGCCCTCATGTGGCCGGGTGAAGAAAAACTAAAACCAGACACGATTTAGAACCACTGTATTTTGTTTATGTTTTTTGTTTGCATTCTAAAGTAATTTGCAGCTACAACTGAACACAGTGTACAATTGCTACAGAGGCAGATCTTAAGATTTTATACAAATTATAAAAACAGGAATGTAAAAAAAAAACTCATCTGTGCTGATGATGTGATGCCAAACTTATTGTCTATTTTAATTCATTGTTTGAAATCTGTCTTGTATTTATATTGACGTATCTTTAAATCAAAAACAATTTTATTGACGGTCCCTTAGTGACATCATCCAACCTAAAACTAACTTCACCGTGGTTAAAGACGGATTTATTTATTTATTTTTGAACTGAAATAACGTCACATTTAGATGCCCGAAAGAAATCCATAATCATAATCCATAAGTCCATAAGATTAATTAAAAAAAGAGAGAGGAAATAAAGACTGATATACTGATAGAAAGGCTGGACAACGTGGTGTTTTCTGCCTCTTTGGAAGATGGAGGACTGCTGGGACTTGTCTTCTGCAGATATATGGTATCACATGTCTAAAGTAAACTTACTGGAAGTTACCAGCCTCAGATGAAATGACTCAACATGTCCCCGCCCACCTCTCCTTCTGTGGAAGTTCGCCATACCCTTAATGCACCGTGTAGTAGCTTCTCTTTTCAGCCCTGTACACAAATACCACACGTTGTCACATCATGTCTAACGTGTTCTATTTTTAGGTGACAGTTTCATTCTTGTGCGCATGTTCTCTTTTCCTTCTATGTTAAAAAAAAAAAAAAAAAAAAAGAAAAGAAAATTCCACTAAAGACACAGTGAGAGTTTTGTTTGTGCTCACACACGCGAGCGCGCGCGCGCGCACACACACACACAGACTGTGTGAACCTGAACGTGAGGGCAGGAAATAAAGCGCGCTCCGGGCACAGCGCGCGCTAACAGGGAAGTGAGACTAACCTACTTTCAGTTGCTGCTCTTAAAAGTTCCGTGCAGTCTGCTCCGTGTTTGAAGTACAAATACACTATCTGCTCGGTTCAAACCAACGGCGAGTGTCGGTGTTCTAAGGACAAGGTCAGCTTTAAAGTGAGTGATGGAGCGGGGAAGAGTCGAGTAGGACACCAGTCGACAGTTGAGGCAGACGGAAGAGGAGGAAGAGGAGGAGGAAGAGGCAACCGACCCGAACACCCAATATCAATGTTTCGAAAGCTCCAGGAAACTTAAGGTAAGAGCGACTGCCATTTGTTTGTTTGTGTTGTTTACCAGTCTGGTGTTGTCAAACGTGTTAGACATATAAAGAAAAAGTTCACAAACATGTCAACGTCTCACTGCCATGTCCTCATTTCAAAAACGAAACAGTAGGGAAGAAAAGAAAGAAAAAAAAAACGGACTACGTGTCAAAATATGGCCATTTATATCGTCCTAAGGTTTTTTTTTTTAAAGAAATGATGTCATCACTGCGTGGAATGAATAATCTCCAGCTGTGTTGTTAATCAATGTTGTTTTTCCACGAAATGAAGCAGGCGCTTAGAGTTATGTAACACTCACGGCTGCTTTAACTGTTGTCTCTGCAACGAACACATGCACACATCTGCTGTACAGTTGTTAGGAATATAAGCCCAAGTATGTGGCATTAACAATGGTATTGGTGGAACCGACTGGACTTCAGTGTTGTTAGAAATGCCATTTTCATGCCACAGTCAAACACAAACCGTGGTTAAAAAACGTCAGTACAATGTGTCACTGCATTGAACTGAACGTGACAGTGTATGTCGAACTGTCCACAACTGTATTTGACGTGGACATTAACGTGTCCTGCACGTGCAGGTGGGAGTGTTGACAAGTTATGAAGCTAAGGCAGCCATGACATTATTTGGCTTTGCATTCGTTCAGTATAATATAGATAGAATTCATCACTATATTATATAATAGAATGTATATGCTGTAAAATACACAATTATTGGAAATTTACATTTGAGTTCTACATTTGAGTGTTCTCTTCTCTGCAAATCGTAAAATGGTTTGAAGTCCTCAACTTTTCATTTAAAGAGCTGGTAAAAGTCCAATAGGTATAGCTGAGGGAGGATACAGTATATAAAAAGAAATGGCCTGAAATGTTTAAAATGGTGTTTCTACTGAAATGTAAGGACTGTTTTGTTTTTCCTATCTTATTCATCCATGGAAACTGGCAGGTGGGATTCATTTGGTTGAAGGTATTACCCAATAAATTTAGAACTAAAAAAAATAATCCATCTCATCAAGCCCGAATTGTAATTGTCAGAAATAATGTAAATGAGATATTTCTGCCCAAATTGCTCAGCTCTTAATATGAGCTATGAATGTAGAGTTTCAGCAATCCAAAATGTAGTCACATAAGGAAGAGCAATAAAACATTCAGCATCACTCTGATACTGGTCAAAATCAAATCAAACTCAATTGCACATCAGAAATGGCTTGTTTACGTTGTGTTTTTGTTTGCTCTGAATAGTTTTTTTTAGTGTTTTAATGTGTTTTTTATGCCACAGTTCCAAGGAGTCTGTAATAGTTCTGACTCATTCTTGGGCTTGTCCAACTACTGCACCTCCCACAAATCATGAAGCAATACGGAAATCTTTTGAAATAAATGCAAAAACGTTTCGAATCATATCACATCATGTAGCTGGATTGGTTTCTCTCACGTGGATCATGAGTTTCCATGAGTTTTGTGTATTTACTAAATATTTTTTTCTCTTAGTAGTAAAATCTATGACAAACTTGGCAGTTTATACCAAGGCTGTAACTTGTTATTTAGACTGATAGGGCCTCTGAGGAATAAAGTATAAATAAAGTTGACATGCATATTTATGCACATGGGAAACATTTGCTGCTGAGGCTTTCTGCCAGAAAACCTTTACATGCAGTTAACATTATGAAATGGAGTATTTATAATCATATAATGATATTTTGTCCAGAATTTTATGTTCTTGTTTGTTTGCCTTGATGCTCTGTGGAAATAGAAACTTTTAAATATGTTTTTCCTGAATGGTGTTCATATGGAACTGACTTAATTTGGCCATGCCAAGTAAAGAACTACATTAATAACATCAGTTTTTGGATTTAAAATCTAAATTATGTTGACAGCCAGTGCCATTCTCCATCTCTAGTGTTTGAGTTAATAGCAGCTTACTTAGATATTATCTGGTAATTTGCTTCTTGATTACCATTTAATTTAAAACAATAAAATTGATATTCTCCATGAAATACTTTTTTTCCCTCATCAGTTGTGTAGCGGTCTTTCATCTGCTGTGATATGCAACAGCTTCTTTTGCTAATTTTCCTTTTGTAGGTATGTACAAATCTCTTTAAATAAAATACATAATAAATGAAATTATTGACGAGACACATGTGGTGTAATATACAAGACCAGGTGTTTCCATATGTAAAAATGTTGTCCTGTTGTCTCACAAAGAGATGCTGTTGTGTGATGGCTGCTACATTTTCTCACTCCACTCATAATACAGTATATTGTGATATCCAACAGGGAGAGAAAGAGGAAGGAAACTGGTCTCAGTAATTTAATCAGTGAAAGTTTCTGGAAGGAGAGAAAAGCTTCTAGGCCTTAGTGTACACCAGGGACCACTCTATATACAAGATGTATACCCATCATGACTTGCAAGATTAGAGACAGCTTCACAAATGTGGGAGACATTTTGTGTATCGCAGACACTTGAGTGACCTGGTAGTTTATTAGTTTATTATTAGTAGTTACAGTGACAATTATTCCAAAATCTGCCTGTTAAAAGTGTAAAGTGGTTGTGCATCTCACTAAATTACACAATGAGGCTTCAGCTGGGAAATGGATTGCGAATGGCTTACTCACCCCTTGATGTTTCTTTTTTGTGCGATATTCTCTATGAGCAATTTATTCTCAGATAAAGAAGGTGCTGCATATTCTTGAATTACTGATGATGACACAGAACAAAGTCTAGTAATAAAACTGCAGAGCACAAATGACACAATTACCTTAATATATTCACAATATAATTTGTCCTCCGTTTGTTTCAGATGATAATAAAGTGGTGTCCGAGGTGAACAGACACAGATATTCATGCTGAATGTATCATAATCATCCAACGCTGAAAGAATAATGAATAATCAGAAGTATGAAACATTGAGGATGATGATTTTCTGGTATTGTTTTTGTGCAATTGTCCATTTCACACCACTGGTATTGCAGGGGAATAAAATATTAATTAATAAGTGCATTTTCTGAATTACAGATGCTCAAATGTTTCAGTTTAATTTGTTGAACCCAGATTATACAGTATTATCTGTTTAAAAGGGTCTACAGCTGTCACATTAATGAACATAATTTACTGTTTCTCTGAGGTGTAATTTAGTCATAAAATGAAATAAATGACACCATGATTTACACCATTAGCACTTTCCTCCAGCAAGTGTTGTTTAGCCAGATCATCATTTTATGTTTAATTTCTGCCAAATGGAAGTCATTTTACCAAAACCTTAAACCTTAAGATATATGCTCATCACTTTATGTTTGTTTATGTTTAATTGCTGCAGTAATTATTCAAAGCAAGAGTTAAAGGTTTGACCTTTATAATAGCACATGACAGTGGTAAAGTCATGAAAGTTTAGGGAAAAGTGAATTTAGTTTCTTGGACAGTTCTTTGTGTGTTTCTCTTCACATATCAGAGGCCAGTAAATTTTTAATGGAATTTGTTGAAATAAATTTCAGGCAATATGGTCCCCTGATTGGTTCTTCAGTCACTGAAAAATGTAGTCACATTTAACAATTATGCATTACATAATCTCAGTCTGACCTTTGCAGACCCGTTTCATCATGACTCAGTGGCAGCACATGTCGCAGATGATCCAGTGCCTGTCGGATGAGACCATCAACAATCTCTATCCCCCAAAGGCATTCCCCATTGAAGTCAGACATTTTTTAGCTGAATGGCTCGAGAACCAAAGATGGTAAACACCAACACACATACTATACATAGGCAAATCATATTTTCTTTCCTAAAGACAGTTTGCATGCATTGTGTGCATATTTTGTGTATGCATGTTCATTTGTGCGTGTATGTATTCAGGGAGGACTTTGGGCTGGAACAGGTGGAGCGAACAAGCCAAGCTCGAGCTCTATTGGACCAGATCATCAGCATGCTGCAGTCGATTGCTCTGCAGAATGCTAACGTGGTGGTCAGGATGAAGCTGAAGCAGATCAGCAAGACAATGGTAAGAAGGAAAAAGAAAAGATTTTAGGTGCCACCTGTTCTGTAATGGTTTAAATTTGCCTACAGTTTGCAGGTTGGGGTTGTATGTAGTTTCTTCAAGTCATTTCATATACATGCATGTCAAACGTAACTGAGACGAGTGAGTAAGTAATGTAAGGCGGGACAATGAACAGTAAATTTTCTCTTAAGCACTGTGTTTTTCAGAAGTCTACCCTGAGACATTTAGGAAATAGTTGAAGGAATCTGGCCACTGATCCCACTACCACATGAAAAACAAATTAGTTCCACACCATTTGAGCTAATCCCCCAGCACTGATATGTACACAAAAATATTTTTTTTTATGTATTTTTGACTTGACACAATATGGATAATGTTCTGCATACCACCACTACAAAAGACAATCTAATGAAACAAGTGCTTGCTTTACAGACTGGGTTTCAACAGCAGCCTCTACAGTTTGCAATGCTGGTCAGGGACGTCCTCAGGAAGGAGCGAGTTCTTCTCAACACTGTAAGATCTTTATAAACAAACACACTCTTTATTTAAGCACATGTGAGATCATTATCCACAATCGTTTTTTTTGTGGAGCAGATTCTTTGCACGAACATTGGTTATAAAAAGAAACAAATATTGCACAGATAGCAAAACCCAGGAGACACAACAAGCAAAACAACAACAAGCAAACACTCAGTTGATAAAATGATGGTCTGAACTACAAATGACAGCATTTTTATTGAGGGGTAGCTTCTAACAATTTGTGCTCACAGATACAAAAAAAACCAAAACATCATACTGTGCTGGATTACATAAAGCATGTCTTTGTAGTGGTTTCCATCTTCCCTGGAAATCATAGTTGATACAGGGAGCAGTCATCATTCACTGAAATCTGAATAAAAACAATCACTTATGACTCACTTTTTTTGAGGATATCCGTCTGTTTGGTCTGTTTTCATTTTGAAAACAGGAACTACAGTATTACTAGCTTTGTAATGTGATTATGAAAGGGACTACACTCTCAGTCTCTGTAGCCCTCCTTTAAGTGATAACAAAACAAGCTTCTTTGTGTACGATGTGTGTAGCCCTCTCAGATCCCCAGTCCTCAACAGTACACACCACAGTACGAAAGCAGAGAGTCCTCATTCCCCAACACTCAGGATGTAGACCACCTGGTTCTGAAGGTGCTGGAGGTCCAGGATATCCGACAAAAGATGCACCAAATGCAAGAAGAGCTCAACTGGGAGAGACAGAATTATGAGAGTTTACCAGGTGAGAGATGCACTGAGTTTTTCCTTCAAGTTTTATATTTCCATATTTAAAATACTATGGACACGTACACAAATACAACCCCAAAAAAACTGAAACTGAAAACAGGTGTTGTAGTTTCATTCACCCTTGTGTCTGTATGTGGTTGCAGGAAATTTAGTGACATTTATAGTATCCAATCAAAGCCAGCTTTATTTGTGAAGCACTTTATAACAGCTACAGTGGACCAATGTGCTGCACAAAAAAATAAAGGACAGAATAAAAGACATCAAAAGCTCACACGAGGCAATAAAATACATCTAGAAAAACAACTAAAATTAGTTGTATTAGTTGTAATACTAATGATGGTAGCATTCCACTTAGGTAAGTTACTTCCTGAAATTGTGCAACCTCAATCACTTACAGGAAGACTTACTCTTTCAGAGCTGCTGTTGTTCATTGTGTTAAAGCTTAATGTGTCAAATGTTAATGTCACAGGCATCAGTGGACTAACGTTCATTTTAGCAAATTTATCTTAAATTCACTTGTAGATAGAACATGAAGAGCACACTCATTTATAGGTGGGAATGAAATAGATTAGAGAATAAAAGTGAGTGATCAGTGGTGTCAAAAGCTGCCAGTAGAGAAAATTTAAATATTGCAGCCAAATGACATGCCTCTCTCTACTCTGACTATGTAGTTGTTTGACTTCATTGTTTATTTGTTGAATCCTGGTCAGTTGAATTACTCCTGTTCAAACTAAATTAGTGCTTGTATTTACTCTGTTTCAGTGTGATAAAAACTAAAAAAGGGGGGGAAACATACATATTTAACATATGATATTATCTGTTGTTTGAACAGGGACAATTCAACAGAACGGACTGGATCCTGCAAAATCTGAAATCCAGAAACTCCAAAACCACATCCAGCAACTGGAATACAACATGAAAACAATGGCCACGGTGAGCTTCTGCTGACAGGGATAAACGCTTCTTATCCCCACCCGCCCCTGTGCTGTCTGTGTATACACAAATGCTCCCTCAGTCAAGGGATTGAGGGATGTAGCAGACAAAAGAAATTTCATTTCAATACCAAACAGAGGCAGAATAATAATAACATCAATGACAAAAAAATCAATACAAGTTATACACTGTGGCTTTGATAACATTGTAAAGACCTGAAAGCATCAGCTATTATAGTAATTTGCAGATAAACTGTGTGACATTATATAAAATTGAAATGACTGTTGTATGTGTGTTTATTTTTGTGTTTGAGTGCTGCATTAATCGACATGCACATTCACCCACATGTTTGTTAGTTTAATTGTCTGGATATTGGCTGTTGTAGAAGCGTTTCCAGCTGCTGCAGGAGTGTGTGGACTGTCTGGACCAGTGTCAGAAACGACTGATCAGCAGGCTGAAAACATGGCAGTGGGAGCAGCACAAGGCCACCATTGGACATCCTTTTGATGAAAACCTCACCCCCCTGCAGACTTGGTGAGGCACATGCCACTGAACTTATTAGGCCCTTTTCCACTGCAGGCACTTTTTTCATTGAATATGTCAGTGCGTTTCCAAACACTTTACCCGGGTAAAACAATTACAAGACGTGTTGAGGGGGTTTACCAGAGGCTACCAGAGACTTTTGTACAAACTGACATGAATGCACGTATCATTCTAAAGGTCTTTGCACACTGGATGGGGCAAATGAACGAATGATTCTGATGCAAATTATGATGCAAATTATGATGCAGCTTCTCATGCACATCAAGCATGATGCAACGAAACTAATAAATTATGAGGAGGAGGGGGGGGAAATTACATCACTGTCTGTCTGAAAGCAGAGAGGTTTAACACAGATGCACACGCTGCCGTGTCCAGCTGCTGCCAAATTAATATTTTGACCCACCCCTAATTTTGTGTCTGAATTATTTGTAGCTTTGTTTTGGGTGTAACATTTGTAAATGTAACTGTATGTAAATGGAAAATTACATCTGCAGTGGTTAGAAACTAGCAGTGACTAGTGACATACACTATGGACATAAGATAGAGCCCAAAGGCAGCATTTATTACAGAGGTGTCAAACATGTGGCCTACAGGCCAGAACTGGCCCGCCAGAGGGTCCAATCCGGCCCACAGTGCGAATTTGTGAATTGAATCATGATGTTGAATACTACATTCAGTTCCAGATACCTGTGACAAAATGCTTTGTGTCTTTATAGATCCAAGGTATCCATAATTTGTAATGCACATGTAAATGGTAAATTTAGGCATAATGTTGTTGAAATTGCACATTTTTTCTCACAAAATTTCAGGTTCACAATATGTTTTGTAAAAAGATACTTCATTAAATGCAAAGCAAAGGGAAAATTTGGAGTTCCTGTTGTTTATAATTTATTATGTTATTATTTTACTGGTCTGGCCCACTTGAAATCAAATTGCACTGTATGTGGCCCCTGAAGTAAAATGAGTTTGACGCCCCTGCTTTATTGTGACAACAAAACCATTAATCAGTGCCTTAACTCACAATGGAGGAGGATATTTTGACCATGTTTTACATTTTATCAGATACTGAATTTTAATTGTTACTGGTTTAGGTATTTTACTTTATTTCCTGCTCATTGTCTGTGTGTTAGGTGTGAGCAGTTACTTGGGGTGAACGGGAAGTTAAGACAGGAATTGATGTTGATTATAGAGCCGATTCCAGAGCTCCAGGAAAGGCTGGGGAAACTTCTGCAGGTTCTGATTCAAAGGTAACTTTGTTTTTCTGTTTATATGTTTTCATAATTATTTTCCATTTAGTGATATGTCAAAGTAAGTAAATCCATTTAATTTAAACTTTTCCTTCTTTATAATTCCCAATGAGCAGCAAAGAAGGCTTACTTTCATACATTTCACCTCCCTTATGTAACTACTGTCTTCTGTAGCTCTCTTATAGTGGAGAAGCAGCCCCCACAGGTCATTAAGACTCAGTCAAAGTTCTCCACCACTGTGCGATATCTGCTGGGGGAGAAAGTTGCTCCAGGGAAACCTGTGGTGCTGAAGGCACAAATCATTAATGAACTGCAGGCCAGGAATCTGGGCAGTGTGCCTGGGTGAGTCATATTCTTTATATAGTATAATAATTCCCCTTTTTAGATATATAAATGAAATCATGGTGTTGTCTTTGGTTGTCCAATTTTGTATTACTAGTTTTTGTTGTTGCTTATTCCATTTATTCATTACGTATATTGTTTGCATGTTGGAAATTACTGCTACTACTACTATAGCAATAAAGTTTCAGGGTTACAAACAGATTATTTTATTAATTCATGTGAAAATCTGTAACTAAAAATGTTTAGGTTACATTTTTTATTAAAGTAACTAATGTGAAATAATTTTAATATTGATTGATGTGGCCTTTAACGTTATTATTACTAGTATACCATTTTACTAGCATATAGAGTATATTAGCAAGATCAAGTATATTCAATATCCTACATCATAATTGCATTTTGTTTTAAATTGCTTAATGTAGAGTGGCTTGTTTTTTTAATCTGCAATTGAAAAACAAATATTGTAGCTGGTTTCGGATTACCAGGATCATCATCAATGCTCGGGTGACTTTTTAATGATTAATTTAGTCATATGTTAAATTGGAAAAAGGACCTAATACTAATTATTATGAATGAATATGAATATTATATTATGAATTGAATATGAAATTGAAATTAGTAACTTTGTTGTTTTCAAATGAATACAATCAAAAATAAATAAATAACCCCTCATAGCCATGGGGTTCCAAACACACACGTACAAAGACATTTTTGGACATTTGTCAAAGAAACTTGTTTGTTTTTCCCTGCAGTGATAATGTTGGGGAACTGATCAACAACACAGCCATCCTAGAACACAACACAACCAGCAAGAGCACATGTGCCACTCTCCGAAATATGGTATGTTCTGATCTTGATTCACTTATATTTAATTGTTGCTCAGTTTGCTCATATGTAAACTCTTATTTTGGTTCTACAGTCCATTAAGAAGATTAAGAGAGCTGACAGGAAGGGATCAGAGTCTGTGACAGAGGAGAAGTTTGCATTCCTTTTCTCCACAGAGATCACCATCACAGGCTGTGACACCCCCTATAGGATATTGGTACAACCCATTTTCCTGTGTGATGTTAAGCTAAACACAATATTGTTACGATAAAGACAGAGCACCTTCACACTGATTGTAAAATTTATTCTGTCTTATACATGAGATTTCACTTTCTCCAACTGAAAAAAGAAGAATCAAGAATCATTTGATGTTAATTACAAACCAATCTTTAATGTTTCATTAAATATAGACTATCTCACTGCCGGTGGTTGTAATTGTCCATGGAAGTCAAGACAACAATGCTCTGGCCACTATCATATGGGATTGTGCTTTTTCTGAACCAGTAAGTGCTTTTTCTTCTTTTTGAGTGGTTGTGATGAGTGGTCAAGCGGGTTACTGTGCAAATGAAAGGAAGATGGTTCAATAACCTCATTCCAAAGTCCCTGAGCAAGACACTTAACCCCAAGTATCAGGGTGTGAATGTTTATGATAATTTTTTTTTCCTTTTCCCTGTCTAGGGGTCAACCAGTGGATGATCTGCACACATGACTGATGCACTTGTGTATGATAGATATGTGATAGGAAAAAAAAGCACTTAATATCAAAGCACTGTGTGAAAGGGAATGGTGTTTGTGTGAAAGTTCTTTGAGTGGTCATGAAGACTAGAAAAGTGCTATATAAAGTTAGTACAGACCATACCTATAGAGCAGGCTACTGAAACTAAACTGTTGGGAGTTAAACTGGACAATTTGCTTTCCTTGTCCGATCAGATTTGTGACATTGTCGCAAAAATGGGGAAAGGCATTGCATATGAAAGAAAATTTTCTACATATGTTCCACTGTTCATTATGATTGATTTTGTCGAGTCAGTTGCCCTTTCACATTTGGAACACTTCCGAGTTGTTTAGTCAGTGGTGTTGGAAAGTATCTTAAGAAAGTAGATCAGAACAGAGAAGCCAGTCTTGCTTTTTAATTGTTTGTTCCAAACATATGTGTCTGAGATGCACAAAAAGTTATCATGGCTAACTGTGGAAGCAATGTGTCAATATCATCTGGGATTCATGAATAATGTGATTCGGAAAAATGCACCTCACTTTTTTTTACGGGAAGTTTTTGCCTTTTGGTTTCTGCGGGTCACTTACAAACTTTATGTTAAGAATTGTTCTCCATAGGGGTTCGGTAAGGTGGAATATGTTACCTTTGGACATTACAAATATTGAGAACTGTGTCAAAAAAAATCACCAGACAATTTTTTTAAAAATCAAATCCAGATGTAGAAGCCACTGTGCGAAAGTTTAATTGTGTCCTGTTATTGATTTAATTGGTCATTTTCTTGTTGCGTATTTAATCCATATTTTGGCATTTTTTTTGTGCTGTTGCCCCAGGGTCCTAATAAAGAATGCAGAAGAAAGACTAAAAACCATTTTCGATTTATTGCCAATGATGCCAAGAACAAGATGCAGCCCACAGGGCAGAGTAGTGGCTAGCACTTTTCCCCATAGTAAGAAGGTCACTGGTACTGGTTCCGAACCCATTCTAACCTTTCTTTGTGGAATTTGCACAGGTGTGTGGGTTTTCTTAGAATACTGCAGTTTCCTCCCACGGTCCAAAAACATGCAGAGGTTAATTAGACACTAAAATGTGTGAATGTGAGACTGAATGTTTTTTCATCTCTGTGTGTTGGCGTTGTCACCATCTTTTAGGGAGAGAGATCACTATGATTGGCTATTCAGCAGTCAACCAAAAGAGACAGGGAAATGATGAAGCAAGCAGACAACTTGCAAACAAGGAGCACACACGAAGAGGCTCAACACAAACCTTCTTCCATACCATCCTTATGTGATTTGGACACAAATACAATTAAGACATGGTTATCTGGGATGATCATCTGTAAGGAAATAAAGTGTCTGTACAGAGTGACAAGATTAACAAATGCAGCAGTTTATGTGCGTCTCCACCCAATATGTTTATCAATTTTCCTCTTTCACTGAGGCTATTAACCATCTGCCTGTAAGAAAAGGTCATTTCCTCTCTCACACATGCAGGATGTGGTGGTTGTGTGTACAAGAATAACTTTTTCCCTGACTGACACATGCCAACTAAGGCAGCACTGCGGTTGGTTGTCGTTCTTTGCTGTTGGGCAAACATCGGGGTGATGTTTCCTGAGCCTCATCCAAACTGAAAATCTGAGTTTGCATAGAACATATTCAATCTGTGTACACAAGCTGTGTGGGCCTGGATGAATTTACTTTTTATTGCTCTTGTTGCTGCTGACTAAGGCTTGAAATGGCTAAGCACTCCAAACCAAATGAACAATGTATACCTCCCATTTGTTCATGCATATCAGCAGTGTTGTCATTGTCTCTTTGTCACCAGGACAGAGTGCCATTCATTGTGCCCGAGCGTGTTCCCTGGAGGATGATGTACAGCACGCTCAACAGCAAATTCACTGCTGAGGTGCAGACACAGCACAACCTGGACCACTTCAACCAACACTTCCTGGCCCAGAAGATATTTGACAAGTCTGACATCATTGAGGACTTCAGCAACATGATGGTTTCTTGGGCCCAGTTTAATAAGGTACTGTATAATCAAATGTATGTTGTCTGGCACAGACACACACTGACTGGCATCCACTCACATCTCTCTGTGGTTTTCAATCTCAAAGGAAGTTCTCCCAGGTCGATCTTTCACTTTTTGGCAGTGGTTTGAAGGAGCAATGGACCTGACCAAGAAGCACCTGAAAACCTACTGGAGTGAAGGGTGAGGAGACTTCACAGCTATTTGAATATTTAAAATTACAGGATTACTACAGGATGCAATTATGAACATTTTTTTTGCAATGTTTTGGCTCCATTAGGCTGATATTTGGCTTCATTGGGAAGCAGCATCTACACCTGATTCTCCAAGACAGGCCCAATGGGACGTTCCTACTTCGCTTTAGTGACTCTGAGATTGGAGGCATCACGATTGCCTATGTTTCTGGTTCTGAGAGTAAGTATTTGACTGGCTTAAGTTGTTTTTGAACTACTGACTTTAATTTGGACAAAGATATATTTTTAATGATTTTATCAGTTTTTTTTTTTTCAAATAAGGAGACCATAGTATAGGCTATTGTGCTTTGTACCTGGATTATCTTTTACATTAAAGTAAATAACATAAGACTTAAGTTGAAAGATACATATTTGTTATTTGTTCACCCGGCGGCGTGGCCTACACTGCGATGCCACATATATCCATTATGCCTCTATTTGGATGACGGACTGTTCAAAATTTTAGGGTACATACACAATCAAATGTTTATGTGCTGTATGTATAATTCTGACGTGTGCCATTATTACGTTCAACTTGTAATAATTGTGGACTAATTGATGTTATGTTATGTTATGTGGTATATGGATGTGATATTTCAATTTCCCAGCTTGGGATTAATAAAGTATCAATCAATTATTGTCATTTTTATCCCTATGTGTTGTTATACAGTATGATCAAAATAGTGTCGAAGTCCCATGAGTGCATGTCAGAGGGATTAACAGCCCTCTCTCTCCCCCACCTCTATCTCTCTTTCACACAATTCCACTGACACATCAAACATTTTTTTTTTCTAGATGGGGTTCAGAAAATCAAGAACATCCAGCCATTCACCAGGAGAGATCTTGAGATCCGTAGCCTCGGTGATCGCATCCGTGACATCGAAGGCATAACTCACCTGTATCCTGAAGTTCCCAAACATGACGTTTTCAAAAAATTCTACTCAGGTAATGGTCTTCCCGTACAATATCAATTTTATTTTCTTAAGTTCAAGTAAAAGCTAGGCAACTAACTGCTCTTGTTTGAAACAGAACCTCAAGTGTCACCCAGTGGGGGTTATATTCCTGTGTCACTACAAACTAAAGTGGGCACGTAAGGAAGATTTTACAAAAATTTTAAATCAAATTAAACAGCATCTAAAGCAGTTCAAGTAATGAGACTAATGGAAGACAATGGGAATGTCTCATTATGTTTGTATGCAGGGAAGATGGCTCAACCCCAACTCCACTTACCATTGTGACACCTGTGAATGAGAACAGCAGTTCTGTTACATTCCCTGTGTAAGTGTCATTTCTTCACATTTTTTCTAGATTACATTTATTTCTATGCAATAACTCTTTGCTGCTAGTGAGCTGTTCTTTACGACTCCCCTGTTTACATCACATGCGCTTATTGGGTGTGTGTTTGTCTCCTCCACCTTTCAATAACACTAAAAAATTTTATGTGTGATATGAGACAAAATGAATGCAACCTGCCAAAGTCTATCATCTAAATTTTACTGAAATTAACATTCTGTAGCATGGAAATTATATTTATGCTAAGCATGTAATGTCCTTTATTTCTAATTACCCCAGATGCTGGATGAGAAATTAACAAATTAAGAATAACAATCTTGTATGGACATTGCTTGTCCACAAAGCAGTAAGAACATATTATAGTGATGGATTAAGAGGATAAATCCCCTCTTTAATTATAGTGTTTTAGCCCCATTTTAAAAGGTTATGTTGTGCAGTAGTTGGTGGGACACATACGCTACCATTTTCATCGGCTTAGACATCATGTGTTACCTAACATTTTACATGAAGTATTTTAATACCACATCATCTTTCCTAAATCCATATTAAATAGAACATCTGATTCACTGAAATATCTTCTCATAACAGGACAGTGTGTTGTCAAAGCATGTCAAATATTTTTAAATATGTTCCACTGTTGTCCTCTCATACAGCTTGAGGAAAATCATGTAATGATGAGGAAATTATGTAATGAGTGAGGAAAGTCTTAATGCTGGTTTGTGTTCCTGTTCATCCTTTTTCTTTCAGGAATCAATTCCATCAGCCGTTCAGTCAGCCAGATTCCATTACTCAAGAATTGATGGATACTGCAGCTAATCCTGATGTGGAGTTCAGCCCAAACCCTCCTGTTGGTTTTCCAGAACACATGTAGGTGTTTTATTATCATACAAGTGCATGACATCCATTTCCAGGTTAGATGTTTTTTCCAAAAACAGTTTAACACTGTGTTAAGAGTTTGTTATGTGTATGTGTCTGTTGTCCAGGACCACCGGAAATATTATGGACCTAGAATTTGAAACTATTCTCCAGACCCTGAATAATTAAGAAGACTTCTCATCAAAGCTGTTTTGGGAGTGCAGATGTCGAACAGAGACCAGAGTCACACTCATCTGTCCTAATATCATATGAAGTGAAAGTGCCACTGTTTGCACGGCTATTTTTGCTCCACTTTCATTATCCATCTGCAGCTTTATTTGTTTTCAGGTGAGAACTTTTTGGGGACAATTGTTGGACTCTCTGGGAAGCAGGAAATCAATTTATGGCCAAAATAAAACTGAGGGCAAATCAGGTAAAGATGTGCTGCCATTGCTGTTGTCAGCAATTTGTACTTTGTTGCACTTTTTTCTCCTGATTTTCCAGATGGGAGTTTTGTTGATGTATTTGTAAAGTCTGCTTGCTTTTACCAAAATAAGGGAATTACTGTACAGACTACAGTGCTTTTCTGACAATGAGCAATTATATTAGATGACAAACAGTGATGTTCGTAGAAAGGAGGAAGCATATCACCAGAGTTGAGAGTGAGCCAGGACATTATTCTTTATGCTGTGGAACATTGCTGTTGCATATTTTGTTCATTTGCAGTTTTTCACTGTATATAGCTTTGGTAAGTATCTTATTGTATGTCATACATGCAGTTTAACAGTAAAGGACAGTATGCATGCTTTATATTAGTAACTCCAACATGGGTCAGTCAGCATTTACAGTATGTACAGTGAAAGTAGTGATGAAAATGGTGGTTGGGATGAGATCTATTAATCAAAGTAATGATTGGTTTTTTTGTGTTGACAAAGCTGTGTGGTTTAAATCTTTAAAATAGTATTGTAAAGACAAAATTAGCACAGCGGTTAATTTTAAATTGTACAATATTATTCTTACATGGATGCATTATCTTCACTTCATGGAGCTTAACATTTATACTCTGACTTTAGATGTTTTACTTGTGTCTTAATGTAAATGAAAGTCACACTTCTCCATAAACTAACTTCATGTTTTAAAGGGTTGCACTACCTACCATCACTGTCAGTTATGGGCATGTCATTTACATAAATATATAATACATACAGTATTGTGCAAATGTTTCAGGTACCACCTGTTTTGTTGTTTTTATGTCCATGTCAAATTCTGTGATCATTGGCATTTAGATTAGAATGAGGAGTTACCAGTAACGTTAATTAGGGTTTCACTCCAGATTGAAGACAGCCAGGGCCGTGCTGTTTTGTAAGAGTGTAAGAGTATAAAAGTGTAAGAGTAGGTCGCACTAAATACTTTAACATGCAGAAGTGGTTTTTATTTATCCTGGAAAATGTGCTATTTTATAACTGCATACCAATGTATTCTGGATGTGTTCCAGTAAAGTGATTGAGAAATAATAATATTGTGTGGTCCTTATAGCATTGCATGGCATTGCATTGCTAAGACAACAAATTGAATGGACTTTTGCACAGTACTGTAGTGTGTTGCATGTAACCTGTAGCATGCTTTTTCACTCTGATGACCCTCTCATTTGTTGACTGCATCAATTGTAAATCAAGAATACTATTACATTCCATATAATTTATAATGATATGGATCATTTTTTTTCAAAAATACTAAAAACATTGTGAATTTATTTAGAAATTGGGTACTAGTATTTGCTTAGGACACATTATAGCTATTGTGGCAAATTTTGAAACACAACAGAATATCCTACAAGCTGTTGCAGGTATATGAATTACAACCTTTACACAGAAATAACTTATTTTGATTGCCACATAATTATGTACTGCACGTTCTCAGAAAAGAATATGTTGTATATGCTGCATATACATAACTTCCTTGGTATATACAGTTGTCAATCTCATCAAACATCTGACTACTATTAATTTTGAAAGAAATGCAGAGAAAAAAAGTGATTGAAAACATAAGCATTTTTGCATTTTTTTTTAAACATAAAAATAATAAATCAGTGGAACTGAGATTGGTAAGGCATGCCTGGTACCATAAAGGCTGTTCACTGAATTAAAACATTTTCGTGCACAACATAATTGGCATTACTTCCATAATCCACTGACATTGCCTATCTAGAATTACAATCCCTATCCATACAGTTTCAACAGTCTTTGTGATGTACATGTACACTGTACATCACAAAGCTTTTCCATTAGAACAAAACCTTTAAGTTTAACATGCCACTAAAATGCAATTCCTACTCAATCACTGCCCGGGAAATCACACCGAAAAGAAATGGTTATAAAGAGGAAGCAGTAAGGATCACCTAACGTGCCTGGTCCAATAACTGCTCTGAAAATGTTTTTGTCAAAAAAGCGAACTTAACTCAGTGAAGAGAAGTTAACACTGTCCCCTTCTCTCCGTCCCAGCAGCTTTAGATGTCCCCTCATTAGAGCAGAACCGGATAGTTGCCTGATAAACAAAGGGAGGAGGTAGGGTGAATGAAGGGGATTGGTAGAGGGAGGGGACGCCAGGTCATTGCAGAGCTCCAAAGTCAATTTGCTCTTACACACTGTAGGAAAATAAAGGTGAACTTTTGTCACCATGTACAAACACACAAAAAATGTCAACCGCCTTGCTGTGACCGTCTATCTTCTGCCAAGTATCAGAAGAGAGCTGGACCAATGAATCTATGTCATTTATGAGTCACCCAGCTTGGCATAGAGAAGAGAAGGCACCAGTTGTTTGCCAACACCAGCAAGAATCCACCACACCTCATGCATGCTTTTAAACTCAAGATCAATAAAGACACCTCAGTCATGTCAAACACGATTCAACTTAAAAATATTTGTTCCTCGTTTATCGGGTTTTGCGCTCTTTGGTTTTTGTTTCTCTTTCCATGGCAGACACGCAAAAGTAAAAGCAAACCAACTACCACTCACCTGTACAGGAATCAATGGAAAGCACTGTTCTGAAGATTTAAGAATAAAATTAGTTAAAAATGTATGTCAAAATAATCATTAAATAATTTGGTAAATATGGTAGAAAGCTTAAGAATTTCCACTGTCAAAGCAGTGGATAGCAGATTTGCTGTAGGGTAAGACTGAGAAAGAGCAAATAGTTTGGTGTTTATTTGTATATAAATATGAATGTGAATGCTTGTACGTGTGAGATATTAACTCTAAAGAGAATGAAATGGGCTTTGACAGAATCTGTAAAACTTGTATTAAAGATTTGCAGTATCAGTGTGGAGTGGAAAAGACAGCATATTTCCCTAAAATAAATTTGCATGATTAATTAAAAAAAAAAAAGTAATGATACTGTTGATTGTGATACATACAAGAAGCAATTAAAAGTAAAAAATAGATTATCAACTAAAACAAGCACACAAGCATATACATGCATAAGGACATGCATGGGCATTTATTCTCTGGTTCTCACTCATACAACTAAAAAAGAATCTTGAGCCAAATAAGTTCTGGCAAAGTACTGTGCAATAAAAAAGATGTAATTTACCCATGCTAGAGCCAAATAGAAATACATCCAGACATCCACTGCTCTACTCTTGCACCACTCCTAGCAGAATACAAAACAGAGAGAAACAAAACTGAAAGAAAGGGAAGGAACGACAGAGGGAGAGGCCTCGATCCTGAGCAGCTACAGCCACCAGGTCAAAAAGGAGTGACTGACTCCCACAGCACAGGGCACAGGGTGCTTCCTTCAGTGGCAAGTCTTCTTCAAACCCAAATTTCTCCTGTAGTCCAAGGGAGGAGAAGGAGGAGAGGTGGGTTGATGTTAAATCGGGAGAGATGGTCAGGGCTGTGGGTGCCATTTCACTGTAGTTCAGTAGGCCCAGTACTGGCTGCACAAGGAGTTTGGGATGCGAGTTTATAGAGCCTGTGTCTTGAGCTCGATGGGCTCGCCCCTGGTCTCCTGCTGGACCTCAGCCTCTGGGGGCCGGGTGCCCTTCAGTGTGGCAAGCCTCTCAGAGAGGCCTCGCATACGGGGGAAAAGTATGAAGTCATACAGCAGCGCACCCATGGCACCACCAATCATGGGGCCCACCCAGTACACCTGCCATTTTCAGAACAAAGAGCAGAAGGTGTCGGGAATTCTAATTTAAAAGATTACTGTACAACTGTACATCAGGTTGTGAGTGTAGAAAATATGAAAAGAGATGATCATCTTACCCAGTGGTTGACAAAATTTCTGACCAGGACAGCTGGAGCGAAGGACCTTGCTGGATTCATTCCTGCCCCAGTGTAGTACATCTAAGTCAGAAGACAGAAAGAGTAGTTTAGGATGAAGACTTTAAATGTGTTATGTGAATGATGTGATGTGATATAACACTCAGACCCTTGTCTGAACACTTTCTGTACACTTATTGTTTCCTCACCCCAAGAAGATGCCCTATGAGCACAGAGAAGCCGATGGCGAGGGCAGCAGAGCCCAGGCGGCCATTGCGCCTCTCGTCAGTCACAGCAAAGATGCAGACAACGAGCTGCAGTGTGAGGAAGACTTCCACGGTGGTGGCCATGCCCATACTGATGCCTGGCTGCAGCTTAAAATGGTAAGAAACACTATTCAAAATGTTGATGTGTGATTTTTTTTTTTTCATGTGAATATGCTCTATCTATTAGATTTCATCACTGTGTAAAAACATGAATGAAATAACAGAATCACTCTGGTAACTTGGAACAATTCACATTGAGTAGTCCAGTGACTGACAGGTAATCTTACCGTGTTGAGTGCCAGGTTTCCCCTCACGTTGCTAGGTGTGACCCCGTATAGCACAGCAGCACCAGCCACTGCTCCAAGACACTGGGCTATGATGTAGAAGAAAGCACGGAACAGGGACATCTGGGAGCCAATCAGGTAGGCAAAGGTAACGGCTGGGTTGATGTGACCTCCGCTGATGTGGCCGATGGACTGGATGAGGGTGGCAGCTGCCAGCCCAAAACAGAAGGCAACATGGAGGACATTATGGGGCCCAGTGGTCCAGCGGAGGGCTGCCCCCAGCCCAAAGAACACAAAGAACATGGTGCCGTAGAACTCGGCAAACACAGCCCGCCAGAAAGACATAGACCTGAACTCCCACATGATGTCAACCAGTCAAAAAACACCCTCAAAGAAATGGGGGGGAGGGGAGGGGGAGAACTAACTAATCAACTAAAGCGAGATGCCACTTCTGCACAATAAAGACTGAGACCAAAAAACACACAGTAAATGATCTTTTGAAGCTGAAAGCAACAACGCTTTACCTGCTTAACATGTAACTGGGCAACATGTAACCTATCTGCGGCTCTGCCCAACTAAACTGGACTGCCTGTCATAGAATGCTCCTGAGGGGAGCGACACGCCAGTCTCTGTGCATATATGTGCCAAGCCTGTCACTGGAAGAACATGGATAGTAAAAAGTTAAGCATGTTCTGCAGACATTTAGGGGAGATCAGAGGCCTTTTTATAATAGCCCGGAACTAGAGTCGCCCCTCGGATCCCAGGGGAGGGGCCAGTGAAAAAAATACTGTGAATCAAAAACAAAACCACTTAACCCTTCTCCTGCCTCCTGCCCATGCCCACTCTTAATCTGGACTAACAGATTTGCAGTTTTAAAAGGGTGAGAAGTAGTCAATGCGGAGCTTGGCATTTACTTGAACCTCTAAAAATATTGCACTTGTAATATTGGTAGTTTAGTGCGCTCCTTTATGTTTGACCTTTGCTCTTTTATGCAGTTGTGTCCAACAGAGACGTAATCACATTTTACCCAGGAGGTTCTCCAGTAAATCAGGGTTTAACTAGACTAATCACAGTGGTACATGAAGAGGTGAAGATCTAGTGCCTGTATACCACCAACTGTCTGATTTAAGCACTTACTTATACATCTATACCAGCACTGACTGACCTTCAAACGTGAAAATAAAAAAGCAGAGGGTATGTAGTTATGGCACCTGTGAGCAGGTAAAAGTGCTGATGCCAGTGGTAGTTTTGGATTTGCTTCTAATAATTTTCATATTGTTGCACCCATAGCATAAATTAAATTACAATTTCAACCTTTCACCTATTTCTTATGATCTTTTCGATGTCTCTCCTGAACATTACAATCACATGCATGCAAATGAAAACACGAGCAACTTCTCAGTTTCTCCACTTGTGACCTGGACTGATACAAGCCCAGTTTGTGGCAGCAGAACTGATTAGGCTGGACATTTACATTGTGTCTGCAGGTTTGTGTTTGGAGGCTCAGGTCAGATAAAGCGGTGGAAAATCCATGGTTGGGGAGGGAGAGGGGAGAACAGGGGCTGGCATTGAGCTTCTTCACTGGAGCATCATGCTGACCAGGGCAGGCAGAGGGACAGCCACTGTCCTTTCAAAGGATTATGCTGACTTCACTGCTTTTTCCTGTATGCATAGAGACAAAACGCTGGCAGTAACAGTTTCTGTGATCTTTGTTTAACTACCACTGCTGAATCTATGAGTTACGTTTTCCATGGCACCATGTAGCCACAAACACCATTTACCTCTGTGTGATCATTTGATTTTGGAATGGCATCAAGGGCAATTTGCAAACGATCCGCTTCAATATGTTTGTAAAAACAATGACTAAGTTTGAAAGTGTAAAGCAAATATTTAATATGATTTGCTTTAACAACCTCACAATAGGCTGAGATGTTTCACCCGTGATTCATGTAAACATGGTGAACATAATAGATCACCATTAGTGGTTAAAACTACCACTTTTTTCCTTAAGAAGCAGTGTTGATCCTGTTGTTTCTGATCCTGAAACGTGTTTAGTTTTACAGTTGGTGCATCCCCATTGTCATGAGTATTATGTCCTTCTCACGACTCCATCCATCGGTGGTAAGCCAGCTTTTGTGGGTTTAAGCCCAGTTTAGTTTTAGAGGGGAGGGTGTTGAAAAGGTGCTTGCATTGTATTTTTCTATCTACTATGTCCAGACTGCTGACACATAAACGACAGGCCGTCTCTCAAACTTCACTGAGGGGATGGTAAAAGTTATTTTGCAAACCACTTCTGTAATGTAAGGCAATTTCTATTTTCAGTAAGTCGGTGCTTTGATTTTCCTTTTCGCTCCCAGACGATGCTGCATGTTTTCACAGAGAAGTGAGAGTGTGGCAGTTTACACGGTCAATGCATGTGTAAGCCTAGTTGTTCCCTTTTCTCCATACTGGCCCGCGTGTTCTTTTACAACATTATGCCCATAAAACTGTAAAAGATGAAGGGCAAAGTCCACAATCATCATCCAGGTCGCAATTATAAATTCTTCTAAAGCTATTTTGAGGTTTCAGTAGTCTGATTAAACACAATGAAAGACTCATAGTTGCTGGACAAGTGGTGTTGAATCAGTGTAAAATAATTTCATTGCAGGCAGTTGGAACATAAATTAAAAAAATTTTTTTTTTTTTTTTTTGATCACGTCAACACCCTGTCCTGTAGACATTGGTACAGACCATCACCATATTCCATTGTTAAAATAATGATTTACCATAGATTTTTTTTTTTTGCAAATTAAAAAAAGCACATTTGTACTCAAGTCTGAAACCATTTATTATAACATATGTAGAGTCACATACTTAAACCTCAAATGCAAAATATCTAGTGTATGTGATTGCAATTACAGCCAGTAATATTTAAACTGCACAGGGAAGAATATTTACACTTACACTCCAGGTACAATGTGCAATCACTTTTATGGTTATGTGAACTGGCATAGAGAAACAAATAACAAAAAAAGGGTAAATCAAATCTATTTTATTTGTAGCCCAAATTCACAAATCACAGTTTGCCAAAAGCTGTTGCACAAGCATATGTTTATTTTAAATGATGTTGAAAAATTATTTGCAGATGTCGGCATACATTGAAAATCCATTTTAAGCAGAACTCCAGTTTTGTTTTGCTTTTTAAATCAACAAAAATGGTAAGTGCCATTTACTTTTACAAACATTAAAAGGGGTAAATCTGTCATTACAAAAATTGACTTTTTTGGAAAATAGGAATTTTCATTTGTTTTTTCTTCCTACAAATCACAATGTTCAATATTTAACCCAACACTGCAAAAAAGAGAGGCTTAAGACATCAGCACATCCCCATTTCAGTCATTTAACTATGAACAATAACTTTAATTTGAACAGAACTGTCCATGCAGGACAGCAAAGCACAGCAATTTATGTTGCTATGGATCTCTGTGCATGTCTGTACCCAACAGTCACTCCTCGTTGCTCTCCTGAGGAGTTTCGCACTGAATCCTCTGCAGAGAGATGAAGTCTCTTCTCCAACATTGTTGCCACTTCATGACCAAACTCTCTTTTCAACCAATTAATTACTCACTTTGTTTACTACCGGCATGGCTTTCAGGGCTTCTACTAAAATTTGGGAATTTCTGTAACACAATAAAAAAATGTGATGCATAAAACAACTTTAAATCTACTCATTTACTGATTCATTATACAACTAATATGAAAATGTTAAAATAATTTAAAATAAATTAATACAGTACGAAACAGATCATTTAGGACAGTACTTACATTCATCATCGCTGTCTGCAGAATAATGCTGAAAACAAAGCAAAGAGTAATAATTACTATACTTTCTTTACCTATCAAAGATATCTTTACCTGTCAGTTATCTGTGTAATTAAGGCTATTATCTACATAAAAAGTACAGTATGAAAAGAAACATACCTCATCTAAATCACATAGCTCATCCCCTTCCATACTGTTCATCATCTAGAGGGAAAGAAACAACAACATTCAACTTGTCAGCTCGTCAGCACATCTTGATTAACTGTGCTTGAATCCCTGAGGATATTTCATATGCTTACCTCTGAGAATTTGTCATATTTTGACATGTCCTCATCTGAGTCCTCTTCCCAGTCTTTCCAGTTACTGAAATCCAAACTCAGCCAGTTGCACTAAAGGGTGACGGATTCAAGCATATGCAAGACAATATTAGACATGTAAACTTTGCAGACATTTACCTGGCATCAAGGGAGTTAACACTGTTTTATTAGTACTAAGGAGTTTCATAAATTTAATCATATTTACCAGGACAGGGAAATCAGAAAAAGATTTCATTAGTAAATCATATTGTTTTAAGAATTTTAATTACCTTTGTCTTGTCTTTGGTAAGTCGTGGCCATGGTTTCCCAGCTTCTGCTTTTTGTAAGCAGCACAACACAGATCTGTCAGTGCGTCTGTGTTTGGATTCCTGTAGACAACAGATACATTTTTAAAGGTTTTAAATAAATAAAACACAAGGTGCAACTATACAACAATAGCAGCAAACATGCCAAGCATACTTTGGGGTCAATCTCCTCAAAGAGGTCCACTGCATTCTGGTGCTTGATATTATCTGCTCCACTGACACAGCTACAAGATGAAATCAAAAGATTAGAAGTGGGTCACTTAATTCAATCAATCATTGCATATATGCAGCTTTTATATTCATCTGCTCAAGAGGGAATGGCTCTCTGCTTAAGACTATTAAGATTATTTTTTTACACTATAACTAGTCTAGACCAACAGTGGTTTATTGATCAAATTTCCAAAGCACATGCAGAGAATGCAGAGACACCTTGTGGTCAGCAGTGGAAAAACTTTTCAAATAATATTTGCAGACAGTGTGGATTTTTTTGTTTGTGGAAAACCTAAATCAGAGACTTTTAACAAAAAAAAAACATGTAAAATAATAGGAAATTGAGCCTGGTCCATTTAGAAAGAATAGAAAGTTACTCAGTTACACATTTCAATTTAACACAACACATTGATGCGACTTACCAAAAATCAAATTTTGATTTGTCAAAGTTCACTTGTACATCTTTACTGTCCTCCACACAAAATTCCACAAATACACAGTCCCTCCTGTCATACCACTTAGCTGAAGCAGGCTGCCTAATGACAAAGAGGAGAAAGGAAATTGAACAGAAACATTATTAAGAAAGATCAAGGGTGAAAATCTCTATAACAGTGTTAAGAAGAAGAGGATCCCCACAACTTAGAGACCTGATTAAAGAGATTTTTAATGCAAGTGAACTTTTGAGCACAACAGGCTCGATAAGTACAGAGTTGCCATCTTAAATACAAACAATCCAGGTCATGCAACACACAATCATGTGTCACGGTTACCAAAAATTACTAATGGGGATATGGAAGCTCATGTTTTAATACAAGGTTCTCAAACTGTGGTACGTGAGTTTCCTCTGGTGGTACTTGGAGGAAAATCAGAAATACTGTTCTAATGTATATATACCAGGGTATGTGATCAGAGCAGAGTGGAAAATTAAATAAATAACAAAAAATAATAATAAATAAAATAGGGCAGCAACTAACATTTATTTTCATCATCAAGTAATCAGTGAATTATTTTGTCCATTCATCGAGTACTTGTTTGGTCCATAAAATGTCAGAAAATGTTGAAAAATATTATAATATCTCAAACCTGGAAATGATGATGATCTCAAATGTCAAAATAATTTCGTTTGTTATATGGAGCACAGAAGCTAGAAAATACACATTCACAAAGCTGAAAAATCTGAAAGCTTGCTTTACTTGAAAAAAAACAAAACACTCAAACCAATTAAATCAATTATCAAAATAGTTGACCACTAATATAGTAATCAATGATTAGTCTATTAATTGAATTGTTGCAGCCCTCAATTAAATAAACTAGAGTCACCTTATCTCTCGCTCCATCTTGAGCTAATTTCAATTTGCCTGAAGTATATGTGAGGAAGAGGAGGACGATGAGAGAGCAAATTATCTTATTGGAAATAAATCTGCCTACTGTAAAAAGTCCATAGCTGACTTTGCTCGGTCTATTTAAACCACTGTATTTTAAAAGCTGGTATAAAAAGCTTGAAAACCATGATGACATATTTCATAAAATGTCTTAGAATAAGGGTTGGTGTTCCACATAACAAATAAATAGCAAATAGGTGATAATAAGACAGTCCAACATCACCTACACTGTATTATTTTTATGTATCAAATGATATTAACTTGTTCCAACCTGTCCATTTCGTTTTTAATGATTTGTCATTTGGAAATAAAGTTTATTATTAGTCCAATTAATAACAGTTTAATTAATAATCGTTTCCGTAATCGGGGTGTTTATTCTGATTCAAGTGATATACGTTTTCAGAGCGTAGTGCATATGAGGTCACGAAACATGACGTCCATTTACCCCAGAATGGCAAGAGAGCCATTGGGATTGAGCTTACAGCAAAGAGAGCACATCCGAACATTAGACTGAAGCTTGAGGGAGTAAAACAAAGCTAACATGACAGCTAAGAATTTATAGGCCGTGAGACACAACTTCAAGGAACATGTTTGACTTGGATAAAGTCATTTGGTGAAAGAGGAACGATACCGTTGAGGAGCATGGATTCGATAGTGTTAGCTTACGTTAGCTGAAGCTAATCATGACACCATGCTTTTTCGATGCTAGCATTACCCTCCTGTTGGTTGACATTACCCTGCTACAGCTATGCCTCCGCTAAAATGCACATTATCAAAATAAACAAGTGCTTTCATCTCTGAGTGGCGCTACATGTTAACGCGCTTAAAAATGATCAGCTGTGGTAATATTAAATGACGGGCTGTGCCTTTAGATTTGACGAACGCGTTACCGCCAAGGCTAACTGATGTGCTAGCTCAGTTGGCTAACGTTAGCGCGCATGCTTATATAAATTAGACTACCACTTGAGTAGTGACCATTATAGTAAAAGCAGGACTTACATTATTCACAGTTTTAGCACCGAGCTCCCACTTCTGACCACAGCAGCGATAACAGCTACTCAGCTATAGTTTGATTTCTTTTTCTATAGTGTCTACGGCTGATGATCGTTTCCAACCACTGGATCCAAATATCGCGTGTTTTCGTCATCCTCTCTCGTGACAACTTGAATACTGCGTCACTGAAAAGTATGGCAAGTCGATGCATTCATGTTAAATTCTCCTGTATTTATTTTTTGAGAGGAAAAAGATTTTTTTTTGTCTTGGTTTTATGTGGAAAGGTTCGTATTCATAAATGTAAGTAAAATGCCCCCCACTAAAAATGACAAAGACTTAATTTTGAAACACAGATGGCCATTCGGACTATGGATGTGTACAAAGTCATACGTGTGTCATACGTTACTCTTTTAAATTTACATTAATTATAGGCACAGTAACCCCTTTTTCCTGTTCTATGGAGCTTTACACTTAAGAATAAAAAGTACACGAACTTAGTTAGAGGTGCTGGTCTACCTGGGCTGGTGACCTGTGGATATTTTTTTGTACTGTACTGATCAAACCATCCTGTATATCCATTAGGCCTTTATTGTATGGATTTCTATTCTTATTCAAAATGTGCAAAAATGGTATATTTTGACAGGTAATGCAAAAAGAGGCATTCAAATATCTGAAAATGACAAAGAAAAAATATGTATAAAGGAATTGTTGGATTGCTTTGTATGTGTATGATGAGGCTTGACAGCATTATCATCAGATGAGTGGGGATTGAGTCATAAATGACACATGATGATTGCTTATGTAGAATAACAATACTAGGCTGCCTTTGCATGTGTAGGAAGGATACATACATATGACTCATATACTGGAGGTATGGTATTTCAGAAATGCCTGGCCCAGAGCAGAGGAAGGTTCCTCCGGTTGATATACTGCATATTAGGTTAAAAGTACCAGCCTTGATCACTTTGTCCTGGACATTTGTCTTTCTCAGAGGAGGAGGAACGAATGATGCACTGCAGATGCAGGGCTGGAGTGGGAGTTTTTTTTTTTTTAAGTTAGAGCACACAGTATACTGTCTCTGGAGGAGGGGAAGGTAGTTAGGGGAGTGTTTAGATTCGTTCTACTGCCAGAAAAAAAATTAGATCAGCAATATAATAATCTTAACATCTAGTGTGGAGTAAATAAAATGTCCTACTTACACAACATAAAAGTAATATTTTGTATTTTGATGTTTAATTGCTGGATGAGTCAGACACAAGGAGGATAACCGAGGGAGTTCAGATGAGAAGCTCAGGGAAGCAGGCCATTTATAAATAAACTACATGACATTCATTTGAAATAAAGACTGTTTAATACAGAAACTTTTTAAAAGTGATATGAACTCTATCCTCTGTGAAATTGCAGGCCTAAGCTCTGTGAGCAGAGTGACCAAAAGTCCATAGACCCAGTCAGGAGCAACTGTCACATCAGTAAATCCTAAATCTAAATAAAAAACCAGAACAGTCATGGAAAGAGATCACACCATGGTGTTTCATTGAGGCTTTGTAACTGGTGCAAAATAGTCTGCAAAGGGCCCTTCTCATGTCAGAAATGTCTTTTTATTCCTTATTTTTCCTCCTACAAAATCAGTTATTTTGATGATCAACTCTTTACAGATGGTGATACAAATTAGGTTTTTATGATTTTGAATTTGTTATTCATTTATACATGCATGTTGAGACATGCTGTATTTAGTTACTTGGTGGTGCAATAATTTTGCACCAATATATCTTATCAAATCATGCATAGACAGGGATGTGTCGTCTGCAGTTTTTGATACACTCACTTCGCAACCCGGTCTGAACAAGGGCCTTTGTGCGTGGAGTTTGCATATTCTCCCTGTGTGTGCGTTGGTTTTCTCCAGGTTCTCCAGTTTCCTCCCACAGTCCAAAAACATGTAGATTTGGGGATTAGGCTAATTGGACACCCTAAATTAACCATAGGTTTGAGTGTGATAGTGAATGGTCGTTTGTCTCTATGTGGCCCTGTGATGGACTGGCAACCTGTCCAGAGTGTGACCCCACCTTTCGCCCTATGTCATCTGGGATTGGCACCAGCAACCCTCATGTGGAGGATAAAGTGGTAGTCTTATTATTTGAATTATTTGTTTTAGCCCTAATCTAAAGCCAGTTTATACATTTCTGCAAATTGTGCTTACCACCACAAGGTCTTTATTAGGCTGTGAGGACGTTTGGTTCAAAAACATCACTGTGAGGCCATACTAATGTTTGTGAAGACATTTAATGGGCCCCCACAACTTCAAAGAGCTTTTGGAGGGTAAAAACTTGGTTTTACGATTTGGTTTAGGTGGGGATTAGGCATGTAGTTGAGCCCATGGCCAAGAGGAAGTTAACTGGGCTCGTACGCAGAAGGTCGTCGGGGTCAGGGGCTGAGGTGCCCCCTAAACAAGGCACTTGATACTCCACTGCTCCCCGGTTGCAGATTAAGTGCTGCCCACTGCTCTTTCACCTGGCTTGTGTGTGTTTACTACATGGTGTGTATAAAGGATGGGTTAAATCCAGAGGTCAAATTCACTATCACTAATTGGTGTTGTACAAAAATTACTAATTCTAATCACTAATCCATGTCTATGGATGTCCTCACAAGTTGCAGCGACAAGTGTGTGTGTTACAACTGATAGATGGGTAAATGTGTTATTATTATCACAACATTGTCAAATAATTCACTGTACACAGCCAGGAGTGAGTTGCAGTTAGACAGTTTCATTTGCAACGTAACTGTGTATTTGGGTAATTTCTTGATGACGTGCAACAGGGTGAACTCCACGAAAGAGAGAAGTGTTAATCACTTCCTCAACACACACGAACACAAAACAAAACAAAAGCCACCATTCGTCAGCCAATGGTGTCAGCTGGTGACGAACTTCCTGGTCACGTTTTCTCCTAAATCCCAGTCCTCTTGTTCTTGATGTGTGTATGCAGCAACAGCCAACAGGGAGGAGGAAGAGGAGGAGCAGGAGGACTCGATGTGAAAGCGGAGAAGAAGACACAGGACTGCAAACGAGGGGAAGAAGGAGCGTGTTTCCTGGCCGTGTACAGCCGATATCACATTCACCATGGAGCGTGCTTGCTGGAGCCGCGTAAGAAGAGGAGCGACGGTGTTTTTCTCACCGCCGTGTTGCGTCTAACCCAAGGACGTACGAGGAAAGCAAACGCGGGCGAGACTTGGGGACGAGGTGCGGGATTTCGATGGCTTATTTTAGCCGGGCCGTGGACCTGAAGAGAGATGAGCTGGAAATACGATTATATATCATGTCTTGACTAGAGAAGACTAACGATCAGTGGGTTAACGACACCAGCAAGTCGGAAATAAGGGCCTGCTCATGTGATGGGGCTCTGACTGTGCTCCTCTTCTTCTTTCATTCAGCCCCGGAAACCTCCTCCCTGACAGACAGTGACGAGCTAAGGCTTAAAGGTGAGGTATCCAAGTGATGGTGGTGATGCTGCTGATGATAATGATGATGGTGACTAGGAAAAGCTGTTATCGTCATGTTGACACGACATTTATCAATGGCTAAGCCACATGTTGTGAAATGGCTGCTGCAGTGGAGCATGGCTGAGCCGAGCAGCATAGATAACGTTTGTTTGTCCCCCCCCCTCTCTCTCTCTTCCGTGTGTGTGTGTTCAACAGGACGCCTCATTCGCATTTGAAGGGATTTATGGGATCGCAAGGTAAAAGTCCTTCGCCGTGACGTGTCGCCGTCGTGTTTTCACGCGTCTGTCAGTGTGGACTTTCATGTTTGTCCACCTTTGATCGGACAGTTACAGTATCCTTTGTTTACAGTGAGGATGTCTGAACAGCTGATTCGTCCTCAGCGCTGACACGCTGCAGCCCACAGACATACGAGGTTTATTTTGTTTTGCATAGGTGAACACTGCTAACAAAACATCTAAAGTTATTCATGTATGTATTTGCCTGCCCGGTTGGACTTCAGATAAAATGCTGATCGACCACAACATTCACATTAAGTCGAGATATAATTGTGTCACGCAGTTCTATTAGAAAAAGTGATCGTTTTCAAATTGAAATTGCTGTTTGAAACAACAGTAGTTAATGGCAAAGGATGCAATTTAATTGTTTCCCGTTTTTTATTGTTCTATCCTAAATTAACAGCGTTGGAAACAGTTCATCCTTGCATTAGAGTAGTATTAAATAGATTTAAATATATTTTGATGATGTCATGTGGCAATGCTCCATCTTATTTTAAATCTATAGCTCATTGTTATAACTCAAGCTTAACTTAAAGATATATATATATATGTATATTGCAATATATGTCAGAGAATTGCAATTAGATATTTTACCCAAATAACATTTTCAGTTTCACATTCATTTTTTAAAATAAATTCTCTTCTCGAGGGGGAAACGCTGCTGCATTTGTAACTTGTTTATTTCTGCACAAATTGATAACATCTCTGTATTGTTCTAACGAGATTACTCTATACTTTTGAAGCCATTTGTCTGTGTGATACTGATAAGTTACCAGCTAAGAACACTACAACTCCTAAAGCATTTCATTTAATATAAATTGCTTTCTCATGCTACAACCTGTACATGACATTGTGACTCACCACAGCCTTTGTTCACAGCCTAGAGATGAGGTGTGCACAGATGTACACTGTCAACAGAACAACTAAAACAGATGTCATGTTGTGCAGAGGAGGGATAGTGATTATATTGGACAAAGGATGTTGAAGATGGAGCTGTCAGGCAGGAGGAAAAGAGGAAGACCACAGAGAAAGTTCATGGATGTTGTTAAGGAGGACATGTAGACAGTTGGTGTAACAGAAGAGGACACAAGGGAAAAGACAAGATGGAGGCAGATTATCTGCTGTGGCCCCTAAAGAGAGAAGCTGAAAGATTTGGCTGACTGTTTAGGCTGGATAGAAAACACATCTATCAGCCATAGCATTGAAACTAGTTGTCCGTTTTATCTTTGTGTGTCTGTATATATAACAGTATATGTTTATAGACAAAACTATATACACATACCACAACGTGTACATACTCACACATCAGCCTCTTCTGTAGGTACATCTGCGACTTCTAAATGCAAATATCCAATCAGTGCATCACATGGCAACAACTCGGTGCATTTAGACCTGTAGTTATAGACAAGTGGACCTGCTGAAGTTCAAACTGAGCATCAGAATGTGGAATAGAGAGGTGATTTTATTTTGACTTTGAGTGTGGTGTGATTGTTGGTGCCAGATGGGTGGGTCTGAATATTTCAGAAAACACTGATCTAATGGAATTTTCACACACAGCCATCTCTAGGGTTTACAGAGAATGATCCAAAAAAGGGAAAATATTAAGAGTGAAACAAAAGAGGTCAGAGGAGAATGACCAGACTGGTTTGAAATGAACTCAAGTAAGCACTTGTTACAACCAAGGTATGCAGAAGACCATTTCTAAATGCACAGCACAAGAAGCAGATGGCTTACAGCAACTGAAGACATTGTGCAACACTTGATTAGAAACGCACAATACCTAAAGAAGTGACCAGTCAATGTTTACAGGTTGTAGCATGAGCAAAGCAAGTGATTTTGTGTGCAATCATTTTGTGTGCAATCCCAGCTGACACTCTGTGCAGACCAGACCATCACAGAGTAAACATTCAGAGACCAACAACCACTCACTCTCACATTCTCATTATCTATTTAGTGTCCATAGAAAATGAAAATGAATACAAGAAAATGAAAGTGAATACAAAAAAAGAATTTTTTTGGGTGGGGGGGTGTATGAATCATGTTGTGTGTGAAAAGCCACTACAGAAGCAAAAACACTGTTTTGACAATATCTACAGGAGGGAGAACATCAAATCCTATAATGTGTATGAAAACTGCAATTGATTACTCGAGTGATCACACAAATCGTGTTTGTTTGAATGCCTTTTGTGAAAACACCGCTAATGACTTTTTTATTTTGTCTGCAGTTTCCTCTGATGAGATGAGTGTGCGTGCTGGCCAGGGCAGTGATGAGGTGCTGGTTTCACAGGCAGTGTGGGATTACCTGGCTGCAGCTGGGCGCCCCTGGCTCATTGACTTCCAGCGCAAGCAGGGGATGAGTGCTGGTATTATTAGGCGAGGAGAAAGAGGGGGCTGCTGTGCTGTGAGGCTGCAGCCAGTGGAAGGCCTCAGAACCACTGGAGCAGGGGTGATGGATGGACCCATCTCCAGTGAGACACGAAAAGCCTTCATTGACTTATGCCGCTGTGCCCGCAAAGAAATGAGCAAACAGGAGGGGGGGCACAAGAGAAAGAGGGTTCTGCTGCCCTGTGTGGGAGTTCTGGAGGCCAACGGTGAGGGCAGTCTGCTTCAGGCCCCACTTCCACAGCCTCGACGCTCCCAGAGACAGCAGCAGAGATTTAGGAAGCCTGCTGATGAGGAGGCCTGTGCCATGCTTCATGAAGCAGCGCAGAAGACAGACATGGACTCCAGCTTGGCCTCTCACGGTGAAGCAGAGGACAACAGTACTTGTTCAATTTGTATGGGGGACATAGTGGAGAAGACAACCTTAGACAGGTGTGGCCATTCGTTCTGTCGCTCCTGTCTGGATCAAGCCTTCAAGGTGAAGAAAGCCTGTCCTGTGTGTCGATTAGTGTATGGCCAGTTGATCGGAAACCAGCCTGCCAACGGAACAATGATTGTAGAGAGAGATCCTGATCTGGAGATTCCTGGACACGAAGGCTATGGGTGTATCTGCATCATCTACAGCTTCCCACCAGGCCTACAGGCGGTGAGTAGACCAAGAGCATGTGCAGATGCTTGTGTCACCCAGTGCTGCTGTGGGTTTCATGATATTCAACTCACACTTGTTTTAAATAAGTTATGCAGATCAATAAATATTTCTTAATATTAGTATAGCGAGAAATTTTATTTAATCAATACAGTTAAGCAAAATTGATCAGTGTTTTTTTTGTTATATGTAATTGTTCAATGCAACGCCTCACATCCACTTCCAAAATGAAAAAGATGAAATTAAAGATTTTCAGTTATTTAATGAATTAGACCTATTCTCCTATTGTTATATGGAGAAAAATTAAAGGTTGGATCTTAAAGGTTGTAGTGTCATCCAAGTACTGTTTTATTCTGACTTTTACCTTTTAAATTGTACTTAAGTGATTTATCACTGCACCTTCATGACATTTTGTCTCTCTTTTTTGCTCTAAAAATGCAGCATCTCATAGTTCTTAAAATGAAATCAATAAAATACAGACTCTGTGCAGTATATGTGAACATCCTTCAAGCTTGTTTCCAATGTTTATCCAGCTCCATTATGATGGTAGTGGTCTTCCTAATGATGCATTTTGAGGGAAATCGCAGTTACAGTGTTTGCCCACATTTCACATGATCATTGGAGGGATTTCAGCAAACAGTTGCCCTGTATGTTGCTCTGTATTTCTACTTTTCATTTTGCCATTTTTGGTCAACTAGTTCAATAGACTTCAACATAGAAAGTCCATTCAAACTTAAAAAGTTAATTAGTGGTTTCCATATCCGAGCTAATTTAACTCCAGATAAATTAGGTTTTTGTTTCACATTCTTACAAAAATGTCCTCCTCACTATCACGAGTCAATTTGATGATCAACTTGACTTTATCTGTAATATTTCGAGCACCAGAAGTTATCGATCTCTTCTTTAGGTTGCAATTTTTTTTTAAATGTTTTCCAAAAGAGAAACTTGAATTGAAGGACCTGCTGTAGAGAAATAATTATTGCCACACTACTCACAATAAGATACAGAAATAGTTCAACACACTAGTTGTAAAATACAGACAAAACTCTTTTAATTGTCCCCATTTTACTCCTTTTATTGCTCACAGCCAGAGCACCCAAACCCAGGTGTTCGGTACCCAGGAACAGACCGCGTGGCCTACCTCCCTGACAGTCCTGAAGGGAACCGTGTGCTGGGCCTGCTGCGCCGGGCCTTTGAACAGCGCCTTATCTTTACCATTGGTACCTCCATGACTACGGGCATGCAAAATGTCATCACCTGGAATGACATTCACCATAAGACCTCAATATGGGGTGGGCCACGCTGGTATGTATGGGCTTTTTAGTTGGAAGTGAATGCTTGAATGATGATGTGAATGATTTGGCAGTGGGCTCAAAATCATGGCAAGAAAATACTATTGCTTGATGTTCTTGTTTCGATGCTTTTGCTGTCTGAGCTCAGAGAGATGCAATGATTTTATTTATTTTTATTTCTCCTGACAGTTTTGGCTACCCAGACCCAACCTACCTGGTACGAGTGACAGAGGAGCTCAGAGAAAAGGGCATTACAGCAGACTGACAGCATGAAAATGCAGACTCCTCCTGGACATTGTACGACTTTGAGTGTCCTTGTCCTTGTGGTGGACATGCTATGAGACTGCCCATCCATTAAAGGATGGCTGAAAACAAGGCCCTCAGCAGGCAAGCGTCTAATGCTGCAGCAGAGCCCACATCACTCCACTAGTTGTTTCTCTGTTTGTTCACTTCACTGGGTTTGGCTTAACCCTGTGCTATATGTGGAAGAAAATAATTTGAGTGCAGTGCATTCTTGTATTACACAATCCTCTGTCACTTTTTGCAATAGGACTGATACCTGATGCACTTATTTAAGAGCATTGTGAGGTGTTGGGATTAATACTTATTTACTTATTTAGGAAATCTAAGTTTAATGTCATCAGGACAGTTTATGTTATATTAATGTTTATTTTGACTCTGGGGATTATGCTATTTCTTTCAAGCACACAGTCTTGGTTTTATCTTGCCAGAAATGTTTCTTAGGTAAGACTCTCTAATTTTATTGTTACTAATGACTTGTGGCAAGGATTAAATGGCAAAATAGAGCTGCTAGTATAGGGGGAAAAAAATCTTTTTTTTTCTGAAGTTATTGCAATCTAAAGCACTCAAGAAGCACTTTGGTAAAGAAGTCTGGTTTCAGTGAAATGGGAGTCCCGGTTTTTGCTTCCTCTGTGTGGAAGAGTGCTCAGTACAAACAGGTTAATGCAGCCATCAGCTAATAGCTTGGTGACTATATGTTGATGTCACTTACTTGGAACTCCTCATTTGCGTGAGATCGTAACTTTGCCCCTTCATTGTCACTGAAATCCAAACAATGTTAAACGATGTTTCATTGCAGCACCTTTTATCACCTGTATTAGAAGTACCCTTTTTTCGCCATCGGCCTCATCTGTTTCCTCAAGATGTCTCCCAGGATTTAAGCCCATTACCTCAGTTGTCAGTAATGAGCTCATCCAATTACCAGATTTAAGACGATGTCAAAATGTAAAGGGCATATAGACCATTTAAACCAAATCAAAGGCACAAAAGCTCTTAAAATATCTATGCCTCCGTCCTTGGGAAATTTGCATGCTAATATTCTCATTTAGAATGAGCTAACTGTTTTTAAATTATTAATCTGAACAGATAACCTATGACACAAAAAATTGAAAAAAATGTTGCAGGAACAATTGATCTTATTTAAGGTGGATGGGATACTGATTTTGTTGTGCCTTTATCATATTCACTTTTGATAAATAATTGAGCATGATTTTACTATTGAATGGAACACAGTTTGGGTACATTTTTTGGTGTTATTTGATAGGTAAGCAGCGGTATGTTTGTAGCTGGACTTTCTGGCTTTAAGTAGGAATACTACACAGTTCACAGAAATATCTCTACTAATGTGTGTTAATATAGCTTCTCCTTCATAAACGTTCTTGTAGTCCAAATGCTGAACACACCCTCAGAAAGATAAATCTGTATATGTTAAAGTGCTTTGTTAAGTACAATAACCTGCTTAGCTAGTGGAGAATGTTATCAATTTGACTTGCCGGATCCATGAATCAACAGCCCTTTTATTACACTTTTCCTCCTTTGTATTTTAGTTAAGGGACCAACTGAATTATTTTTGGGACATAGGATTGTAGTTTACTAAAGCTACTGTGCAAACATTTCTATGCATAACACAGCTAAAGAGGAGCCAGGAGAATAGATAGTTTGGAGATTCCACATATTACAAACTGATTGTTGAAGAAAAGTTGGAGTTTTGCTTTTCTAATTGTGTTGATTCGTACTTTGTTGATATTCAGAATAATGTGCTTTACATTTTAATACTTGAATAAAAGGTTATGTTTGGGTTTGTGTTGAATATTCAGTGCACTTCGTAGATGCACTTCAAGCATATTAAAGTTGTGTCAGTTTGAAATGAGCTCAGGTTGTTGCCTCATGACGATTTGATCAACACTGTTATCCCCAAGCATCAAAGATTTTTGTAACAACAAAATACTGACTTCTGCTAAGACACTTTGTACCATGTAGTTGACAACAGTTCTTCAAAATACCTTATACCCAATTTCATCTTATTTTATTTTTACAGTATATTTACAAAGCAGTCTCAACACGTTTTAATTAATTAATTGTTCACTGTGGGCATCATGACAGCCTTGGAGCTAAGCTGTTTATAATGTAAAACATGAGTTGGTCTGATTCTGGCTTGGGACCTTTGTCAGCTGGAGTTAGGCACCAGTGCCCCCCGCGACCCTTAGTGGATAAAGCAGTAGAAAATGAGTGAGTGAGTGAGTGATCCTTACAACCAAAGGTATCCTATGCAGCCAAGTCTTGTTGTTTAGGGGTGTGCACAAAATAAAGATTTCACTGAAGAATGATGCACCGCCATTGACCACAAGTTAAATAGGCTATTTTATACTGTTTATTTATTGTCCTGTATCTCAAAGTTGCACATTAGTTAAAGATCAGTTGGTATCAATGATGTGGCATTTTGTGTGTTACAAGCCAATAAATGGGAGATTGTCATGGGTGGGTTAACATCTATCCTTCCATTGTTTACCACTTTATCCTCCACATGGTCAATGCCAGCTGACAGGGCAGAATGTGGGGAACACGACCTGGTCATGAATCCAGCTCTTTTTGCTGCAAGGCAGCAGCACTAACCACTACTCCACCGTATTAGCCATGGGTCAACATGTTGGGTCAAATCTTAAATTTTAATCTGCAAAGTAGCTAGTTACAACCTGTCAGACACTTAATGAAAGTTAATGTGTAATCTTTGTCTAAATATACATTCATCATTCGGGCAACATATTCTTTTATTTGGGTCTATATGAAATGTGCCTTTAATGTCAGTTACAGATGTCTTGGCTGCGTTTTCCAGTAGTGCAGTGCCTTCCTGGATACGAGCACTGAGGATGTATCATCCACTACAGTTTCCCAGCAGGGACTCAAGGGCTGAGCCTAGTCTTCATTATAGAGGCCACACAATTACAAATAGAGTGTGAACTATGGCAACAGATCCTTTATTTTCTTTTAATTTTCTGATCTGTTTGTAGTGGAGCGCTGCTTTCAAGCCAGCCACCTCCCTCACATCAATTCTACTCAAACTGTCCAGACCAAGCAGTCACACTTCTGTTTTTCAAAATAAAGTCTTCTCAAAAGTGAACACAATGAACTGAAAAGAAAAATGTTGAATTATCCGTCAAAACAATTATATATTATCATTGTGATTAAATATAAAATAACTATGTCAATTAAAACATTAAAATGTATTGTGTATACTGTATAATAATACGCTTATTTCTGTACCTTATTTCTGTTTTCTTCTATTTCTTTTACTAAGTACTTAATACTACCTAAAAGTGAAACTATAAACTACTCTAATGAAACATGGATTATTTTTTTTACCACTCCAAGATAGACAAATAACGTCATTTTTGTTCTGTACAGTGAACCTTGACCTTTGATTACTCCAAAAGTACACAAAGTACTTTATACTACTTGTGTATGAGGTGCATAAAATACTTTGTCCAATAAAATCAAAACTTTAAAATGCTACTAATCATGCCAGGATAAAGCAGCCGAAGATGAGCGTGAAAATCAAAAACAAACATAGAATTTAGACTTAAAAAAAAATGCTTTAAATTGTACCACCACTGTATGTTTGTGGTCACATTCGTGAGCCTGCTAATATTGAAGTATCGGAGCATTTACAAATAAATTATAATGGTCAATGATGCATGGATGAAATTATTATTATTTTAATGTTTAAATAAAAAAAAAATAAAATAAAAAGAAACGGGATATTAATAATAATGCAAATAAAAGCAGTAGAACGTGCCTTTCTCCTCTTTGCCTTGCTAAAGATGACAAAGTAATTAAAGTATAATGGCATTTGTGATGTATTTTATAAATATGGACATAAACATGAAAACGTGGAGGTAACGGAGGGGAAAATGTGAATATTTTGTGGGTGTAGTATACAAAAGAGGCGACTGATTGATTGAAATGACTGTGTTGAGGCGACACAACACACAGTAGTGATCCTCACGCACACACGCAGGTGTTTTCAATCAGCCGATGACAGCACTTCCACGGCTTCCTCTGTGGCGTTTCTACGAAGGGATGCAGCGTAAAAGAGCCAAAAAAGGGGCAAAAGTGACACTGTCTAACTGAAGGAACTGGGGGGAAACTTAAAAAGGGGGAAACTTAAAAAACTGCGTGACGCCGAAAAGTTGGCCGCGTGCAGCAGCTCGTGTATTTAAAAAAAGGCTGGGTTCGGCCCAGTCCAGATGGATGACTCAACCAGAATGGTGAGTAACTTTTGTCAAGTTAGCCTAACAGTGACTCTGTTGGCTGATTTATGTTGCAATGTTGGCCTAATAATATGGTAAAAATTAACTTTTGTGCAGTTTTAGCCATGTTGCAAATCACTATTAGCTCAATTCTGCCTTAATAAGTTTGCTTTTTTGCTCACTGTCAGCTTTGGCTCAAGTTGTGTTTCATTGTAAGCTCAGTTTAGGCTTAATGTTAGCTTCAGTATTTGCTCAAAATTAGCGTTAGCACAGTTTTGGATTAATAATAGCTTTGTTATTTGCACAAAATAATCTTTTGCTCATTGTTGTCCATGTTAAATATATGAGCCAATAGTGGCTGAATTATTTCTTAATGTTTGGTCAGTTGTGGCTCATTGTTTGCAGAATTGGTGGCTAGTTTTGTCAGGTCACAGCAGTAAATCATTGGTGTAAAATGGGCTGCAACTAATCATTTTTAATAATTTGATTAATCGGTGATTTTTATTTTACCTTTGGGCCACTAAAATGGTTGTTTGGTGTTTCTCATCTCTAAATGATATTCTCAATCCAAAATTAAAAAAAAAAAAATCATTGTTAAACTCTCTCTGAAATACTCAAACCAATCATTAGCAAAATAGTTGGACAAAGCAAGAGTTATAAACAAATAAAAATGGCTGCTGTGCTATGTTAACTCACTGTTGCATGGGTGTTTTTCATCTGAAAATTTTTAAAAGTTGTGTTAAATGTTTAAATGCAGATTATGAGTGCTGTCTGTATATCTTTAAACTTTAAATGTGGGCATTAAAATACAAACTTTTTTTTTTTTTTAAGGAGCAAACTTCTTCCTGCTTAAGACCTGGTTGGACTCGTCCAGCTCACCAAAGGTGAGTGACACTTTTAGAGGCAATTTACTACCTTCGCTAAACTTTTAGGGCTAGTTACCGTTATTTTTTTGAACTGATATCAATATAGCATTAATTTAATCTTATACACACACTCCGACACTAAAGTCAATATTGAACATCAGCATTTTTTAGCTCTTGGGGACACAGGAGTTCATTCGGTATGTTTTGTGTATGGCTGATATTAATCTAAATAGGTGACTTCATACACTAAGGTCACAAAGTAAAGCATAAGAGCTTACTGATGGAGGCAGCAGTGGACCAATGACTTTTTTTTTTTTTTTAACTGTGATTTAAAATCACTAGTTTTCTCTATGGACTTTCGAAGTAGGAGAGAGCAGTTTACAAACCCTGTTTAATGGCTGTCAAACACAGATATAAAGCAGTGACCATTAAGATTACATTGAATTTATAGTGGCAGCCATGTTTTTACTGAAAGTGAGTCCTTACATTTCAGACTGGTTGAACCATGTCTGTACCTCCATACAACCACCTTCCATTACACCTGAATCTCTTACACTTGTCATGGCAGGAGCTTGAGCATTGTCAAGATTTGAGACTGGACTCAAACAGTTCTTTTTTCTTCCCTCAGGTTGAGCTTCATGAAGATCATCAAACAGTAGGTGTCATGTATTTTAATTCTGGGTGGCCGCCGTGTCCCCACTTGCTCTTTTTTTCTTGGCCCCTGTGCCCCTATCTATCTGCATTGTCCATTTGAATTTGCTGAAACTATCTGTATGTCCAACATGGCCACATTCTTTCTCTTGTCCTCGCTCCATCTGTCAAGTAACTGAGGGTTGTACATGAATCATTAAACACAAGTTTTCTGCTTGTTGCTGGGTGATATATCCATATTTTTAGGTGGTCTGAATAGATGCTAATCTGGTCCTCCTTGGTTTTCTTTTTGTGGAACTGCTGAGGGTGATTTGGAAGAATGAAGTGCTTGACAGATGCAGGGTTTTAAGGGTTCTTTGGCAGCTTGTCTTTTGAAAGAATGCCAATCAGGGATTTGAATAGGTTTTGTGTGCATATGTGAGTTGTCTGGTTTGAGTAGTTGAGATGTCCTGAGAATAGGATTCCCCTCAGCATTCACATTGAAGTAGATATGGCATGAAAATGCCTGGTTTGTCTTAAAGGGCTGCTGTGCCAAGTCCTAAATGTTTGATGAATTGTAATAGGTTGAATAAATTGGGTAGGTTGCAGCTTAGTGTTTCAGTTCTTTAGGAGGAAACGAACAAACTTGGTAGAGAGACAACTTGGATTATTTAATTTAAGAACTTCTTTTTTGTTACAGAGAAATTGAAATGTAATCTTATTCTGTAGGCTAAATTCCAAAAGTCATGATGGTCAGAAAAATAAGAGATTTTGGTGTTGAGACTATTGTGCAAGTACCCTCTTGTGGCAGGAGTGAGCTGCTGTAGCTTTCATGATTTGTTTCTTGGTTTACACTTGGTGATTTCAGCTAACAAGTGTCTTTAGACCATTATTATCCATGATTTTATTTCAAGTAATAATTTGATATGGACAGCACTTGATTCCACAATTTCTGCATCTTGTGAAGTCATTAGGATGCTTAAGTATAGTCTCGGTTGGTTGCATGAGAAACGCTAATCTCCTAGGTGTGTTGTCAAAGTTCCCCTTGATTTTGTAGTGTAGCCTAGCTCTTAAGTTCTCCTCTACTTAATTGTCAAGCTATGTACTAAATGATTCTCTCAACTTGTCTCTAAATTTTATTTTTCGTTCTCTGCCACATTCTAGCCCCCACTGCTGCTGTTTTCACATCTGCTAAAGGCAGCTGTATCCTGATTCACCGCATCTTGATGTGTTGGGTAAAATGTGTCAGTAGAGGATTGACAAAGCAGGACACCTTAAAATGCTTACCCTAATTTATCCAAATATTTCATCAATTTACAAGACAAATAAAATAATGGAATATAGCATTCTTGGGGTCAGTAACATGACCTCTAAACTTTTGGGAAAGTGCAAGATTGCAAGCTTTTTGCATGATCCAACAGCATCAATATTTGAGCAATTGTATTGGTTAACTTATAAATCAGTCAGGATTTCTCTCTCTCTCTCGCAGCAGAGAACAAGATAAATTGAGTCAACTTGTAAGATGGTAAGGACTTTCATCCTTCCCTCCTCGGGTGTGGGTGTGTGTGGATGTGTGGGTGTGTGTGGGGAAATCAGGCCCTGCATCCTGACTGAGTTACATACCATGGCTGTGCAGTTTCTAAAATCAGACAAGGATCCATCTGGTTTTGTGACTCAGCCTATCATGGTATGCATTTATCTTTCTCCAAAACAATTGGAATGAGCATGTTCATCACGTTAATCACTTGTAGACAAAGTGAAGAATTTGGATGAATTAGGGTTAAGCATTTTCAGGTGTCTGCTTTGTCAATAGTCTAGTGCAACATCTTGCTAAACACAGAAGATGCTCTCAATTGTGACTCCTTCGCCTCTTGCAGATGTTATGACAGTAACAGTGGGTGTTAGAAGGCTGCAGGGAGAGAAAATGAGATCTGAGGACAGGAAAGGAATTGATTTCATGCTTAGCCAAATGAGGCTTTAAGCAGAGAAATTCTGTGGCGAAGCTACAGAATCAGAAGGAAGTTTGTCTGGGCGACTGGAAGATTTATAGTTTTTCATGCAGCTAACAAAGACTTTGGGGTTCGCATCATCCCAAATAGCTAGAAAACTGAAACGCAGTGAGTGGATATCTGATCTTTGCAAAGCAATCTACAGGACACAAAGCTTGGCGTTCTGATATTAAATTGTGGTTGGAAGCAGGGCTAGCTTGGAAAACTGTTGGTGTAGAACAGGAAAGGCAGAGATAAGGCATCCGTTGGTGGGGCCTGGCGGGATGGGAGAAGACTTCTAACACTTGAATAGGTGAGCTACCTGAAGATTTGTAATTTATTTACCCTTTTCTTGTGGGAGATAAAGGCTGTTTTTTTTTCATATTCTTAAATATGTGAAATTCTTTAAAAATGCATTAAAATGTTACTGTAGACTCGGCTGCCCTGACACTGCAAGTGCTTAATCTTAACCAGAAAAGGCAAACTTACATGACCTGTAGGTTTGATCACAGTATAAGTTATAATTGTTTTGATTGCTTATTTAACATTTTTCTTTTCAGTATGATGGTTTAGCTTTTTCAAAAGATATTTTGAAAACCGGTAATAGCACTGGTTGGTTCAGCACCACCCACACAGCATTTACCATCTCAGGCCTTTCCTTCGCTGATGTTAAATGCCAGCTTTGTGGTGACTGTTGCTGTGGGAATCCTGGGGAAAGGCGCATCCCTCTGTTGCCATAGAAACATGGGTGTGATAGAGAACACTTTATTTACGTTCACCCGCAACTTTGAAAGCCCAACCCTTTCTAAGTGATAGCAGTAGGGCCAATGCTTTAAGAATGTGGGATATGGGGCAGTTTAAAAGTTCCTGTCATGATTATCCTGACCAAAATAATTATGATTCACAATATTATTATGATAATTGAAGAGATGGATATACATACATGCAAGCATGCATGTTGGGCAGATTTTTGGAGTAAAGGAATACATTCCACCCCAACAGCAAACAGACACTAAAATGAGCCTCTTGTGAAATGATAATCCACTTTTTGACTTTATAAATTAAGTCAGCACTTCATAACTCTCCCTTTGCCAGCTTTTATGCTTGGAGATAGAAATATGCTGTGGACTGTGTTGGATCCTGAGACACATTATTCAGATTAAGTGGAAGCCAACTAAATCCAACATAATTTTACATATGCTGTATGTGCCAGACAGTCCTATAAACTATGTCAAAGTTTGTGTTGGTCTGCAGGGGACACACAACAACTTGCCAATGTACAGTATTATATAGTTTAATACAGTTAAGAAGATAAAGATGAGTGACTGAGAGAACACATTACTCAAGACATCTTAGAATATATGAATTGTCAATCACATTGGTGCTTACACTGCCTCCCAAGGGCTGGAAGTTGGCATTTGTGCCAGAGGGAATTGCAAAGAGAAGGGTTGTCATTGTTTTTTGTATTTTTTCTTATATGGTGGTGTTTTTACTATCTAACAGCCTGAGTACCCAAATCACACACACACACACACACACACACATATATATATATATATATATATATATATATATATACACACACACACTGCTCATTTAACTCTCCAGAGTGTTTGTTTGATTCATCATTTCAGAGGTATCTTTGAATGTTTTCTTCTTTCCATCTGCTACCTGTTTTGTCCACTAGAGGGTGATGCTCCCCTCAAAGACGACTGCATCATGGCGTCTGTTTTATATGCAGCTGTGTCATCACCTCCAGCCCACACTCCCACAGCACCTCCCAAACATTATATCCCAAATTCAGTGAGAGGTGCAGAGCAAGTGCTGTCGATGAGTCATGTGTTTCTATGCTGCTCAGGTTGCTTCAACAGCTTTTAGGTCATGTACAAAGAAAGAATGGATGCCACTCACTGAACATTGGCACTTATTAAAGCCAAAGGAATCCACAGCTTTTTAGTTTTACCAGGGACACAGGAGCCAATGACATGGCTGAGGCAGAGTACCATCACAGACACATTCACACCTATAGTCAGTATAAACTGTCCAATAATACCCCACGTTGCATATCTTTGAACTGTCTGAGTAAGGTCCTGCTTTTCTGTGCTTCTCCAGTTCCAAGTAAATGTATCACATCATTGATTTTTGTGCACTTGATCAAGAGTTAGAGGTTGGGGAAAACAACCGTTAAACCTCTATTTTTATCAGCAAGAATTACATGTGTGACAAGGCAGCGTCACTGAGCCTTGGCCTCTTCAGCTCTGCAGTTAAGCAGCTGGGGGTATTTTTATGGCCTATAGGATCTGAGGGCATCTTCTGCTCTCACATAGCAGACCATGATCCATCTGGTACAACACACAAACAGGAACATTATAACTACCCCACCTTCCTGCCTGTTCTCACATAATTTATCAGTCAACTCCTATGAACATTTTGTTTTTAATTTGCTGCCACTTTCCATGGGGAAAAAAATATTCAACTTTCCTGTTGTACCTTTTTAAATGTTAATGTTTGCACCTTTTTGTTTTGTTATTTCACTGTATTTCAATCTGCCATTTTCATACACCTGGGAAGTTGTCTTTGTAATAGGTCAGCAGATTTTGTGGGGAAAAAAAAATAAACTGTATGCAACACAGAAGTGTCTGCTAATAAAAAAAAAAATCAACTTTCAGTTCAGTGGCTGTAACCTACATTTGAACATAAATTTTGTGTAGACCTGATGATTTTTTTTTTTCTAGTAAAAGCCATCCTTCCAACTAACAGTATAACCTCAGGCAATATGTAAATTCATAGGGTCATGTTCTTGATTAAAGAGAAATAAAATGAAAAACATTCCCTGGTTTTATTCTCTTAGGTCAGGTGTCCATCTGGGTATCTGGTGATAAGGTCAAAGAATGACAGGAATGTAAAATATGTATTAATGACTATGCACAGTGATACAGTGGGTGGATTAAGCAAACTGTACATCAGGGTAAATGGCCATTTACCAAGTTGCCAGATAAAATAGATTGATAATGGAATAAGAATTAGCTCTCTGTGTATAGATTAGTTACTGTAGGTGCTTACATTCATTTCCATCTTACAGAGCTCTACACTGTAGAGCAGGATGACACTTTTAGGCACTGAAAATAGCACCTTGTCAATTTCACATTTCTGGGTGTGGCTAGACGGCTGTTCAGTAGGGACCCCCACAAGAAACACACAGCCATCAGATGAAAAATGTGCAGTATTTCCTGTCCTAGAGATAAGAAAATCAGTATGTGACAGTGCAGAGCTGCTGTTCTCGCCCCCTCTTCCCACTGTGCTCCTTAATTAGAGTGTCCCTGGCAGAGGGGAAAACCCTAGCACATCGCCTGCCTCCTCCTCATCCTCTCATTCTCTGGTCCTAAAGGCACCCAATACCTGTCTGCCTTGTGCAGAGCATGGCACTCTTGACTGTAACGAGGATGAACCCCCACAGATTTAGCCTGCTTCTGCATACCTTTTGTTTTATTTGTATTTATATCTTCATTCATTTTCAACTTTGGCAATGTCTGAAAGATTGGCTGTCTTCCCAAATGAATATCAAAATATGTTGATTATAAAGGGGAAATAAAGATATATGATACTGTATCTGAAGGTTAGATATACAGTATATGCACAATTTCCATACTCTTTGTGTGACAGAATGTCAGCCCACACCACCACCATGTGTATTCATTAAGCCTGAGGCTGTTTGCTTAACAACAGTAAAGTGAAGGGAGGTGTGTGGGCGCTTGTGCTTCTGTGGCTTTTGTCTGTGTGCTCTTGACTGCATTTGTTCTTAACAGTATGTACAAATACTACATGAGCATGTGTATGTTCTTGTGTGCGTGTTGCAGCTGTTTCTTCCATTCTATTCTCTGATTTGTTACAGAGGCTACATATCTCTTTGTTTGCCTAATTTAGTAGATCAGACCCTCTTTTTTTTTTTTAAGTGATTCTGGCAGATTTACTGACCTCATCGACAGGACACAACAGCCGATCTGGCATTTATGGGGTGCTTGGCTGGGTTGTTGGCATCACAGATTTTAGCCTCTTCTCAAGCTGTTCCTCATTAGCAGCAGCATAGTGTCTTCACGATATGAGAATATAATGTAAACTCCGTCATCTGTTCTCTGTGTGGTAGATAAAAATCATTTTTTCAGGATCAGTGTCAATCCAGGATTAATCATCTGTGTGTTTGGTCACTCTTCTGTTGTCTGTCAAGTCCACAGCCTTGGCCAACATTTCAGACTATCTCATGTAAGAGCAATTATCAGTAGCTGCCATGGCAACTAGCATGACCTTTCTGTCATTTCTTTCTAAACATTGTACATTTATTAAAAGTTAACTGCGGATGGTGAGAACCTGTCTTCGTGTGAACATACTGTTGATGTGAAATGATGTGCCTAACAGTATCATTTCCTCAGCATTCCTCCATAGGTACTAAATACCTGTAAGTTTAGGTGATATTGACATATGTAAAATATGTTAAGATTGTTAACAAAATTAAGATACAGTGTAAAAGGTTGCGCTCACACAACCGTATTTCATATTACTATGCCACAGTGTAAGGTAGTAACAATAAATTTTACTTTATGTACTATAAGCCAGGGTGAGCATCACTTCAGTGACCAGAAACACATCATCTATGATTGTACTAAACCTGTAGACTTCTACATTAACCAGTGAGTATTTTCTTCCTTTTATTTATTTTTTAAAGGGATTAAGTGAGCGCCTTCCTTCACCTGTGGTTTGTTGATGCAGAGGCCTCACACATGCAGAGGGCTCAGCAGGACTTCTTACAATTACCAAATGGAACATCTGCAGCAGTTTAGAGCCTGAATCACTAAATCATGCCGGAACATTATAGTGATGTTGTGTTAGCAACCATTCCTGTCTCTGTGTGTGTGTGTGTGTCTGTTTTGTTTTTTTACAACACAGATCTCTGTCTAAATGAATAGCCAACACAAGAGGACAGGGTTGCCTCCATAATGCCACAATTGTTAAGTATTTGTTTTATGTTTAAAACAAATATTACAAAACATTTACATGAGTGAATGATGTAATATGATGTAACACATTAGTTAAACTAAGATTAGATCTTTGAATATTCTCTCTCCACTACAAAACCCGTTTGAACATCAAAAGACGTCTCGGCAATTAGAAGAAGATGCAGATGTGGGAGAGTGAGCATTTAAAATTACCACTGTGGCATACTAATTCCTGTCACAAAAATCTGCTGCAGCAAGAATCATGACAGAAAGGGAGAGAATGCATAATTCTTTACCAACACTCCTCCTATGGCCACTGTATGAATCAATAAAAAAAAAAGACAAAACGAATGAGAGGAAAAAAGGGTTTTAAGAATACAAGGGACAGACAAAAAAATCCTCCAGGCAGATGTCTTGCATCTAGTAACAGACTGCATTCCAGTATGTCAACCATGTATGTCAAATAGGATCTTCATCTTCATCTGTAATTTATTTTTTTGTCATTAATTCAACAATATTAATGACATGATATCAAACTAGGTTTCATGAGCTCATCCATGGAGAAACAAGGTCATCTAAATGTCCAGAAAATTTTAATCTCACTTTGTCCCGAGCAGCATGTTAGGAAAACTATCGATTATACTGTACATGGAATTCATTTAAAATATGAAAACATATACTCAGCTTTTCTATGATGCTAATCTGAGACAAACTAACTCTGAGTTCAAAGTTCTTTCAAATTTATCATTTGAATTATTTTATGGAGGAATGAATGACAGACATGTACAATATTTGCAGATGCTGTGCTGCAAACAAAGTATGATGGCGTGACAGTTTTTAAAGAACGTCAGCACGATCTAAACGAAAAGATGAGTAAGTACATTGACTATGCTGGTCTCTTGAAGACAGCTATGCATGCGTTATAGTATTTGGACTGCATGTGCAGAGGAAAATACTACTATACGGCAGTCACTGAGTCACTTGGCAGATACACCTACTCCTTTAAAAATACTTACTCAGTTTCTTTCTTCCACCTAAAATATAGGCAGATATTTTGCAGATATATTTCTTGTTGTCATGACAACACGTCTGTGCAATAAAGTTGTATTTATTCGCATCCAATGCGACAAAATACACAACAATGCACACTTTCATTGTGAGAGTGAGTGACCACAGAAGCCTTTCTTACAAGGTTATCACTTTGATCCTCACATCTTTTCCTCATCTTGGCTCATTTTAGTTTCCTGTGGATGCTGCCTCTGCCTAGTGCAGTGCTTATATAATCTGCACTGCCTCTATGCTTCACTCCCTCCTTTTGAGTTTGTACATGCAGGGACATCCGTCTCGTGAGTATATTCTCATTGCTTTCGCGGCCCTCTTGTCACTAAGGGATCAATGCCATTGCTCTGCTCTGTGGACCTATTGGATCCGCTCCTCCTTTTTTTTTCCCCCACATGTACCACATGTCCATACATGTTGCAGCTGGACAAGCATCTAACTATTCTGATCAAATTACACTTCATTTTGTGATAAAACAGAGATAAGGTTTCAGCAAAAAAACTCAGCTGAGCTCGTGATGATATTCTCCCATCGTGACTCTTCCCCTCCCCCTAGGCCTTTGCTGTTTCTTGGGCCTTTAATTTATTTTTTCCCAATCCCCCGGCCTCCTTGCATGAAAGCAAAAGAGTTATTGCTCAGTTGGAAGGCTCTGTGTGCATCCTGGACTAGCGAAGCACACATCTTAAACTCCCTCAAACCACTAAAGGCACATGCACCCGACTGTAGCCATGGTTCCCTAAAGAGGAATCACTGAGACAAAAAGAGCAGAGTGCTGCCTGCAGTACCCTCTGCTTCTTTTGTCTGTCTCCCATCCTTCCCCCACTGCTAATACTTTGTATCATAGCTGCAGAGAACCTTAAGGGGAACAGACATAGACACATGCATGCACACACATGCAAAATATGCTGTCTTTAAAAGGGATTGCACTTCTCTTTTTAATTGTTGCTGATGCTCTCCCCCTGAATTACAGAGCAGGTTCATTCATCAATGTAGGGCTGCCAGCTTTAGCTTTGGTGACCTGATCTGTGCAATTAAAGTAGTGCACGTACCCGCTGAGTAAAGAGTAAAATGATGGCACTGAAACACAGCAGAGACACAATATGGTGTAATTATGGACTAATTATTGCTGCTGTAGACACAGCCTGATACAGCTGACCCTAATCTACTGCTTTAATCAGGATGAAGCACATAGTATTGGATCTGCTTATGTCTCCATTGGTGCAGATGAGGGGACGGTGCATTTGAGATGCTGGACCTATCCATGTTATTTTGGCAAGTGCAGACACACAGGAAGTGGCCTGTAGCCAAATCTGCTGTGTGTGTTTTTGTTTAATGGTACAACCTAGCGCTTCTTACCCTTTTGCATTCAGACAGTGTCACATTGTGAACAACACAGCTCCAGCCTTTGTGTGCAGTTGCCCAGAGATCACAAAGAAAAGTCACATAGCATTTGCATGTTGTGTGTGTGTCTCTACTGCTGGTGATGTTTTGGATGTAATGTTTGGCTTTGTGTACTCGTTCTCTGTAGAAGCTGGACCACAAATAATCATACTCGTAAAGATACATGGGTAATATTTTTATATTTTTATTTTTTGTATATATATTTTTAATTTTTTTAAATGTAACATTTATTTACAATAAACCGTTTATAAAATGAAACATTCACTGCTATTTGCCATGTTGCCCTAACATTTTGTGCAGAGCATCTATGTCATGCACAAAATAACATCTCTTGATATGTAGACTAAGACCAACATGACACACACTTATTTGCTACTGACAAAGACCTGTTATTACAAATACCAGCAGCCATGCTTGCACATATGAACAGCATAAGCATTAGAATAAACTGATCATTATTCATCCTGCCTCCATCTGATAAATATACATGCTTGTGCAGTTGATATGATTCAACCCCACATCCTGGTTCATAGAGTAAGCAAGGCAGGTTTATTTATAGAGAATAAGTCAGTACAAAGATACAGATTTTAATCATTAACAAGTTATTAAAGAAAGATATTACATTTTTAAGATGTTAATCATTTAAATGTAGTAAAACGAATAGGAAAGTAAAATAAAAATAGGATTTGGTAAAAAATAAAATAAAGAATCATTGATAAAATTAATGCAAGATATTTATTTACACAATTTTAAGAATAAATAAAATAAATAAATAAATAAATTCACATTTGACTGAGATTATTGATGTCATAGTTTTAACCACTCAGTGGTCATTCGGAAAAGGTTGGGAAAAGCTGCAACACAAAGTGTTGAGTCTTCACTGCACCTGAAGATACAGTGGGAAAATCTCATCAGGTGGACAGTTACTGGTGGTGTGTGGGTAAAGTGATGATCCAAAGGATAACGGTAATTAAATCCAGACAAAGTTTGACTTCCACATTAAATATGTATGACATCTTTAAAACTTGCTGAAATCCCTGTTAAATACATTGGGCCGTTGCCAGATTTTCTGAAATATAGAAATACAGACAAACATTAGCTAACCTGTTGTTGTTCTCTATTCTCTGCTTCCAAACCAGTATATCTGTGGTCAACTTTCTTGCTGGATATTTCATTGCATCTCTACCATAGACCTTTGTTTTTAATTTCCTCAAGTTGAGACAGGTAATAGGCTTTGCATCATCAGAGATTAAGGAACTACTGCAATTTAAATTGATACAGTGGCGTCATTGATGAATGCTGGTGCAGACAGTATATTCATGAACTAAATTTTCATTTATGGACCACAAACTCCACTTATGTTTTGGTTTAGTAATTTGGTCTGTTGTGAGCCCCCCCCACCCTATAACTTTGCAGCAGTTAGGCACACAGGATGCCATCAAAGAGCTTTATTTCAATAAAGCATGGTTTCTTAATTTCTGATGACACATCACGGTCTTCAGGCCTAACTGCATGATCATTTTATGTCTTAATATAATAAATGTCTTATATTTAGCAACTTTAAACCCACGATCATTCCAAAGTCTGTGCAATATTTAGATAAACACTACTTATCTTTCCATGGGGTGCTGTAGTTACTGTATTGTGAGGGCAAAAGGCATAATAGTAAGTTTGTGATCATGTCATGTTAAATCCTGCTATGCTATCCATCCCACATCCCACACCCCACGGTGAAACTACTGGCTGGATAAGAAATTGATGGGTTTGGATATTCTGGCCCTGCGCTGCACTGCGGCAGAGGCAAAGAATCTTGTGTCTTTTTGTATATAAGGAGAAAGAGAGGGAGAGAGAGCAAAGCAGGATGTGACACTTACTCCTCATCATGACCCAAAGATAAGCACATACAGTACTGTACATGACAATTTTCTTTTGCTGTTTTATTCACAAGATTCCTCCTACCTTTTTAAAAACAAAACTACTTGTGTTTTAGTGCGGTGCTTGTTTTTTACCATGGACATTGTGCATGCTGGTACAAGCTGATTGTGAGCCCTTAAGGAAACTGCATCTCAAAGTCAAAGTCTTAAAATTGCTTTCAAGTCCAACCTTCTTTTAATCTACCAGCACAAGTCCAAAAAGCATAAAGTGAAAGATAATCTCTGGAATCTGTAGTCGGGTTCTTGCAGAGAGTTATATCTGAGGACCCCTGAAAACAATCTGTCCAGTCCAGTGTTACCTCTGACTTTCTATTTATGTTAAATTGAGTTGAACATACTTTTGACTTAGAATATAATCACTATAGCTACAAAATACACTATAGCTTTTTTTTAACAGCTTAAATGTTTCTCTGTACATGCACAGTGCCATTACATTTGTGAGGTACTTGTAAGAGCACTGAAAAAAGAGCCACAGTGAGGATGAATGGGCCTGTTGGTCTGCTGGCACCTCTGCCACATCCTGTGGCATGAAGCCAGTTTTCAACACCTCTGCAGCTGGCAGAGACCAAATGTGGTACTTCTGGAGACAGATGAGAGCAATGGCCTGGTGCACCTTCTGAAGTGACAGTAAAGGTGTGAAGATTTCCAACAACCCACCAGGTTGAATGTGTGCCAAGTGCTATCTGTCTACGTCTACATCTACAACAAACAGTGTGGTTTCATTATCTTATTTCCTGTAAGTGGTGCATATGACCTTTTTCTACTTTACCATTCTGTTGTAGGTCTCACTGCCATCTTTAGATTCTCAACACAAGCGTTAAACACAACATAAAAAGTCCCATACACTGAGCAGCCGAGCAGTTTAGCACTCTCTTCCTACTTGTTTCCAGCAGTCAGTCTCCCTCAGGTCCGGCAAACTACTGCATATACACTACTCAATAAGTTAGGGATATTGTTATTTACATGAGTGCTTTTCCTATTTGGTCTGAATTTTAATGAAATAAGAAAAAGTTCCCTTTGATATTACTAATAATGAATGAGACACACCAAGTTCACGAGCAACATCTGACTGCCTGCCACCGACCCGAAGGCGAGCTATGGCCAGGCGGCGCTGCACGTCCGTTAAGTGACGTCGTTCCAAAGTTCATCATTCAAACAGCCACGGACACACGACTTTGGAATGACTAAGTCATTCATTATTAGTAATATCAAAGGGAACTTTTTCTTATTTCATTAAAATTCAGACCAAATAGGAAAAGCACATATATACATGTGTATGTATATATATATATATATATATATATATATATATATATATATATACATACACATATACACATATACACATAGAGAGAGAGAGAGAGAGCCCCAGTTGTGCCACTTTGCTCACCATTTATCACTATATGATAAAATGTATGACACTGATTAAGGTACAGATCAGTGCATCAAAATGATGTATAAATAAGGTGAGAGAAGAAGTGTGAGAAAGTAAGTAGAATATAAGTTACCATGTAATCTGTTGCAAGAATTTTTATAGAGCCACACTGGAAAGATAAATGAGAGAGACACTTTTGGATTGTGATTTAAGTTTCAAATGACAGGAAAATAACTAATAAAACAATTCAAGGTGCCAGACAGGGCAAGCTTTATTTAACACAGCAAAAGAGAATGAAAGGGGAAAAAAAAAAACACCGAAAAAAAAAATTACATCAAATAAAAAAGTTTAATTTCCAAAACAGTTTTTTCAACACATGTACATGTCAATTTATAAAATAAAAAAGCCACCAAATAAATATTCACTGCATCACTAACAATATCATCATGTGACATCCTTTAAGACATCTTACAATGATTATAAAACAACAGACAGTATGTACAATCATACAACTTTAATAGGACATGCTTAGGAGTTTGACTGCACCATTGTACCACACACTGACTACAACACAAAGGCTGCATATTAACTGACAAGGTCTGTCCCATCCATACCATAACCCCCTCCCCTCAGTCCCATCTTCAGAAGGCCTGGCATCACAGTGCAAACCCAGAGAAAACCCTCAAGACAAGTTGTTTAATAAGTCTGGCCATAAATGCATATCTGATGCTGTAATGACAAGTGTGGGGACATCTGCTTGTGAGCCAACCACCTCTGTCCATACAACCAACTCAAGAGCCAGTGTCTGACTTTCCTATGGTGAATTGTTGCTAGGTAATGCTGAGAAATTGGGTGTGTGACCATGATACTGGAAGCCTTTGTGCAAATCACCACTTAGTTTGTTCCTCTGACTACCAGGGGCAGTCCACAGCTTCATAAAAACGCTACAATCATCTCAGGGTGATATTTCCATAACAGTGCTGATACTCGCATCATGCAATTAAATACAAAAATGAATAATGGAAAAATATGGAGAAGTATTTTTTTTTTAAGACAGGGCCAGCCTGTGCATTTTGATTACTTGTTCTCCTACGTTGTTTAATTTTTTCCCAAACCTAGCCCTTTTTACAAAATGATTGTTAGACTTTTGAAGTACAGTATATTTCCAATTTTAAAAGCATATCACTGTCAACTCACACAAGCATTTCAAGCCTTTCTTCTGTTTTTTTTATGATTATGTAAAATTGGCTATAAATTCAAGCATCTTTGACACAAAAATTGTGGTTCCCTCTTATTCACATACTCTTTTTTCCCCACATTGTCACCAGTTATTCTATATACCAGTGGCTATTTACTTACATGGGAGAGGAGGGTCAAACACAGATCAGCAGCCTCTTTGTACAGCAGAGACGTTTTTCGTCAGATGTCAATGGAGCACTTATAGCATGACAGTAATCGCAAAGCCCCATCTTTATTGCCACACAGGTTACCTTGCGTCACAAGCACTTAAATCATTATTGCTTTATGGTTAGAAGCACAGAGATTCAATGCTGCACACACACCATGAAGCTAAAGATTTAAGCTCATAAAAGGCTCCATGTTTTGCTTTGAAGACATTGTTGCCTACATTAAGTGCTGCTTATTGGAGGTCAATAGATTATTAACAAGAGGGTACTGCACAAACTAGAGTCATCTTGGTGTAGTTGGGTTGGGAGTGCTACATTGGTTTGTTGCAAATGAGAGAAAACCACAGGCATAGTACAGTTGTCAAAAAATCTAATATGAAAGGCATTTTTCAAAACTGCATATCATCTGAGAATTGTTGGAAAACTGTAAACAATGCAATGCTACAAATCTTTTAAGGAACATTTGAAATTACAAACCAGATTCATCTGTTGGCAGCAAGCCTGATTTAGGTAAGCATCTTCTTATGCTTTTAAGTATGCCTCATAGCACTGGCATTTCAATAAACAACCACAGCTTCATAAATAACTTTCAGCAGCTCAGCATTGAACTGTTTGTGTTTATGCTTGTGGCCACAACAATAAAAGTGTCTCTTCTCATGTGTTTAAATTTGTTTGTCCCATCGCCGACGTTAAAAGTAGTCTCCAGCTGTGTCAGCAGAGACACTGGAAGTACAACTACACTTCCCTTTGTACATGCGGAGCCCCTTCAGCCTTCTCCAATTACTCCACTGAAAGCCTGTGGAGCACTGCTGTCCAGAGCTATGCAACCATGTATCCACAACCCATGCAGGTTGCTGTAGTCTAGCCTGGCATCTGTATATCAGCCTGCACTCAAAGCTCTTATCCCTGCTCTCGTCACCACCAAGACAATGAGAGCAGCCCTCTGTGTAATAGCTCTCACTCCTTTGGTTTGTCCCTCTACATCTCTGTGCTTTCACAGGCCTAAAGGGGACTAAAGTGACAAGCTGTTTTGCACATCACACACCTTGCTAAGAGGGATGTACAGGATTTAGCTAATTCCTGACAGTTTCATGCTAGATTTATTTTTGCACGTAGAAAAATATCCATTGAATTGTCTAAGAGGCATTTACATCACAAGATTAAACGTCACATGTTGCACATTTCCAATTTGGACAAACTCAACATGTGTCTTGAGAGAGTAAAATCGGACAGATGTTACACCATTATAGTTGCATACTGTTTACAGGTGAAAACATGATAGCTCAATGATCAAACCTTGACTGGTTTCGTTTCTTAGAAAGCAAGATAAACAGTGGTGGGAAAAGATGGATGTGCACTAAAAGGTTCAGGAGCAAGTGGACAGCGAGGTGTCCACCTCTTCTGAGGGGCGTTTGGTTTTCGGGGGGGTGAGGGAAGGATTCAGCAGGAAGCCCTGATAAAACCATCATGCCCACCCCCCCTTCCCCAAGACCAAAAAGGCAGGGGGTTGGGGGGCTGCTTGTGAGGACTGTAACCCACGAGGTCTTCACTCACATGACTGAGCAGCTCTTGGTTTTCTCCTTCTTGAAAGTGGAAGAGAGCAAATCTGACTTGCTGGGCAGGTGGAGGAGTCTTTTAGAGAGGCGGCGGTTGGGGCTGGCCTTTGGGAGAGCCTGCAGCTTGTTGATGCAGGCCATAGCTGCGGTACGAAACACACTGTGGATGCTTTTTTCTGAGGTGAATGCTGAGCACTCCAGATAAGCCTCTGCACCCAGCTGCTTGGCCATAGCAGAACCCTGAAATAGGTGAAGAGAAGGAGTTTGCTTTTCATGAAGTCTTTTCATGAGTTTAAAAGAGTTACGCATGGTGCTACACCTAAACAAGACAACAACAGAAAACCTGGCATTCTGTCTTGAGCTTAACTAAAAAAATATCAAGTTGTTTATTCGCATCATACCATTGGCTTTAGTAACTATATGTTGATCCATGTAGTTTAAAAACAATCCCCTTTCTTCCTTTCTTTTATCACTCTCTTCTGTGCCCATAAGCTTTCTAGTGTGTCTGTTCTGTTACACCAGTCGATAAATTGGTGTTAAAAAATAGTCTGCTGCTTGTGATGTTTATTTTCTTTTATAATATTTATCTTGAACATTAAAAAATATATAAATTCTAAAAAGAAGCTATATTATAAAAGTCCAGTTTAACCTTGTTTCCCATCCATGTTTAAATTCAGCACTGTTTACATTAGGTTGTATAGATGTGCTCATGTGTTGTCTCTTACCTGCTCGTAGGTGATGGGAGTCTGTTTCTGATTGGACAGCTCCATCAGTGTGCAAACATCTGTGCGCAGGTCAATCTTACAGCCAATGAGCAGGATACGTGTGCTGGGACAGAAGTCTAGGATCTCAGTTTTCCACTGTGGACATAAAAGTACAAATATTACAGCGGAGAATAAACAATAGGCCGTAAATAAACAGTATATTCACTGACGCTTTGTTTTACTCTCAGGGAAACAAATCTGCATGAATAGAGAAGTAGGACTTTGACATACAGTATAAAGTGCAGAAGCCATTACCTTCTTCAGACTACCATCCACAGTGTCAGGACGGCTGATGTCAAAACACAGCAAAACTGCATCGGAGTCACTGTAGCAGAGGGGCCTCACGTTATCGTAATATGGAGAACCTAAGAAAGAGATGAAACAATTGAATGGAAGACAATACACACTAAGGAAATACAATGTCTCTGATTTCAAACAGTTCCACGATTTATCAGTGACATTTTGTATCTAACCCCTTAGACCACAAGAGGTTGTACATTGGTAGAGACAATATTATATTATAGTGATTTTAGTGATGTACTGTATATTGTTCAATTGTGAGGTTGGAGAAATCCTTCAGGTAACAATTTTGAAATATTGCCAAATGTCATCAATGTTTTCTTAATCTTTGCTCTATTGATGCTCTATTTGAAAAACTATTTAAACTATAGGGTTTTTTGCTCTTTAATATTTGAGAGAAAAATCAATTGACATAAAAAGGTCTCTTTTGGTATATTTTTTAAAACAGCAGGAAAGGGTACATGCTGGTGCCACATTACAGACATACTGTATATATCTGTCACATAAAAGGCACAATCATAATAAATATGCTCTGTAAAATATGCAAGACTTGAATTAAGAGAGTAATTAATCTGTTTTAAGTGGAGCCTTTATCAGGTTTTTTTCCCCTCAGAGAAAATAAAAGGGTATGATTGAGCAGCAGAGGTAAAGCAGCAGAATACAGCTGCAGGAATCATGTGGAATTGGTATCACTTCTCCTGTTGAGCCTCACTTTGCTGTCCCTGAAACTGCTTTTTTCACCTGCTCCTATATCCTCTGCTAGCATTTCAGGGGGACAGAAGATGACAATCCAACAGTAAATCCTCATTGATCTTCTCTTGCAGTAGATTATGCAAGAGGAATGGAGGGGCTCGGGGCAGGCAGACGCTCCCACTCATGCTTGGAATCCTTAAGTAAGCCACCCACCCCCCAAAAATCCTCTGCTCTGCACTGATACCTCCAGTCCCTCTGTTACCACAGCAACAGCCTTGAAATCCACCATCTACATCAGGCATTCCTCCCACCGCTCCATAAAGACTCGTCTTAAGTGCCAATCAATCATTTTCCACCGCAAACTGCCCACCCACCTACTGTTAGGGACATTCCTCTGTTCTGCACAGAGTTTGGGACCAGAGTCATATATATGTCACATAAAAACACACACATTCCCACAAGCCAGCACCACGCCTAACGACAAAATCTCCCAATTTAAATTTGGCAGCAGCCTGAGGTGTTTCCTATCATGGATCAGTTGAAACAGAAGAGGAGCAGCTCAGTGGGATTAACATGTTTACTTAATTCTCAGTGTGAATCCCTAATGGGATTAAATGTTCCTCTTATTTCTACTGATAACCAAAACAGTCTGCGTTATCACTCAGTAGATATTACACAATCATCATAATTGATTTACAGCACAGAAAACAATGCATCAGAAAACATGAAAAAAAAGCACATACAACATGGATGTTTGCATATAGATCAGTTTCATGAATACTTAATGATTTTTCACATTATCAAAGGGTAAAACTGAATTTGCCAGCTGCTGGGTGCTGTGAGCGGAATAATGACAAGCTGTGGTGAAATTCCTCAGGGCTCGGTGTCCTGAAGACAGAAAACATCACTGCAGAGGAACAAAGGGATACATTTTATGTATTATACTGTATGTTTCTCTGGGATTACTCTGCTCTTCTCTTTGATAGAAAATTAACCAAAACTTAATAATTTACTGCAGATGTGCTTTAAAAAAAAAAGCAGAAAAGCTGCACTCATCTGTGACACAACTTTGTTGTTTGCTGACTGTGAAAACTGACACACATTTACACCAGAACAATTAGCACCAATGCAATGGTGCTAATTGTGTGTGTGTGTGTGTTAACCCAGGGGAAATCCAAAAGCAGGATTTCAATCTTCAGCAAAGGAGATTGAACCAGCCTGTGATTCCACATTTAATGGCCACTGGTCTAAATGCATCAATCGATAATAAGCTGCACAGGGGGTCCGAGAGCCTTTGCAATTAAAGCTGACAAATTACTTTAGCAGTATCACCCTGTCAAGAGGGAGGAGAGAGGGAGAAGACATCTGGGTGTTCTTTTGTTACTCAAACCTCAAATTTAATAGATTGTATCTTCTGTATTGGACAAAGAAGCCATAATCAGTAGGTGTGTATATACCATTGTTGAAGGAACTGAATAAATAGTGCCATGAATTTGGAAATATTCAATGCTCAGCAGTCTTGGCAGCTCTTTTTACCAAAAGTTAAGGATGCAGTTTCTAAACCTGGAAGAAAACGCTTGGGAAAAAAAAGGGGGGAAAAAAATCAAGAAGATAGGATGGAAACCAGGAGTATATCTTACTGAGATGGAACACTTAGAACCATCCTATGCCATTAATCCTTCACCCCCTGCAGTCTGATACCACAGAGTGCCAGTTTCTGTCTCTTGACTGTCGTCCTCCATCTTTTCATTGCAACAATGCAGAAAATGCCTTGGGTAGACATTTGGGCATGGTTAGATAAATGCACATGTAGTGCATTTATCTAACCATGGCCCAAATGTTTCCTCTCTTGTGTTCCCTCAACAACATGTCTCTACAACAGATGGAGAATTTGTGAGGCATGAAACATGGAGAGTGAAGCTCACTAAATGGGGAAAGGAGGGAAATGAAAAGAGCATACAACCAAATTCCATGTGGCTGAACCTGACTCCATCCATCTGATGGTGCAGTGCCCAGAGCCAAGAGTTGAGGTGGAAATTGGGCCAAAGTAGAAGTAGGCGTCACAGGCTGCGAGTAGTGCTGGAGTACGGGTGGGGGAGGGGAATGATCCGCCTTTCTGTTTGTGCATGAGTAAGTGAATTTCTGTGGTAAATGAACTGAGCGGCATAGACTGTCTTCATCATTAGCATACCCCTCTCTGACAGTAAGAATAGAGGGGTCAGACTGATAAATGATCCAGTGATTGGATGAGTCACAGATATGGGGATGAGAGTGGCCCTGCCACGTCACACACACTGAGCCAACTGGGAGCTGTAATCCTGCTGATGCTGCTGATGCTGGTTCTGCAGTGTCTAACTTCAGACTTTACAGTCCAGCCAAAAAAACCCACATTACATTGAATCAGACATTTCGTTCTTGGTTTCACATGCCAGAGCCAGTGAGAATCAGAGCTGCGCTGACTTTGTTCCTGAGCATCACCATGTCTGAACTGCTAACAGGCTTAGCTTTGTAACATGACACTGTTGAACCTCATTAAAACAATCTGCTTATAAAGAAATCACAATTTTTCTGACATATAGTAAACAACTAATCCTGTTAATTGTAAAAGTGATGGACTGATATATCTAAGATGGAAATAAGCATTAGTTGTATCACTTGTACCCAAAACATCACTAAAATGAGAGCTGAGTGGCCATTAGAAATTACTGTTACAGAAGCATAACAAAATTATTGTCATTTAATAATGGCTCACTTTATCTATTTATAAAGATTGTTTCATCAGCTTAAATGAATATTGGGTTCACTCCAAATAACTTAGACATACATCATATAAAGATTTATCATTGACAAAGCCTCCTAAAGCTGAAAGGATTTATCAGAAAGATCATTCAACTTGAAATAAATGAATCGCTAACACCATAATGAGACCCATGATTCACTATTCACGACTTACAGTGTTCATCGTCCCTCTTTCCCTCTTCCCCCCGCATGTCCGGTCAGACCAGGCTGATTAAAACCGGTAGATTGATTTTTAAATCCATGGCAGAGCCGGGAGAAGGAGCTGCCTGCCATGTGGGACTGGTGATGAGGTCAGTCTAATCAATGAAGGGGAGGCGGGATGATAAGGAGACACTCTTAATGTGGTAGGAATTCAGCAGTGCAGCTCCTTACAATGAGATCAAATTAGAGTAAGAAGAGGAAACTATACAGTATAGCCAACAAATTACCCCTTGGCCTGCTCTCTATCACCAGGAGTCTGACAGGAGATACACAAGAGTCATCTATAAAATGAGGAAGGAGACATGATATCAGCTGTCCTTTTAGTGGAGCCAGAAAGCAACAAGTCTTTAAATCAAATCTAAAGCCTGTGAGAAATTAAAATACTCTCTATTATATATCACTGTAATGTTGTATGTGTTAGTTTGCAAAGTCTAAGAAAGAAACTTATTTTACAGTATTGTGCAAAGGTCTCGGGGCACCACCAGCTTTGTCGTTTTTACGCCTGTTAAATTCTGTCGATGACATTTCCATTGAAATGATGTGACTGAAAGTTGTTCTTATCTATTACCAAACTGAGCTGTCAATGAGTTTAACTCATACAACAGGTGTATGTAATGCCCAAGCATGAACTTGGTATGATAGACCACTTTTGCTGCATATATTTTTTCACATGGAATAGTAGGAAAAACGCAGGTTTTACCAGTAACATTATTTATGGTTTTAAGAGAACCAGGGTTGCTATTTTTCAGGTGTAAGTGTAGGTCATGCTAAATAGTTGACACTTTAACCCTTAGAAGCAGTTTTTTTTCCCTTAAAGAAATATTACTTTTAAACATTATAGCATTGCTAAAACAACAAATCTAATAGTGGCCTAAAATTTGTGCACATTGCTGTACATCACAGTACATTAACAACATAGTAATAGAGGTTATATATGATAATTTGTTATATAAAGGTAGCATTAAGGTAATTCCATCAGCTTCCAGCTTGTTATTAATGATGATAAAAGTGTGAAAATGAGAAGATAACTTTGCAGTAATGTCATGTCGTTCCCCCTAGTGTTTCCAAACTATTTCTTGATATTATAGAAATATGTATCACTAAATATCATTTTCCAAAATCCCCATATTACCATATTCCTACTCTAATGTGAAAGAAAGGAAGAAAGAAAGAAACACTCACTCACTCACTCACTCACTCAATGGGTCAGTGTGGAGTGAAGTGAGTGGCCCAATGGTCTCATTCACAGTCCTGATCCCCTGCATCATGCTGTTTGTGTGAGCAGCAGCAGCAGCATATGGAAGAGAATGCAGGTCACCAGGATTTCTGAGCTTCCTCGTGTCTGTCTGCTCCAGAAAACCTTACTACTCAACAGTATGTCCTCTGTGTGCCCATCATCCCGCGGCGGGCACCAGGCCCAATCCTGCAGGCCAAACCCACAGTCCACAGTTTGAGATTAAAAAATGGGATTTGGTCTGGGGAGGGAATTACACTCACTATTTTCCTATTGCTGCTTTTGGGGGGGGGGGAAATGGGGGGAAAACTATGGAACACAGTATAAATACAGCACTGTCTCATTAAAGCAGGACTGTTACGTAAAAGGATTTGTTGAACACAGACAAACATGCGTAAATATATGCTCACACACAGAGGTTTGCGCAGCTGTTCTTCTTGGTACACTGCATTGACTTAGATTCACTTGGACAGCATATAAACAAAGCCTTATCCTTTCACCATAACCAGTTAACACCTAATCTTAACCTTAACCCATGATTCAAATCTCAGCCCTAAACTTAACCAGTTCCTCAGAAAGGAGGTTCTCTCTTATTAGGACCAGACCAGTCTTCATGAGGACTACTGGTGCTTAGGCCAGAAAAGGTCCTAAAGGGGCAACAAACACAAGTACACGCACACATACACACACCAAAGCCCTGCTTGCTCAGCTATTTGGTGACCTAATGAAACTGCCAATACGTCCAGCATGAGTGTGCATGGAGAGAGGTGTGGGCACATTGTGCAGTGAGCATGAAGGGAATCAAACAGGTGTTGTAGACTTATATTCACAGTATTCAGGTCAACACACAGAACAACAGATCCTCGGGGAGATTCACACTGACACATTGACCCTCTTTTTCACACAGCGTGTAAATGAACATATGATGCACAGAGTCGGCAATAACAACAAGTGAAGTGGAATAATCCTCATCTTTCTGCCAGGGAAACATATCAGGCACCAAAATGCGCTTGTAGATTTGTCAGTCTAACTTCCTGCCACACAAACTGCACTAGATGATAAAGGGACATTTTAATTAGTTAATGCAAGATAATATTATCCTTCCTGGGAAAATCTGTAGTGTTATAGCAGCAGAGTTAATAAAAAATAAAAGGTAAGTAATAGAGGGCATGCATTATAAATGAGTAACATTAAAAAATATATGTAGGAGAGTTGTGTTATTTAAATTTGTATTAATTATTCTGTTTGGCATTGTTAAATCAAATGTATAAATCCAGATATAGGTAACGCATATATCAGAGAGAGACATGTGGCAACTACATATTGTACAATCTCTTCTCTTAGTTTAGTTATAGATTGAGTTGTGGATACAATGCAGAAATAAGTTTTAAATGCAATAAAATGCAGAGAAATTCATTTTTTGGATGTAAAATACTCTGAAATTAAATAACAAAATTAAACAGTGAAACAGTAGCTGGAATTGACTTGATACACTCACTCTCATGTATTGAAGTGTAAGAAGGATATAGTGTACAGCTATGAGCCATGACAGTGAATCTGATAACTGGTTTTAATGTTGTGGCTGATCAGAGTATATATCAAAAAAAATAATATGGAAAAAAAGTAATATCAATGCAAACAGGGTGTAACCAGAATCATGATATTCTATTCGAACTTCACATTAATGACGGTCTTTTCCATTTTAATGCAGAGATGAGCCGATATGGTAAAAATCACTGGTTTTAAATTAAATTAAGAAAAATACTTCTCTAAACACAGGCTGCAAAAATGGGACCTGTTTATTTCTTCTTTACAGGAGCAGAATGTGTCTTTACACAGTTGGAAAACGATGTTTCAGAAAATGGTATTGGACAAGAACAGTATGACATCTAAGGAACTCTGAAATATGTGAAAATACTTTAATTCTTTTGAAAATTTAAGATATCTATATCTAACCTGACACAGGAGAGGCAGTCATTACTGTAAAATTCATTGCTTATCCATGAGAGGAGCAGTGGTTCATTTATTTATTATTATTTTACTGGCACGTTTAACCCAATGCCGCTCTTAGTTTTTTTAATAATATATAATCAGTTCAGAAATATATATATATATATAAAGAAGACGCAACCAGTGCACACTGTGCGTACTTTCAGTCATCATATTCGAAACCATTAACCCTCATTCAGACATGTTCATGCTCCTTCGGTGGTGCAGACAGACAGTCAGACAGACAGACAGTCAGACAGACGACTGTTTACCTGAAGTATCCCACAGACTGAGCTCCACTCGCTGCTCCTCCAGCTCCAGACAGGCTGTGTAGTTCTCGAACACCGTGGGCACGTAGGTCTGCGTGGGGAACAATTAGCGACACGGTGTCAGACAGTCAGCTGCGGGTCCCACAGGAATGCATCATCCGGCCAATTAGTGCCACACATTTACACACGCAGTCAAGAATCGATCAGACAAATAAGAAAATACAGCAAAGGTTTCTGCTGCAATTTGGGATCAATCAATCAATCAGTTGCATCGCTGCAGCTGCAGGAGCTGAAGACAGTCAGCGGCCGCCTATGGAATATTCATAAATGCACGACGAGTAAGGAGTTTTCACAGAATCTACAATGAAAAGGCTCGCGAGATTTATTTTGTTTACAGTCATGGAATACAAAAAAAAAAACAAAAAAAAACACCGCAACAGAACCGAACGTAAGGAAAATGCGCATGAAAACTGTCACTGCAATTGACGCACCGGATTCTTCCCCCTTTGCTATTCAATAACTGGAAATTAACATTTTAATTACCAAACAAAATACAGATTAACTGCCGTGCGTGCATATGGATTTATTTTCGTGGCAAATTTCAGCGCATACCTCTGGATAACAGTCCTTCGCAAGGACTTGCAACATCGCTGTTTTTCCGCATTGGACGTCTCCAACAAGAACCAGTTTACACCTGACGACGAGCGGCTGCGTATTTCTCCTCTCCTTCATGGTGGCGAGGGTGGTCCAGTGTTTCTGTTCGTCAGAAACCAAACAATAATCGGGCAGCAAACAAAGCTCAGAATTGGTCCCACTGTGTGATACAGAGTATGTCCAGCCCTCTCTGGATGTCCGCAGTTGATCTGATTGAATTTGCCACTGCGGCGCTTTATACGAACCAGCCGCAGCCAATAGGAGCGCCCCATCCCACAAGCTCTCCTCATCCCTCCACTGCACCCACCCGTGATCAAGATCAGTGTGGAGGGTGATGCCACAACTGAGCTTTGGTTCTCATTTTCTTCTGAATATCTGGAAGGTCACATCTCATTTTCAAATCATGACACATTAGTGTATATGAATATGTACAAGTACATGCTTAAATAAACTTACACTATCCACCTTATTTGTGCCAAAGCATCAGCGTGTGTCTACAGATTTCATCCCCTCCTCTGTACAGATGTGTGATGTCCATGGCTTCTCTTTTTTTTTCATTCACAATTGCAAATCAAGAATATAATGAACTGAAAGCGTTTCCCCATATATCGTCATACATGTACCCTGCTCAAAAATGAAAGGGAAGATCTAAATCTCTCATCAAAATCTTTGCTGATACAAACTGTATAATTCTTTGTCAACAAAGTAATGGAGCAACATCATCGTGTTGCGGGTGAAATCACACAGAAAATCGTCCATAAATGTCCCCTTCGTTTTCGAGCGACGTAAATCTTATAGCTCACGCGCAGCAGAGTTTGAGTTAATAACACAGAAGAAGATAAGATAAAAAGTTTTGCGTGAATAAGAACCATTTCATCCCAAACAAAGGACAGAATAACACCTCCTAACATTCTGAATCGAGAACATTCCGTAGTTCTTTGTGATGCATGTTATGTTTTGTACGCAGTAATTGAGGTATTAAATTATGCATTAAGTAAGAAATTCCCCTGACAAAATATGTGATTATAAGCTGTACTAAGCAAGAATTATCTTGGACTAAACACTGTGGTCTTTATATACTTTAATTTGTTTGCTCCTTCTGGACAGGGCTTTTTGTTTTCTGATTGTTGGGCCTTTTAATAAATAAGAGATAATGTTTAAAGTTGACGTCGGCAGAGCTTTGTGTTCAACAGTATCATCATACTGTATGTTCTATATAAGTTTATGCCAGATACACTAAGATGCACCAGCCAGTCCCTGCAGACTTCTGTTTTTCACCTGCGTGTCTTGTCTCTTGGTCTGTGTCTAACTGATTGATTTGATTGATTTGACGCGGCTGGATCAATAGCATACCACTGGCTGAGTACAATAGGACTGAGAGACGAATCCAATGTGGACTAATTAGTTTACTTTAATCTGCACTTCAGTCACACTCAAGTCAGTTTGACACAACAACCATGCATCCTGTTGGTCAAATGAAGTCCCTGTCATCCACAACGTGTTCTGAAAGTCAGTGACTCAGAGTAATGGGCAGTGGAATAAGGTGACATGACCTCTGAACTCAGTAAATCTACGAATGTGTATTTCACAGTGTTTGAATTGTCGTTATAGGTTGTGGACTTGAGCATTTCTGGCCACAGTTGTTCAATCAGCTGTCTAAAACCACAGGCACATGAGAGTAAAAGAATACCTCTGTGAATGTGACTGATCAAAGTGTCACTGTGGCTCAGTGTGATACCACCATGTTGTCAAGTGGTGGGATGGTGTGAAGCCCCCCCTGATAGGTGACAAGTTATGGAGTGCTCACAGGGTCAAGTAAAAGGTCTCTCCTCTCACTCATGCTGCAGGTTAAACCTCTGGAGACACATAGGCACTGACTTTCACACCCTGAAGGTTATTTCTGTATGGAAACAGCATTTCATTGTTCTGTAAAAGGAAAACTAAAAGATAAACATCAATTAACTGTTATCTCCTGTGTCTGGCAGCCTGTGGCTAATTTACTTACAGTTCACAGTTGCTGTGACCCTATTTACAGTGTACACGCTCTTGTTGTCTTGTTGTCATCATATACAGCGCTGACAAGAGCACATGTTTTCTTTTGCATTTCATTTCTTTTAAAAGCATATTTCAGTGTAGTTGGAACATGCTGTGCTTTTATACCCGTTCTTTCAATGGAATGGTGTAAAACAGTACTGAGTTTCAAGTTTGGCAATACTAAAATATGCCTTGATTTTGACAATCCACCTCGTAGTAATATAACGTAATAAAGAAACAGCAACTATATGATAAAAAAGAACAATATAAGCCAAGAAAAGAAATACAGATCTAAAAACGAGGTTGGTTTAGGGACACAAGACTGCTTATTACTGCATGACCGCTTTATTTGTATGTAACATAGTTAATATCATAAGAGTTAGCAGAATGATAGACAATACCGCTTTTATGTTTGTTTCAGAAAATATCTTGGTTATTTTTAATAATAATAATAATAATGATACTAGCCTCTGTTTGAGTGTCAGGAGAGACCCAGTGATTATTAAAATGTTAATTATAAGTTCCTGCCTTTACTATTTTTAAAAAAATGTGATTGTTCTGTCCAGCAAATAAAGATGTTAATGGTTGTTTTCATTCGGCAGCAATAGAAGATAATTCACAGTGTACAGTTACCTGATTGTATGAGTTGTTTTCACAATCTCAGAATGAACCTTTTATTTTTATATCAGTACCAGTTAGGACCACTGTTTGTTTTTTTTATATATATAATAACCCACTCTAGACAAATTAAACATATTTTGTGTTTTTATGCTGATTGAAGCCTACATACTGTAGTTTCTCCAACAAACTTGGGAAAAGAAGGGTGAGGTGAGGGATATTCAGCTGCATCATTCAGCTTCGCCAACAAATGTTTCTAAAATTTGATTTGGAACTGATACACTTCAATTCAGAAAACATGACTTAACATGAAGCCTCATTATATTTTGTATTATAATACAGTAATGTATTAATTCATCCTCTGGGTGAAATGGCTTTCCAGTTTTGGCTCATCAGGGTGTAATGAAGACTGAAAACACTTCTCTGAAAGACTGTCTGTCTGTCTGTGAAAGACCTCAAACAGTTTAAGTGTTGAATCCCGAAACATGCAGAGATTAAAAATGCACACCTGCTCTAATAAAACAAACGATGCTGATCATTTGCACAGGTATGAAAAGACTGTATTGAAGAGGAAGTGCATTTCCGGAGGCTTCTCGTGTGTGGGGCACAGATTTGTGTGCTACACTGTGGATTAGTAATCAATTAAACTTTCACAAAAAGGTTTTAAGACAAAAGTTGCGGACTATGAACTCTTTGTAACCCTTTGAAACAGTAGAAAACACAATACCTGCACAACTACCACCACAGAGACCCTTTGATAGGTCACAGACAGAGACAGGTGGCTGTGAATAATCATCAGGCATAAAGTGTCACCTTACAATGTGGCTGATAGAAGATGAGGAGAAAGAGGAGGAGGAGGAGGAGGAGGCTGGGGACAGCAGTTTACATGCAACGTCAGACAAACAGACAAAAGCTGAGTCACTCTTTCTCACAAGATTCTCAGCCCGTCAGAGACCAAGTCGTCAGCAGATGTTTCCACACTTTGAGATGAAGCTGCTATTTACACATTTTATTCACTAGTGGGTCAGAGGAGCTATTAGGCTACCACTCAATGCAATGTGGCATCATGGATAGATAGATAGTAAATGATGCTCCTTTTAAAGAGAAGGTGGTGATAATGTTCATAACACGAGGAGCCTGTGGCTGCAGTCATGCATGATTAGAAGAGATTGTACAGCTGCTCACGAGTGAACTGATTAAGCGTGGATCTTGATCACCACGTCTCACACATACATGTTGGGTTATGACATCTTTTCTTATCATACACTGTAGGCCTGCACTTTGGGTTGGGATACAGCCAATCTAGAGGTGCAAGGATATAGTATTTCCACTGGTAGGTTGGACACTATTCTCAGTTCCAGCTTATCCCAAAATTTCCTCCTTTTTTTAACCTTTGAACAGGGGAACATTGTCACTGAACTATTCACACAAAGCTGGAATTACTCTATTCACTTCTTATATAAACTCAATTTTATATATATATAGATATATATATAAACTAACTCAATTAAATGCATTTTATTTGAAGAAGTATCAGCACTGAAATATAGCTCATTAAAAGAATAATAATAATTCAACAGTATGACATTATGTCTATTTGTTTCTTTGTAAGAACAGTTTTTTAAGTTCTAAAACAACTAGACAGGCATCAAGAACCTGTATGACATTGCTGCAGTAATACATGTAATGCATCCTACTTCTGCCCTCTGTTGGATGCATTATGAAGTACTGGAAAAGTCAAAACAACACACACAGGAACATGTTATTTAAATTTTGGTCTTTTTTAATTCACCTCTTCTTTCAAATGTACCAATGACAAGAGATGCACCATGTACACATCATCATCATCATCATCATCATCATCATCATCATCATCAGACACTGTTAGGCATCTTTTATCTCGTCGACGTGTCAGAAACCATGACCCGTTGACATCATCATTCGACCTGACAGCTTGTTCAGTATTGAAGTTGGGTACAGCATAACATTTAAGTGCATTTATTGCATCATAAAGCAGACATATAAATGACAGTAGTGCAATTATACCCCATCATAACTGAGGAGATATCTTGATAGTCTCAGCTAGTGTCTTGACAGTGCTAGACTTTGTATTGCATACAGAATTTAGGCAAGTGAAAAGCAATAGGAAGTGATAACTATATAAAAAATGAAATTGTGCTTTGGACTTCCAAAGAATAATCCTCCCTCTGTAAAAAGTTCCTGCAACAAAAATCCAGCTATTAGTTTTTTTTTTGTTTGTTTGTTTTTTGTTATTTTTTTGTAACTGAGCTCTCAAGTTATGTAGTTCAAACCTGGTCTTTCAGAAATGAATGTGCGTGACAGTGGAAACAGTGTGGTCCTACACACTACCATAGATCATAGAACATAAATACATGCTTTCTGAGGCGTTGAATATAGATTTGTGTGCTGTGATTAAAAACCTTATACTTTTTGTTAGCATTTGCTGTTTCTGTGCAATTTGATAATAATATTCATAATAATATCTGCATATTAAATATACACTATGTACAGTTAAGCTGTGATAATGCATACATTTGATTGGTTATGTCGCTCATCGTTGATTTACTCTGACAGCGGCTCACGTGAAGATGCTCCTGAAAGTCCTTGTAATGAATACATTATGTCATGCACATACATTTGAATATTTACATATTAAGTATGTTGTTAGCTGAGTTCTTTAGTGTTACGTGATGAAAGCAGGTGCATTAGTATTCGTTTGGGATGCAGTTATTGTACTGGGACATGAAATGGAGGCAAATGGATTCTGACATATTTACTACTGGTGTCTTTGCAAAGTTTGGATGAAGCTTTTCAAAAGTGCGGCCAAGATATTCAAACAGTGCAATGACTGGAAATTGTACATACTCCTAATTTGTGGGAATGCATAATTTATTTGGTATCCCGCAGTTATCAGTTGTCAGTAAACAGATGATACAGATACAGGACTGCTAACAAACATAAATACACCACCAGAGGTCACTCTCCATCCACTTATAAGCCTTGAGTACTTATGCAGATTTTTTTTTTTATTGTTTATGCCAAAGACAATTAAATAATGAATTAGCCCTATTAGTAAGTGACCATTCACAATCTGTTGATGTGCTCAGAGACCTGAAGATTTCTGTGAGTTAGTAGAGGTTTGGTGAAAATGCCCACATCATCAGAGAAGTTTACTCATTCTGAACCGATTGACTGCCCAACAGTAATCTCTTTGGAACTGTTTTAGTAAAGATATATCAGTGAGGTGATGGAGATATGTTATGAGATATATGGTTGCTGCAGAAAAAGACTGAGCAGCTGTTCCAGTTGAAAGCAATCAGTTTGGAATCAGGAAACAGCAGAGGTATTCCAATGCATGTGTGCTTTTATCTAAATGTCAGTATATCTTCTAAAATAACATTTCTGAGTGGATCATAATTAGCAAGAATGAAAAAAATGTATGTTAAATATAAAAAAAAATATACGTAAAATGTAAATGGTGTAAAATATTATCAGTTATGTGTGACTGATTAGAGTCCCATTTGAAACCAAATGTGACGGTGTGATTTGTTTTTGTTTGGTCACATGCTGTATGATCTACAATCCATTATTTGTCATTTATTATTTATTGTAAATAATTCTTTCCAAAGCCAACAGGCCAGTAGTCTTCGATTCACAGCTGTGAGGAAGATGACTTATGACATGCAACTCTGCACTGTGCTTGTTGTGCATTGTATCAGAGTCATCAGCTGTATCGAGGGCCCAAACAACGACATGAATTTATAAAATGGAGAAAAAAAATAAATAGAGAATAATTAATTAAGCCAATGGAAAACAATAAATGAATCATAATGAAAGGGTATTTCTCTTGGAGGTTCACATAAAAACGCATGGATTGGATTTGGTTTAACTGGAATGATGGTTTTCAGTAATCTGTAGACATGGAAGACATACAGAATTTGTTTTCTGTTGCTCTCTGCTCTCTTCAGTCAGAGAGGAAAACCCTGGTATCCCTAAATTGGTAAACTATTCCTATTATTTTGTGTTGTGTTGATAACTTTGCTTTGCTTCAGAATGTATGCTCATACTCTGGCTTCTCAGGTGCGTCTGCAGTGAAAGCTGAAACGGCTCAGCTCTGGCTCTATTTCAGCTTTGTCGGGGGGGGGGGGGGCTTCCAGTGTGAAAGCAGGAAAATGGCAGCGAGTTTGCAATGTTATTGTGAGACATGTGGGAGAGGGAATGTGACGTGCTGTGTCTGCACTGCATTACTGGTCTTTTGTTACCAGTATACATGCAGCGGCAGAAAGCGGCCCTGAGTTGTTGGATGGCAGTGGGAGCAGGGAGCTCTTGTCGAGGGGGCAGCAGTGAGGTGGACACTCCTCTATCTGTTACAGTGCTGGTCAAATCTTCCTCCTTCCTTCCTTTTTTCTCTCAAGGGACTCTGCTCTTGTTCTCTCCTTTGCCCTCTTTGTGACCTAAGAAGGTGGTGGCTGACTTTGGAGATGAGGGCTGCTGCTGCTGCCCCCTGGTGGCACCCAGGTCCCTTTGCTCTATGACTTCCTAGTCTTGACCCCGGCTGACAGCACAGACTGTTGTTGCAGAGGAGTAGGAGGCACAGTTATGAACACATAAAAGAAAAGAAACAAAGAACAAGTAAGAAAGTTCTTCTCACCTTTGACAGGGGTAGTAATCATTCTATCAACTCCTGAGTCTCAGAAAACTAGGGACAGAAAAATGGAAACAGGAAGCAGGGTTGTAATGAATAATGAAGCCCAAATATAAAAGAAAAATAAAACAGACACATTAGTTGAAAATGTGTCTTACCTGTTGGCTGGAGTTAGCTGAAGGTGGGGTGATCACACTTTGGTCCAGTAAGGGGTTGACAGGGGCAGAACAGGGGAGATGTGTGGCCCTCCAGTAAATTTCCAGGTACTCTGCCAGGTGTTCACATGCATCATCCAGCTGATTCTCATCCAGGATAACATCAAACATCTCCTATTTATACAGAGAAAGGAACATGAGGGGAAAGAAATTAAAACTACAACATTCAGTGTCCATAAAGGATGTTTATAATAATTCCTGATGCTAATGACATACAGGTGGGCACTGAGCCAGTTTGTCGCCAGCCATCATCTGAACATTGAGATGTTTGCTTTGTGACTTCCCCCGAGATTTGATCAACCTCTGAAGAACCTGTGAAATGAGCCACAGAGGGTCAAGCAGTTAAAAAAATTCAAGAGTGAAAAATATTCAATTACCAGAGGTTATCTACGGCATTTTCCTCTGTTTAACACAGTGGTTCTCAAACGTTTTATACCAAGTACCACCTGAGAAAATACCGAGCTCTCGAAGTAACGTCATTAGCACCAACTTTAAAATAAAGTGGTGTGAATAGGAGGCAGATTTATTCCCGGTACAATAATTTGCTCCCTTCTCATCCTTCTCTTCATCAAATATATTTCAGACACTGGTATAGCAAAATTAGATTAAGATGGTCCAAGAGTAAGGTGACTGAAATTATTGGTCAAAATTCCTCAGTTCAGCACATACCCTGGTATATAAGAAGTTTGCGTACCACTGGTGCCAAACATACCACAGTTTAAGAACCGTGGGTTTAACATATCACACTATACTATATAGCATAATATCCTACATATGAGCACAAGCATCTGACCTTGAACTCCCATTTCATGTGGAGTAGATTTAAAGCCCAATTTGGCCAGTAAGGATGTACAAATGATATTATGTTATTATCATAATGTACCATCATAAACTTATTTTCAACATTTAATCAGTCAAAATGGTTTGTGCTCTACTTTTGGCGAGGACACTTTGACATAGACGATGATGGGAGCCAGGGAGGTTTTGAGGAGCTGGGCTGGGTGATTGATGGTGTCTGCATCCAGGACGACCAGCTGAAGAGACTTGGCCAGCTCAAAGATCCTCTCTATCTCACTCTGGACCTCAGCTGTGAAGAAACCAGAGAAAGAGCGAGACACGTTAACAGAGCAGCATCACTGTTTAGCAAAGAATCAATTTGGGGACGGTATCTATTCTTAGCAGGTATTAATCTTTATTTAGCCAAAATAAACAAAATCAAAGTCGTGTACCAAGACTGGAGCGTGTGTTGGATCTCTCCATTATGGCCTTCTTGTTCAGCACTGATCTCTTTGCCAGTGACAGATCCGCAGTCACCCGTGTAATAGAGATCCTAAAGAGGAAGCGTCTTATCACATCATATCCACAACTGCTGCATTTCAAAGGAAGAGATGAACTTGTACTCTCTTGCAGCTAAAAATAAATCATCATCATGATGTGTCCTATCGACCATGAAAATGTGACAGGCAGGATCCCACGAGCAGCTCTGTCGCTCAGCCACAGTGTAACTAAACACTGAGCTGCAGCTGTGGAGAACTGCCACAGACAGCTTTACCCACCTGCCATCAAATCTGTGCTTCAGGAAGTCAAACAAGGCTTTCTGCATCATGTCTGTTACCTACAGGTGAAAAACAGGAAGAAGGAAGGAAGGAGAGAGAGGTCAGGAGAGACTATTATACAGTTAATAGACAGACTTTATAGATCCTGAAAACTGCAGGAAGTCTTGCATTACTGCAGCATGGTATTGGGCACCTAACAACCTATACAGGATTTGAAATATAAGGAACGAAATACAAAGAACACGATTCTATAAATAAGAATAAAGTATAGGAAACATATTTCACAGTTGAACATTAATAGGTTACTTATAATGTACAACTTTCATTCACTTTCTTTTGACACTTTAATTTCATTCTACTGTAATTGTTACCAACCGGAACTTTTTAAATCGTTTTTTAAGCACACCTCATCTGAAGACACATTTTACCTCATTATATTCTCAAGTGTAACCAGCCTTTTCGTATGGGTATCTTGCTGTTATAGTTACAACAAGTAAACAAATACACTATTTTTATAAATGGATTCAGAATTCTAGTAGTTCTAGTGCTGGACAGAACAAATCATTGAGAGGTTTATGTGATCTCTTTTACAAGAGTAACCTGGTCAAAATAGTCACATGAAAACAAGATGCACATTTAGCACAACACCGCAGTTCATTCATTAAAGTCAATATTTCATTTTTACAATGATGGCCTTCCTGGTGAAAGACAATGGTGTTATTGCAAGGACAGACACTAAGAACATTACTAACAAGCATGGCATGGGGACGGATAGTGTGCATTTGATGGTGTATGTACTGTATGTGTGTACACTGTGAGGATGTAATGACTGAATGTATTTTCAAACACTGGTGACAACAGGAGGTGAAGTGCATAGTGTGTTGCTCTTCCTCAGTGTAACACAGCAACGTAGGAAGAGAGTGTACGTGAAGAAAAGTCAGAGGCTGTAAACAATAGTGAGCAACTGGAAATAATGTTTAAAAGACAAAGCAGAGGGAAAGAGAATGAGAGGGGAAGACAGAGGGTGGAAGGCCGGTGTTCACTGCAGGAACAGCAGCAGAGTAATACATGAATATTTCACTCGCTCTCTCTCACACACACAGGTTTACACAACTATTCTTGTTAGGACTCTGCACTGACTTCCATTCGTTTATAGAGCCTAATAGAAACATTATCCTTAGCACATAACCATAACCATAAATGCTCAAGCATAATCTTAACCTAACCACAATTCATATCATACTCCAATAATTATAACAAATGAAAGTATGCACACACACACACACACACACACACACACACACACACACACACACACACACACACACACACACACACACACACACACACACTTCTCAAAGCCTACACAGTCTCAGACAAAAGAGCAGGGTAGAGAGAAAAATGTTCTGTTCAATTAGACTGATCACATTTCAACATGTTCATCTGCAGATACATTTCATTTTCTGTGACTATTCAAGTTAAATTGCAATATGTTTACATAGACCTTCTCAAATAGGTCACTTACCGTTCAGTATACAGTAAGTTAAGATATGATGCTGCACATGTGAGTTTTGTATCACTCAAAGTGGATCTAAGATTCCTTTTGTGTGTGCTATAATTTCATCAGGGTATGACTGTGGTGTTTGGTATCACTGCTAATGGGATAATGGAGGCAAGAGTGATTCCCTATACATCAAACCAGACAAGTCCATAAGCGAAAACCCAATCCTAATTAAACTGGAACAAATGGAGGCAATTCCAGAAAGACACAAAAACAGACTGCTAAATATAAACTCACACGCTATAACACATGTAAGGCGAGCACTTCGACAGAGTAGAGGACACTGAACAACCGACCATGGAGTAAGTGAATGACCTACACTTCTCTCCTGAACCACAGCCACCAAAACATTCTGTGGAACCTGTGTCTACTATACAGTAGGCACAACAGCATTTCAAAGGCAACACTTACATTATTTGCCATGTTCAGTCTCTTAATTTAGCAGCAATCTGACATACAGCTGACTGCTATGTGAGTGTCCAGAGGGTTAGGCACATGGAACCAGCAGACACTCGCTGAGTTTTCACTCATGGCTGCCAGCAGGGACATGAGGAAGAACAGATTTAAGCCATTTCTCACTTTAAAAAAAATATTTGCCTGCTTGCAACTACAGTATCTCATTGTGAGGCAGCCTTTTCAAGCTGGAAACTTAAGTTTGTAAACTGATCACTCCCTCTTAATTTGTGGAGACACAGTAGCTGATCTTCTGCTTCCTCATTTGGTAAGTTTGTGTCACTGAGGAAAATATGAATGAAAGATCCCAAACACCAAAGTAACAAGACAACTCATTTAAAGTAACTTATTAAGGCAATAGTGGATTAACAACTCATTTGTGTGATTTTGTTAAATTTGGCATTTTCTACGTGGATTTAGGAGCAGGAAGGGAGCGCTCCTAAGTGCTAGAGAAAAGTGGCGACATATTCTTTAGAAATTATAAACTTTTGTTAACTGGCTAAAATCTGATATTCTTCCGTCACTGCTGCAGTCATGTTATCAGTGTGAGAGTTGTTGTGTCCCCTGAGTTGTTCCTTTAAATGCAGTGAATTTAATTAATGTCAGCACATTCATATCTGAACACACATCCAGGGAATCATTTAAAACCAAAAGCAGGACCAACCCACACTGAGTGAAGAGCAGTACTGATAGTTTGCTCACCTCATATCCTTTCAGAGAAGGACCCACCAGCACCACGGGCCGCATTGAGGGAACCACATCATAAGGAGGAACATGTTCAGCCTGGCCACAAGCACAAAAAAATACAGACCATAATAAAGTGAATACATTGACACACAGTTAAAATGAATGCCAACTAGTTCAAGTCACTCTGCGTGTAACAAACCATGCACAGAATTTGTAACCTTAACAATGTTAGGAAAAATGTAAAATGAAGACGCACATTAATAAACATACCTGCTTCTGCTTCTGTTTGGCTTACAGAATAAACAGAATGAACATTAGGTAAGATGGAGGAAGGCTAATAATCTATAAGAGGTTCCACAAAGGTACATTTAAAAGATAACATGCACATCATGCTTGGCTGAGGAAAAGTACATTGACATTGTCAACAAAGTCACCCTTTTCCCCACAGTTGTCTGTTAACTGGGCATATTAATTCAGTGATGCCCCTCACAAAATAAATTAAGCATTATTTGATTTAAAAAGCAAATTTAGTAGACGTTTCCGAACAGGAACATTTCTAATGGGAACATTTCAGCCCATGAATAGTTGCTGTACATAAATGTGACCCTGTGAGAGGATACAGTCGCCACAGAGGCAGAACAAACATGAAGCAGCAGGATTCCTCCAGTCCCACTTACCTGCAGATGGTGGGGTCGGCCTCCAGCCTCCTGATGAAGCATTCCCTCCTTTCCTGTGGAGCAACATAATGCAAGGGTTCATTTTGTGTAAAAACCCCTCAGGAGGCAATTTAATTTGAAGGACTTGAGGGAAAACAGAGCAACACATAAACAAGAACTCAAGATAGGTCAAAAAGAAACAAATAAAAGTTTATGCCAGACAAAAGTGTGGTATAATTTGAGTGATACTTAGAGACAGGGAGACAATCACACAAAGACAAGTATAGTTTATGTACTATATGCGACAGCTGAGTGATCTATGACCTTGCTGCTGCTTTCTGCTCTTGCTTTATCCTCATGGCTTCCAGTTTGACAGGGCTTGGGATGAAAGTGATGTCTGCCCCTTCCTTCACCAGTCGACCAATCCACCAATCATTGTTGTATTTCTACACGAAAGGAAAACACATTGCGTTCAACTGTGAAGTCATGCGAACATGACATGTATAACTTTTCACGATAACATTCTATACAGTATATGCAAGTTTACGTTCAAATTTATTGACATATGTAGGTGAGACACGCCACACAATATTTTGGTAAGCAGTAGTAATAAAAACAATGAGACAATGTAAATTGAAAAAGTAAACAGTAAATGAAAATATAGATTGATGCAAGCCCTGCAGATATATGATATACTGTCTGAAAGTGTTGGATGTGACATCTCACCTCTTTTATGTGCAGATAGTCTTTGGTTTCAAAGTTAATTGCAGCACCTTGGACTGGACAATCTTCATCAAGGGCTCCACAGTAACTTACATTTGTCTTCACTGCAAATGCTACTGGTTTAGACTGTTCAGAGGCAAAAAACAACAAAAAAACATATGACTGAGGTACTTTTACCATCAGGACATTAAGCTGGATTTAAGAGCAAGCTTTGACCTGTGAGCAATTAGGCTCTCACCTTGGCTCTCTCCAGCTGCAACTGAGCCTGGCGCTCGGCTTCTCGCCGAGACGCCTCCTGGTCCTCCTCCAGGGACAGGTCGGAATCAGAGGGTCGACTAGTGTAGGAATCGGCTGAACCCTGGAAGGCAATTAAATACACCATAACACCGTATTTATAACTCATTGTAGCAGTTTTTCAGCATTATTTTATAGCAAGCCGATGAGTTAAAGAAATGGCATTGATGCAGCTCCAAACAAATCACCTACATCTCCCTCTATGTCCTCCATGTCTTTCTCCTTACCGAACCCGTCTCTAAACCTTCCTGTCCTTTCCTGAAGCCATGTGATCCAGTCTGCAAGTTACTGTAGATTTCCAAAGCAGCCTTCTCAGGGGAGCGGGTGCCTGATTACCGCAACAACACCAACAACCAGCGCAGTATTGTTGTGTGTTTGTTCGCTCAGCCAACCACAGCTGTTGACCCAAAGTCTTCAAGAAAAGCAAATTATGCTGCAAAATGGTCCATGTTTTCTTCTTTTTGTATGTGGTTGTTGAGCCATGCTAGATATAGATATAGATATAGATATAGATATAGATATAGATATGCCTGTGGTTTACATTATGCCAATGGACAAGCCACTTTTAATTATGTGTTCTGAGCTTGAACTTTGTGAACTGGTTTCTATATTATTGATATATTGATTTTATATATATTGATTAAGTTTGAGGCAACTTGCTGTCAAAAGCAACCATGCATTCAGTTACCTTTAACCCAGATGAAGCACTTTTGTTCAAAACTGGAGCATTTTTCAAACTGAATTTTTGAGAAACTATATTTTCAATTAATTTGTCTGTCGATACAGCGTTACTCACATTACATTACAACATGAGGTGGGCATACAAATGTAATTGGCAAGAACATAAACACCATGATTAAAAAAAAAACCCATTAACATTTACATTTATATTTAAATGTATACATGTGCAGAACTTTAAACATCACAGTAACTATGTATTACACAGACAACTTTTCCTCTCACTCCATCAGCAGCCTGCTTTTTGCCTCATGGCTGCAGTCCCAACTGAGTGCAGAGTTGGAAAACTCCTCACATACCAGACAGGAGCACCCACATAAGGCAGCCAAATATAGCTCTTTTACAACATCATCCTCATTTTCCTTTTACCCCCTCCACATCTCCATCTTACTCACCTCTTCCCTTTTCTCACTATTTCCCATTCCTTCCAAAAAGCTGTTTAGCCTAATCCAGTGCCAAAAGTGTTGATATAATTTAAAATCAAAGCCACGGCTGGAGCATAATCTGAAGAGTCTACTCATGGATGGAAATGATCAATATTCTAGTAGTCTCATTTTTACAAAATATACATTTCCATTTGGAAAGGCTTCACATATTCTTGTTTCACTTTAATACATCCATATATGAAAATATATTGATATATACTATATATCAGTGAATACTGTACCTTGTATTTTTTAAAAAACACACATATAAGAGAATATTAAAAACCCAATCCTTTAAAACACCAGACCTTTTCTTTTTCTCATCCCAGGAGCCAAAGTTCTTTGCTAAGCCATAGACTGCTCTATGTAAAACTGCACAAATTACTATTGAGTGTCACTGATGCAAAATAGTGTCTTGTTTCTTGTTTTGGTTTGTGGTTGTTGAGTCATGCAAAATTTTTAGAAATCTTGAATGCAGATGCACAGAATCAGAAATTAGTTTTCTCAGAGTAGCCTCAACTGTCAGACAGATGACAACACTAGTCCTTTTATTAGGTACACATGTTCAACTGCTTGTTAATACAAATATCTCATTAGCCTTTCACCAATTTAATACATTTCAGGCACACAGACAAGGTCAGTGAGACCTGCTGAAATTCAGACCATGCATCAGATATGGTAAGAATCTATGCCACGCCAAATCACTATGTCTCACTGTGTCCATGGACAAAGGCATCAAACAGATTAGGACACCTAAGGGTGGATTGCTGCATGTAAATGTCAACAGAAACATAAAGTAAAAATAAAAAAACATCCAATGTTTTCCCCTCATCAGTGCATGAGTATGCATATGGGCATGCATATTGCAAGCTTTAATGGATACTACTTTCAATATTTTAATTGTCACAACCAATAATAATAATAACTTTTAGGTAATCTAATGTAATATATAACAGACAAGAATCCCAATTTATCCATAAACTGTAGAAGAATATGGTAAAAACCAACAGATATCACCAGACTCAATATTTTTCACGACAGTGTTATTAGTGTAATTGTTAGACAAATTCCCTCTGCCCACCGCAGAGTTTCAACATTAAGAACCCTGCTGTTCATAACACAACAGTGGGACCAAAAGTGGAGACATTCATTCAAGTTTCAGCATTACTGTGTCTACCCATTTTGTCGTTTGACTTATTAAATAAGAGGAAGACTCACAATGCTTGATCTTTGTAAAAGTACTGATATAGCAACATAATAATGAGCATAAAAAGAAATCCTCTTCATACTGGAAGCCTGAGATTATTTTTACCAGCAAAGAGAAACAAGCATATCACAATCACCTGTGCTTTATCAAAGAACCAGAAGTAAGTGACATTTTCTTTAATGCATGAATCAAATACTTTTGTCCTTTTTATGCTAATATTATTATACTATATGACAATGAAAGCCAATAAATTATTTATGCATATATAAAGCTACACTTGTTATTTAAGGTATTTGTTTTTTTTTCTCTATATCATTCTAAATGGCTGATAGCTTAATGACACTTCATAAAAACAAAACATCTAGTGTGGGTTCAGCTACAATGTTTAAAGGTGTGGGTGACTTCATTACTAAAAGACTATGAGATCATGACAGTAGAATCCAAATCACTGTTGCTCAACAGATGGTCCTAAAGTTCAAAGCAGTGCAGCAAAGTACAAAGATACAATAGGTGTACACTTAGAGTATGTCCGAAGCAGATGAAGAGGAGGAGGAGGAGGGAGGAAGGAGAGAAGACGTGCAGAGATGCTGGCAAAGTGAATGAATAAGACAGACTTCTGCTGAGACAAGAGTGAGAGGGGATGAGGACGGATAAAAGCAGAGGGAAGACGTCTCAGACAGATCGGCGGCTCGTGAAAGAAAGGGATGAGTTTGCATTCAGAGTGATTCATCAAAAAGGGGAGCATCAACAGCGTACCTTGTTCCCGATGAGTCCTGTAGCGCTCGAGTCAGACATGATTGTGCTGCTACTGCCCCCCCCAACACCACCTCCCCCACCCCCCCACCTATTGCACAGAAAAGGCAGAGCCCTCCTCCTTCTCCGCTCTGCCTGTGGTTGAAAGAGAGAGGCACGGTCAGCTTAAGTGCTTCACAGCTGACGTTGCTGGGTTGCTCCAACATCCATTTCCTATTCAAAATTGATGCCCTGACTGCACCATCACTGTGTACACACCCACATACTCGTATAGTCTAGTGGGTTTCTTTAGCTGTATGCCAGTCTTCATGGAGCTGTCATCTGGTTTCATCCTCTCCTCTCCTCTCCTCTCCTCTCCTCTCCTCTCCGGCATCAAAAACCCTGCAAGTTTTCCTCTGATGTCAATTCCCACTTTGAGAATCCTAAAATCAAGTGGTTCCACACAGACAGGTTTGTCAGGTGTTTATTCTCAAACTGCAAGGTATCATTTTTATCTGGGTACAGACAGAACTTCTATAAATACAACTGAGCAAAGACTGGAGAGTGATGTAAGCCACATTAAGTGTTAATAGCACTGTAATAACCAAGCAAGAAGAAGGCTAAGACTCAGTTGACTCTGTAATGCAAAGGTCAACACAGAAGGTCTATAGTCAGCAGAACATGGGGAGACAAACAGACAGGAGGACATGAATGGAGCGATGAGAGGAATTAAAGGAGGGAAGGGCTGTGCCCGCCTGCTTGTCTGCCCTGCACCATCCTTCTGACAGGAAGGTGATGCATGAGCCGACAGAACAGAAACGCAGCTGTGAGTCAGCAGGCAGAGTTCATCCGATGTCTTAATAAGCTGGGAGAGAGGATCACTATACTGTTGGAGATAGCCGGCCTCATTGTTCGTGGCAAGCCATGCTCTCTGCATCACCTCAGGCACTGAGGACTCTACTCGGACACTATTGCACTGGCTCTCTCATCCTCATTCAACTTTGCCTGTTTAAGAATTAAGTGCACTCCACCAGGGCTTTTAGCAAAAATGTCTCAGGGCTATTTTTCCTGTGTAGCTTTTTAAAATAAGAGGGAAGACGCAGGCACACATACACACATGGACACACATTAATGTAGCTAGAAAATGTCTAGCTTCTGGCACAGAGAGGATAGGGTAACTACTTTTATCGTAACACTGGGTCAAAACAGAAGAAACGAAAAGAGAAACAGAAAGAAGAGAGTAATGTATAAATGATTGCTTGAAAATAAGAGAGTACATAAACTGAGGAAAATCATAGAAAAGTGATTTACTATAAATATTTGATCTGTAGCTGCAATGCTGCACATTGATGAAGTGCAAGACAGTTGGAATGAGAAAGAGAAGTGGGAGGATGAAGAGAGGGGAATCAAAAAAGAAATATGGGTGGAGTATGATAGAACATAGCCATTAACAATAGAAGCTGGAATTTTGTTGTTGGTCTACTGTTCGATCAGTCTAAATATAGCTCTCCTCTCCTCTCCTCTCCTCTCCTCTCCTCTCCTCTCCTCTCCTCTCCTCTCCTCTCCTCTCCTCTCATGCTGGGGTTGACAGTGACTGGAGAAAATTAGAGGATTGTCAAAGTTCAAAAAGTTTGGATGAAAAACCTGCAGAAGTAGCAGAGCAGATGTGAGTCTGGCTCAGCTGTATTCACTGATGCCACACAGCCATCTGAATATGGACTAAGTGTTTATAGGGAGAACAAGAGCAGACGCTGCTGAGGTTTGTTTCTGTGTCAGTCTGCAGTATGTTTACCGAATCTGCTGGATTCATCACTTTTTCCCCAACATAACAACAACAGTGTGTTCAGCCCCCCTGATGATTTAGGTGTTCTTAATAATGTTTTAGCACTTGTCTGTCACATAAAAACACAAAGAAAATATGTCTCACTAAAAATAATAAAACTCGACATCCAAAACAAACTGAGTTGGTAACAAACTAGATTTTAAGTTTTTCTTGAAAGTAAAGAGAAAATCAAGTCCAGTTGCTACCGACTCAATGTGTTTTGAATCCTGATGACTTGGACGAATGCGAATCAACACAGAAAATAAAACTCAGTGTAATATATCAGCTGTCCTATTTAGATGACACACACATGCCAGTTAACATCAAGGCATTTATATATAGTATACAGTGGTAAATTGATAACCAGCAATTTAAACTTTTTTTTACCCCACTTTTTTACAAAATCATTTTCAATTAATTAATAAAAACAGAGCTCTTAAATGTTAAATATCATTATATTATAGCACATGGATTTTGTCTTAAATAAAATGAAATCTGAAATTGTGATTTAAACTAATACATGTCTGACTAACAATACAATAAATATGTTTCACCAGGTGTCAGGGGTTGGTGGCATGGCGGTTTATGATCATTGCTGTAATAAAGACAGTTTGGTCATTGTAAGTATTAAGGTGTGATATTTCATATTTGATCCATTTGAGCTTTTTGCTGAGCACCACAGAACTGCCCAGTGGAGCTGGGTGGCTTTTCCTAAAACAATGTTGAGTTCTTTAACCAACAAATGTTAAGATTTGCAGTCGTCTGCCTGTGTTTCCAACCTTTTGACTTGTGAAGAGACACATTACCATCTGTGTGTAGTGGGAGCTGAGGCAGAATTACAGGCAGAGGTGGATCATTCAGAGAGAAGGTCTCCTGACAGTGCAACCAGAGCAGGGCAGAGTGGATCAATAGGAGAGCCACCCAGATTGATACTCCATCCTGTCTTGAGCAGCTCCAACCTCCTTCTGCTCTAATGTTACATTAGTTTTCTTCTTCTGTGCCTAATGAACCCTTAGCAGATCCTGCAGCCTATAAATAAGCACTTCCAAGTCATTTCAAGACACGCAACACAACTGCTTTCTCACAGTAACAGCGGTATGCAGGGTTAAGAATAGGGTACATACTGTATCAGCCAAATACAGAGGAACGCTACTGTTGCAATGAGGATAAAAAAAAAATGATATGAATATCAGAGAGGGGTCAACATCAAAGCTGACACATAGAGGAGGAAGAAGAGCAGGGCACAGTAAGTCAGTAAACTCTGTCTTTCATCCACGGTCTTGCTTTTGCCTAGCGACTGATGCTGTAGATGGTTTCGGCTTCCATCCCCCCCCAGGGATTCCTCAACCTGAACTGCTTCAAAGTGCAGAGAGGCTGGAGTTAACCCACATAAAGGAATGGCACAGGGCCACCGCATCCTTCATTTAATCAGATGTATTTGTTCGAGGCTGATCTGATTTAGGCTCTTGGTTTCAGCTAGGCTTAATTGGTGTGTCTTGATTGCAAGCAGAGCAAACTGAGAGAATGTCGGATTTATTAATATGTAATGCTGTCCTATATATTCCCATATTACAGCTGTAGATCTAAGAGCTATCTTAATCATAAATCTTCTATTTAAATCTTAAATATTCGGTCCTTATGCAAGGCATACGTAATAGTAAAATAAATAGAATAAGTAGAATAAAGATGTTTCCTAGATATGACAAGAGGAATGTGTCATAAGAACGAAATTAGAGCAAGTAATTACTTAGACTGAGACTTTCTTGACTTTTATAAGTAAAATATAATTAGAAAAGGTGGGTTTTTAAACAGGAATTGAAGGAGAAGTTGGAACTGGAATCTCAACATTACTGGTTCATAAAATTTAATCAAGTCATTGCACATTGATGCACCAATACACACACACTCACGCACTTCGCTCCTCACGGGACAGGCTTTTAGTGCTCTGTCTCATGCAGTATTTAATTGACCCCACACAGGAAGCCTAGCAGTCACAAATGCATTCCTTCCCCCATCAGCAGAGAAAGCATGAATGCCTGCGAGTGTGCCACAGCTTCCTACCACTGCACCTCTGCCACATGTGCAATAAATGCCATTTTCTACTTAGACTTTCCACAGAACTATCACTCCTGACAGTGAGGAGTGTGGATAAACATCAGATTGGTTCAAAAATAAAATTCTGCCATGCCTCACTGTGGCAGCCACATAAATCAGCACATTTTCTCAAACTTTTTGTCCAAATGACAAGAGCCGATCTTAAAGATCTCCCTACTTCTGTGAAGTAAATGAGCAGGTGGTAAAGCATGTGCTGATCTGTTGTTGGGTGTCCACACAATTTTCAACGCAATTTGCACGGAGGCGATGAGGTAGCAGCATACTCACTCAGTTGAAGGTAGGAGAGCACTCTCCCCGTGTCTCTCTCGCTCGTTCTCTCTGCTAGTCAGTCATGATGTGCTCTCTCAATGCCTCTCGGTCAACACTGAGATGCTTGAAAACAGTCTATCCCTGTCTCTTTCCTCTGTTCCCCCCCCCTTTCTTATTCTCCACCACTCGCAGTACACAAACGTTTGCTACGTCAGTGAGTCTCTCTCTGCTCTGCATATCATCCTCCCCACCCTCTCTCTCTCTCTCCTTCTCTCTTCCTTCTTCTCTACCTTGCCTGTCCAGTGGGACTGAGCATCGCCAGTGCATGCTAAGTTCATTCAGGACTCTATCATGATAAAACATCGTTGTGGCAAACAAGGTTGACCATGTGATAAAATTTGCAACAATATGTTGCCATAATATCCTCCACACTTGTCTCCAATCTAAAATCCTCTTTAACTGAAACTGACCTTGTCCAAAACTATGTCCCAAGACCAACGCTACAGAGAAGGAAGTGAAAACCATGCAACCATGATGTTTCACTGACAAACAAAAACATAAAACCTCAAAGGGAAAAAAATCTGCCACTTTTCCTGTCACATCAAATCGTTTTTCAGCCACCGTGGGTTTCAACATGTCAAAAGGAAAAGTTTACAGAGATCAGGAAATCATGTGGCGTGTGAGGGGTGTTTGGGAGCCGTGTTAGTTGTCTCTGTTGGACATGTGGACATGTCCCCAGTGTAGTATACTGTTGACTGTTGACTGTTCTGTAGATGTCATGGGTGGCTGTGCTCTGACAGCTGCTCAGCTCTTGAGTGCACAGACAGATTACAGATGTGGAAGAATAAAAATAAAATGGTTATGTACATGTAAATGCAACTGCCAATGATGTAATTAAAATACAGTGTGAAATAAACAACGTGCATCTTAGGATGTACCAGTGTGTGTGACACCACAAGACCATGTGAATGATACGAAAATCTACAGCAAAGTTAAGATTCATAATTCATAGAAGAGGCTGTAGGAAACAATAAGGCAGCGCAGGAAAAAGAGGAGCGGGAGACAGAGGAGGCAGCCATTCGAATTCTGCATGAGCAAAAGATGTGAATAAAACATGACTGAATTAATGTTTGGCTTTGCACCATGGAGTAAAAAACAAGAGAAGGAGAAAGAGCTCTTTTAGGAGCAACACCCAAATATTGAGTGCAGATGTCTGTCAGTCTTCCCTGTATGAAGAGCCTCTGTGGGCAGAGCTGCTGCTGCTGGTGCATTATGGATGAGAGGCTATTTTAAGGTAGTGGTGATGCAGATTTTTGGATTTCAGAGTGGAGGGAAATCACATCTGCCAAATTCTTCCGTGAGGAATGTTTGGTACTTGATTGTGTCTGACATGGAGATAGTGCATCATGTGTTCTAAGACACACTTGATCCCTGTTTGAAGGACACACATACACACCTACATTAAAGGATGCAAACTGACTGGTGGGATGATGTAACGCGTGTCACTTCACACAAACAGGTCAGTTTACAGTGATAAAGCCTACATACAGTATAATAGCTGCTTCACTCAGCACCGTTTTACAGCCAAAGAGATGGTCTTTTCAAGCTGCTTATTTAAGTGTTTCCAGGATAATCTGAGAAATTACACTGCAGTGACCAAACAAAAATGTGTATCTGCTTATTCCAAGCAACCTACGACAGCCTTCATTCATCATTAAAGCTCTAAAGGTCTTTCGTTTGTCCACCGCAGGCTACTGTAAAAACACAGTACACCATGGTAGCCTCAGTAGAGAGGACCTGTACTTTATATTAATTTATATTAACTGTATTATAAGGCATAACTCAGTGATTACTTATTTAGGTTATATGTACCTACAGTGTACATGCACCTAAGTCTTTTTACTGCTGCTGTAGCCCAGGTGCTTCACAAGGTTTCAAGATGATCTTGTAACAAGCCAGTTTGTTAATATACTCTTTCCTCTGGCATCAACATAAGAGTTTTGCCCAGAGAAACTGCAACTTACCATTTCCTCTTTCTTGGACCCTTCTCTGTAAACCCTGAAGATTGGTTCTGCAGGAAAATCCCGGTAGATCAGCAGCTGACCAGTCCGTCTGACCATGCCAAATTCAATGTCACTTACATCACCTTTCTTTCACATAGTGATGTAATTGTGATGCTCAGTTTTAACTTCAGCAGGTCGACTTGATCACGTATACATGCTCGTACATGTTGAGTTGCCGCCATGTGATAAGCCGATAAGATGTTTGCCTTAACAAGTAGCTGAACAGATGTACCTTTTTAAAGGGGTCAGTGAGTGTCCATCACTAGTGTAATGTGTACTAAATTTCTCATGGACGCACATGAATATGCTGCAGGCATCAGTGGCTTTAAGACTTTTCTTCTCATTAGGTTTTTGAAACAACAGTGATAAAAATGCACCAATTCAAATTGTCTTGTGGTCCTGCTTAAGATTTTATTAAACAAGGTATCTGACATAATGAGAAAACAACATTTTGCTTCCTTATTTTACACATCCAAGAAGTTTGATACGTAACTGCTTTCACCAATGATACAAAAAGCAAAAATGAGGGAAACGTACCTCTTAAAATGTTATGTTTCCCAAATAAAATGACAAAAACACTGCAGGTCATTCATAGATTATTTTCTAAGAGGATAATTTGAAGAATCAAACCAGTTTCAGTGAGGTGCCAGGGTGAATATGAATACTCCTGCACACAGGGCAACTATAGCAAACAGACCCTAACAATAATCTGCCTGCAGTTTGTTTCAAGACACACACAGTGAAGCAAATGATGCAATAATCTAGCTTCTCAGGAGCTATTCCCAGCTGGATAAGGTTGGCTGGCAGCAATGGCCAAAACCATGTGTTTTGACTTTTAACACAATCCAGACCCTGTGGGTGTGAAACAGGCACACAGAGATGCAGATGGAGCCCTGAATGTGGCGTCCTGGGTGGGTGTGGATTTATCTCAACAAGCCACAGAGTGCTAATTGTCCTCATTACATAATGTTAAAGCCAATTTTGGTGTGTGCTAGTTTGTGGGTCTGTGTGTGTGTGTGTGTGTATTGTGGTTTGTATTGCAAGACTTTTTGTTACACAGGTGGGTAATCACATCAGCGGCAGACTGTATGTAGAAGTCAATGGGGTTCACAGCGGAGAAATCAGGAGGGTGTCAGTGTATTTTAGAGGGATGCGATATTGTCATGTCAGTAAAGCTTGATTTTACTTGATGTCTACTAGCTCCTTTTTAAAGTTTTGTATTGGTAATGCACCCAGATGTATAAGTGTTTTTAATCCACATAGTAATAACGTTTCAGAGCACATACCACATGGCAAACCTCATCTTTTGGAAAAAATGACATATTTTCCTAAGTGGGTTATTTGTCTATAATGGAGGAAGTGACCAGCAATAAAAGGAAAGTGGTGCCATTGAGATTTTGAATCTAAAGGTCCAGAGTGTAAGAATTTTTGACATCTAGTGATGAGACTGCAGACTGCTTTAATGTCACACATTGGGCTTTAAACGAAAATATGTCAAGGTGGTTGAGCTTAGGTGGGAAAAAAAAGTGTTTTGGTGCATTGTTGCAGGGTTATTTCATCACATCACTAGTAATGAATCACATTATCAAGAGAAAGTTGTTTCATTTGTTATCATATTACAAAGATAATATTGCAATTTCAATTACAGCTCTTACATCAGCAGTTGCTCCACATCACATTGCAAAGAGAGACTTAAATTTTAAATTTACCCTTTAATCTTAAAACAGCTAACCTTATTTCCCACTGTTCCTGATCTTGGCCTCCTTAGATTATGGCTTGCATTGACTTGAGGCACCTTTTTATATTTGAATGTAATTTTTTTTTTTCATAATTTTACTCTTTTGCAACATGTAGCACCTTATAATTGTCTTAACTTTAAGTTACTGTCACACTTAAGGGGAGGGAGGGATTATTATTTTGATTATTAAAAGCAAAACTATCAGTTTCTGCTCATAAAATACTGAGGTGGAAGCATAACAGACCCAAATCATTTGTCATCAGTTGTTGTCATCTGTTGCTCCGGTGTTATTGTTGAAAGTGTATTAATAATGACGATGTAAATGGCTCACTGCAGCCCAGCAGCCCTCTGTCCCTAATTTCTGCTGACAAGACTGACAGCACCAACAAATGAAGAGTCTTCCTTTGGATTCCCAGTGAGGCCTTTCGGTCTGATTTAATTATCAACTTCCCAACAAGGACCTGACTCTCTACCTTTGAACTCCTCATTCTGTGAAAACGCGCAGTGATTAATGTGCGCGGCGCATTCAGCTCGGTTTAAACGCACTTCATACAGCACGGGAGCAGTCAAACTCTCACCCAGTCGTCACCCAGCGGAGAGATCCACGAGAGGAGGAACGCTGAAAACCAACCAACCTCGTTGAGTAGAAAGACGCTTGAATTGGTCAGAGACATCCGTAGATGACGGGGATCTTGGACACATCAGCTCAACTCAGGAGAGAAAGAAGCCACAGTTGTCACACAGAACGCGGCGCCTCGTCCAAACATTTCCACGGCAAACACAACAAAAGCCTCCCGGCTGGTTCTCAGCACTGCGTCTGGATGACAGAGTCAGGCTCCGGCGGCATCTGCGCCCTAAAACCTCCAGTTTCTGGATCCACGACATGATCAGTGTCTGTACACAAACCCATACACACGGACACACAGACGGATAGATTACAGCTTTCTGGGTGAAATAGCAAGACCTGCACTTTTTACACATCCCCGTGCCATAAAGTTTATTCTAACTGTCTGATTTCTACCTTTGAATCTGAGTATAAAAGTTTGACATCGGGTTTCCTTAATCTGTGCGCGAACTATTTCACTGCCGCGTGTGGTTTTTATTATGGGTCACAACATATATAACTTAAGCATATTAATATCCTTACGTTATATTAATATAATAATAATATAACCCCAATTCCAAAAAAAAGTTGGGAAGCTGTGTAAAATGTAAATAAATGAGAATGCAGTGATTTGCACATCTCATAAATCCATGTTTTTATTCCCAGTGAAAAATAAACAGCATCAGCTGTTGAAACTGAGACACTTTACCATTTCATGAAAAATACTATTAGCTACTTTTGAATTTGATGGCAGTAACATATCTCAAAAAAGTTGTAACTGAGACAACAAAAGGCTGGAAAAGTAAATCAATCAAAAACAACTGAAGGCGCACTGGACAACTATAAGGTTCATTGTCACAGGTCAGTAACATGACTGGAAAGATGGTCAGAGGTTCACCAATCTGTGACAAACTACTTCTAAAAACTTAGAACATTTTCAGAAAAATGTTCCTCTTTGACTTTGAAGATCTCACCTAATACAGTGTGTAATATCATCAAAAAGATTCAGAGAATCAGGAGGTATCTCAGTGCGGGACAAAGCCAAAGGTCAAAACTGGATGGTCATGATCTTGGAGCCCTGAGGCGGCACTGCATTAAAAACAGGCATGATTTTCTACGGAAAGCTAACCTTTCCGTAGAAATCCATCTACACTCTTTCAGACAAGGCCTTGCATATTTCAGCAAAAAATGCTAAACCACATACTGCATCCATCAAAACAGCATGACCTGCCTGCTGTCCAGACCTTTCACTAATAGAAAACATTTGATGCATCATGAAATGGAAAGTCCGGCAACAAAGGCCCAGGACTGTTGAGCAGATAAAATCCTGCATCAGACGAGACTGGGAAAACATTCCTTTCCTAAAACTCCAGCATGTGGTCTCTTCACTTAACAGACATTTACATAACAGACACCAGACAGTTGTTAAAAGAAGAGGGGATGCTACACAAGGTTAAATATCTCCTACTTTTTAAGATGCGTTGCTGCCATCAGATTCTAAATGAGCTTATAATTTTCATGAAATGGTAAAATATATCAGTTTTAACAACTGTTATGTTGTTTATTGCTAGTAAAATATGGGTTAATGAGATGGGCAAATCATTGCATTCTGTTTTTTAATTCACATTTTAGATAGGTAACACTCTGAATCTATAACATTCTATACGACGTATTACCGGAGGATAAGATGCAGGTCCTCTCAGTTTTCACTGATCCAGCACTTCAGCCCTCATCACATCCTGCAAACGCTTTCCATTTACACAGGGACGGACAATCGACCGCTCCGGTCAGGAAACTGTGTCTGCCAATGTGATGAGGACAGGGAGCACCTCTCTCTCTCACACACGCGCACACACACACACAGGGTTATATGGCTTCAGAGGACATTGCACTGCATTGACTTACATTCATGTCCTGGAGACTTACTGGAACCTTAACCATAATTACTGTGCCCTAACCCTAACCCTAGCCTAACTTTAAAACATGTCTTCACCTTAAAAATGTAGTAATTTACGTAATGGGGGCTTGATTTTTGTCTCCATAAGGAAAACAATTCCATAATGTGACTGTGTCAACAGATTTAGGTTCCCACAACATAAGGAATACCAGGTTCACACATATCATCACCTCTCTGAAAACACTAGCGTTACTGTTTTAGTAAAGGTTTACCTTCCAGATAATATATCCCTTACTTCAATGGAATTCGAGTCAAGTTCTTCTTATGGGTCCACATCTAGGTTTTTGTCCTCCTGATGTCACATACATAGATTTTGTGTTAATGTCAGATTTAAGGTGAGCAAAGAAAGAAGAAGATAAAAGTCAAGAGAGTGTAGCGCCAGTCTTATACTGTAGCTGACCAGTCTGGTTACAGGTGAAGTGAAGTGATACAGTACAGCACAAAAAACAAACAAACAAACAAACAAACTGTGCAGGTAGATTTCATAGGACTTTGCTTTGTGCTTTAAATCTAGTCATAAGTTGTCTGTGGTGACTAGTCATGGACAAAATAAGAGAGTGAAAGTTGGCACTTGAAATAGCTTATACACCTTTCACCACAATAAACAAACATGTTCACATTTTTTGTTTCTTCTAACCATAAACAACAATTCACAGGCCTAAACAACTCCAAGTACCATGTGAATTCGCTCAGCTGATGAACAATGGCGCCTCCTACTGAATCAAATTGCACTTGCAAGATTCACATTTCTACACTACATTGGTAAAGTTGTTTTGCTTCTCTTTGTGGTCGTTTTTTGTCACTTTGTCTTTATTCAGGGGAAATACAGACAATTTAGATAGTAATTCTGCATTTCTGCACTGTAATATAACATCATTATGCAGTTACATTCAAGATATTATAGATCAGTGAGTGCAATCCTGCTTCCCCCATAGTCAGCAGAGCCTTGCTCCAGTCCCATCATAACCCTCTAAGGGACTAGTGATGTATCTGATGTAAGAATGTTTTAAAAAGTTAAAGCTGTGTCTGCTTTTGTGTCTCTGTTGCTGTTGAATTTACCCACATATGATCGATGAAGATGTTTTTTTATTCATGGGATGAGGAGTAAAATGATGGTAACATAAGTGTGTTGTTGTTCTGCAGTGTGAGGCCTTCTGTAATGATAGCAAAAGACCAGGTTATAATAGATCACATACTATACTCCAATACTCTGATGTTCACTACAGTGTCAGCTCCTGTGTTTAATGTTCCTGCTGGGATCTGTATGGGTGTGTAGTTGATTTAAAGGGTGAAGAGTCAACAGTTTTTTTTTTTTTCTGTGTCAACAAGAGTGTTGACTTACTGTTTCCGTCATGTGATCGACTGCCTGCAGACTTGATGTCATTTAACCTGACACAGTTTTGTTTGCAGCTTAAACGTCAAAAAGCCCACATGTTATGACTGTCATGAAATCATGCAAGGATTACACAGGGTTTCCACTAGGTGGTAGTATAGTGCCTGAGTGAGGTTTGACAGCAGTGTGAGTGTAACAATCCGTTGCGTGGTACAAAATAAAACAAAATAAAACTTGGAGGTAGTGGTTGGGTTGTAAAAGTGGGAAACACTGTGGGCGGATGTGAGCCTGAGGGGGAGGAGGGTCAACATGACAGCAAAACACAAACACATATGGGAGGAGACACGCGCTGGTCACCACTAGGAGGAACTGGTGCGTTGAAAATGGGAACGCAGCTTCAGTGTGTGTGTGTGTGTGAGAGAGAGAGAGAGAGAGAGAGAGAGAGAGAGGCGATGGGAATGTAGAGTATCTCCGGCTGGGAAGAGCTAAGGCTGTCCGGTCAATTTCTCAGTGTTTTTCCTCTCCTCCTCTGAACCAAGTCCGCTCCCAGGCGCACGAATCCGCATGTTTGGCGTGTGAAAGCGGCTGCGTGAGGACTGGGGACAGGGGAGCCGAGCCGAGCCGAGCCGAACTGGGGCTCCACTGCAGTGTTACAGTTACCCGTGTAACGAGGACATTTATCCAATGGTGAGTACACTGCCCTTTTCGCGCGGCTCCGCTGACCAAATGCTCTGCACAGTGTCAGTTCGTTGCTCCTCCGTGAGACGCAGTAAGAGGATACAACACCGCGCAGCAGTCGGAAAAAAGACCAGCAGCTGACTTGTAGGCTACAGTGTTGCGCTGTGATGATTGCGGCTGATCTGAAGAGTCTTCGACTGTTCTGCAGGACCGAGCGCTGCTCCCTGTGCAGGCAGATGCAATTCATTTACACTTTATCCCTGTGTGTGTGTGTGCGCGTGTGTTTGAACATGACATTAAGCTGAAGCAACACAGATGAGGCCGGGTGAGCGAGCCGTGTCACAGTTTGCACTGCATTTTTACCATCTACTACCTCCTCGTCCAGTGACCTGTTTGGGGTTTAAACATAATGACGTACACCTTCAAATAGAGGCCCGGTGTGTGTGTGTGTGCGCGTGTGTGTGCGTGTGTGTGGACTGTATCAGTCCTGTTAACTGGACCCCGGCGCGCACATCCCTAAGGAGGATCTGCTGAAGTTACCCGGCGGCACGCTTTCCTCCTGGTAAGTTGGTGAAGATGGTGATGTGTGTGTGTGGAGCTGCACTTTCTTCTGACTTCAGTCTGTCTCCATGTTCATGTACTGTGGTTCAAAAGGCTACATTTCTGTTATGTAATGCGCCTCGGCCCTCTGCCCGCTTACACGTGTTACTGTAATGGCAAAATGTCATCATTCAGAATCAGAATCACTTTTATTCGCCAGGTATGTGGACACACACAAGGAATTTGACTCCGGTTTCCCTTTGCTTTCTCTGTACAGACAGATATTCTACTTTCTTTATTATTATTATTGTTATTACTGTGAACGGGTCTATAATATAAATAGTATAGGACAAAGCAATGACATCCATTACAAAACAAGTCATTCGTGAGATACCTTTTTTTTTTAAAGTGGCACTTGCATTTCCTAAGTGCCAGTGCTTATGATCTATTTAAATTGCTTATACTCTGTGTAGTGTTAAAATATTATATCATTATTATAATGAGGCTGCTGGTCAGCTGTCACATGGTTAGTAAAGTTATTGAAATAGAATAGTGTTGTCCAATACAGCAAAATCAATATTGTTCATTGCACTAAATAAGAATTGTTTTTGCATTTGGTTTTAGGGTTCTGGTGGCCCCACAGGGAAAGACGCTGTTCATAAGTCTGTTTGTGTGGCTTTTGGTGAAACAGACAAAATGTAACTCTGTACTGAAATATACTAAATGAAAGCACCACCTTCTTCCATAGTCGGCCCATATGTGCTCCACATTTTGTACTGTCTGACAGATGCAGGCATGCACGGATTGTATTACATAAGAGTCTGACCTCTCATAAATGTATCGAAGGTGAGGCCAGGACTAAGGTTATTCCTGCAGGAAGAACACAAGGTGAAATGGTCACATGCTGGCATTTGCTTAAAGAGCCGTTTGTCCAATATGATGTACTGCAGTGAATATTGTGCTGGTCTGTAAAGAATAATGATTGGCTTGATTGTTATTAGAGGGGAGTTGAACTGAACCAGTATAACAAGAGTGTTATATTTTAATAAAATAATATTTTAAACACAATATGTCAAACCTGTTATGTGTTTGGTGGTTATAAACATGATCATGTGTGGTGCACACACACACTCTTCTCAGTGTTTGTTTCAGTTCAGTCCGCCTGGCAGAGATTTGCTTATTAAGTTTAGAGGTTAGCAGTGTCCTTGACATGTGCTGCCAGAAGCCAGCTACACTGAGTCATCAAAGCTAATGGGGAAGCATGGACAATTTAATCTGGACTGGAGAGTTCTTGATCTCTGATGGTGCCCACTCAGAGGGCCTTTGTTGTCAAATAGAGCACTCCCATCCCTGGCCACTCAAGATGTTTGGTGCATATTGCAGTGATAGAGCATAGCACAGCACCAGTGAGATTTATTCGTCTCCACTAAAATGATAAGTGTTAAAAAAAAAATCCACCAATCAGAAGGAGAGTTTGTTTAAATTGGACTTAGTTCAAACAAAACTGACCATCAGAACCTCCATAACATGAAAGAGTAATTGAGTAATTGCTGGTGGGGCGGTAAATCAGGAGAACAGACTGACAGGCCAAGTGCTGAGGTACCCCTGAGCATGATACCCAATCCCCATTGCTCGTTGTTAAAAGGACACTTAAAATTGACATCCACCACAGGGGTGTCACATCAAGTGTTCTCCTTGTGCCAATCCCAAGCCCGGACTCATGGGAGATTTGCATTAGGAGGGGTATCTGATGTAAAAATTTGGGCCAAATCAAATATGCGGATCATTCGCTGTAGTATCCCGAGAGGGAGAAGCCAAATCACACAAAAAAGGTCTTTTTGTACAGCAGCCATTTTTACAGTTTTATGTTTCTGATCACAATAACAATCTCTGTGTTCAGTTCTTGTAAGTCAAGACAGTGTAAGAATGAAACACCCTGCACCCTGAAACTGAAGAAACTAAATGCAATTCATCCATTATTTATTTCATTATTTCATTATTTACTCCTGTGATTTTCCTATTGTGAACTGTCAAAACTGCTGCTGTTGGTCCTAATACTTATGGTCCTATTGCATCAGACAGTGATTCAAACTTTCTGCCAAAGACATACACAAGTAAACACATCAATAAACACAGTTAGGTAGAACAGATGTATGATTTGATTGTTGTATTTATTTATAGAGATCTTTATCCTCAGCTTGTCTTTCCCCATGTGTATCATGTGTTCCCCAGGAATACAGGTGGGCTTTAGAGGAACTAGGTGGTGTGTAGTGCTAACACACTAACTGTTTCTACAAAGCAACGGTGTCCCAAAGGCAGACGCCCCTCGGATGCCTCTGGCCAGATTGAGCCCATGGTGTTTGCTCGTCTGGAAAAATTAGTGGCCTGGCCAAACAGCGCAGTGTTGCTACCCACAGTAAAGCCCACACAGGTGAGAGGATCCTCGAAACATCTTCTGGCCTGCAGCATATATCGTATGCATGAAAGCAAAAAATGCCAAATTCTCTGCAAAGATATCTAGACACTACAAGACTAATGTTATGCATGTTTTTAGTAGGGTATTGCTGAACTGTTTCAAACACACGCACAAAAAAAAAAAACAATACAAAGTTAATGGACCGTTTCATTTTTGTCACTTTTTAATGATGTCACCTGCTTAATTGTTTCTACTAAAACCTCCAGGGCAAAGCTCCTATCCAAACATCAGGGTGAGCAAGGAAATATTCGTTACTATTAGTCAGCCAGTGTGTTGTCTTTCATTTTGAATTTTACTGTGTATTTGTCACTAATGGATCATGACCACTCGTTGCCGTCTGCACATTTTACAATCAAAGCTCTCCCTGTAAAGCTCAAACACATGGGGGGGACCAAACAAGTCAGCAATTCCCATGATTCCACTCTGCTGAAAGACCCCTAGCGGCAGAAATGACATAATGTGCATTTAAATGTTTTTTTACCATGGTTTTCTCAGGATGTCGTGGGCCAGAGGCCTCTTTGTAGGCAGAGTGGATGATCGAAAGACTGCATGGGGAGACCGCAATGGCAAGAAAAGAAAGGACAGTTCATCGCTGTGCAGTCCACGTTACATGAGCTGCCTGAGGGACCCAGAGGACCTGGAGCACCCCAATGCTGCACCTCAGCATTACCACTGTGCTGCAGGCACCACTGGGGGCAACTTTGGCTTGCGCTGTGGCTGGCAGGAGGACCACTATGGGAAAAGGATGGGTGGTGGTGGAGATCTGGGTCTTAAAGCTGTGGACCTCGGCTTTGAAGATGGGGAACTGAAGGGAAGGAAAGAGGAGGAATTAGGGGAATTAGCCGAGGGCAGCTGCAACACAATGACTGCTGCGGACTGCTGGATGCGGATTATGTGGGTTTTCCAGTCCAAGAAATTTCAGTCGAGCAAGCTGGAGCGTCTGTACCAGCGCTACTTCTTCAGGCTCAACCAGAGCTCCCTGACCATGCTGATGGGGGTGCTGGTTGTGGTATGTGGGGTCATGGTCACCTTCCACTCCATCCACACAACCCCCGATGTGGCCTATGTCTCAGTACTCTGTGTAGCCATGGCTCTCTTCCTGGCCATGATGGTGGTGTGCAACCGTAATGGCTTCCATCAGGACTATATGTGGATTGTGAGCTACCTGGTGATTGGGGTGCTGATAATAGTACAAGTGTTTGGAGTGCTGATGGTGTTCCCCCGCAGTGCCTCAGAGGGCATCTGGTGGACGGTCTTCTTCATCTACATTATCTACACGCTGCTTCCAGTGAGGATGAGAGCTGCTGTGCTCAGTGGAGTCGTGCTGTCTACCATACACACAGTCACTGCCTGGCAGCTCAACCAAGAGGACAAGTTCATTTTCAGACAGGTGAGTGAAAGATGGAATAATTCACCTGGTCTATAAAACAGACAGATGGTTTGTGTAAATATGGTTAGTCCTCTATCAGTCAGTCCAATAATAACTTTTCAGTTAGAATTTGAATGCTTTAATGCATGTTTGTGTTTATTGCTTTTTTTCTGTGTCATTTAATTGGAGGACTGAGGTGCAACACAAGCACTGGTTAATATTTCACCTCTGACTGTGGGAAATCGTAAAGGCCATTAAAAAAGAAAAAAAACAATAAACACTGCTGGAATGAATCACAATAATAACTTTTCAGTTAGAAATTGAATGCTTTAATGCATGTTTGTGTTTATTGCTTTTTTTCTGTGTCATTTAATTGGAGGACTGAGGTGCAACACAAGCACTGGTTAATATTTCACCTCTGACTGTGGGAAATCGTAAAGGCCATTAAAAAAGAAAAAAAACAATAAACACTGCTGGAATGAATCAACATAGTTTGAAGACATTGATTTTGGGAGTTTATTTTACAACACTCAATAAATCCGCTTCACCACACTGATGGAGAAAATCCAATATTTCCTCAAAGCATTCCTGTTCACTGATTTGCAACATTGGCCTCAAAAACTTGAGATATTAATGGAATAGTTACAATAAAAATGCTTTAAAACTCTGTGGTAATAGAAATTGAAATTGTAGCCTTCTTGTATTCATACATTTACAACTTTTTAAAGGATAGGTCCAGTTTTTTGATTCTGTCTTAGTAGAACTATTCAGATGATTGCATTTACAGATTTACAGTTTAAAGATGCTTCATTAAACCATCCTCACCTTCTTCGTTCCTTGTGAGAACCATTTAAATTTGAAACTGAAATTGTTGGGGATACATTGCAATTTTTCTCTAATTCCCTAACAGTGATGTAAGAGCTCAGCAGTCTACTTCAGACAAATCAGTTGGGTAGGTTATAGAATTTGGTACAAAATTCCCTATAAAGACAGTAACTTGCACTATGGATTTGGTTCCTTATGAAACAAACTGAAACATGTTCATGAGTGTATAGTAAAACAACCAATAAAATGTGAATATTTTCTATATCAGATTAATTATCAAACATTAGTTTCAATTATTATGGCATTATAAAACTTACGTTGAAACTAGGGCCAGTTTAATCACTCTTTTTTTTTTTCAAATTTCTTCCTGCTTTTTCTTTTATCCTTCTTGGAGCCGAACATAAAACAACTGTTAAACTGAAAGTGGACATACAGTATTCATGGAAAAGCAATTCACATATCCCAGACTCGTGGTGGTCAGAGCCAACGATTATCACCATACAATTGAGCACAATGTTGTTACTGTATTCACTGGTGGAAACGCCCTACTTTCTGTCCCCATCAATATAGGACAAACATTGTACAGACTCCTCAACCACTCTTCCATGTCAAAGGTGTCCTGCTAAAAGTAGATGGTGCCATTAGATCTCGGCAGCTTTTCAAATGAGATTTTTAATGAGCCCATGTTTTGTGCTGTAGGGCAGCTATGGGCAAATCTGTTGGGGTTTGTGGAAGGTCATCTGGGTTGAATGAGCCCATTTAGCTACATTGTGATGGAATATCATGATAATGTAGCATGGTGCCATTCATGCCACAGCTCTTGAAAACAAGGAGGCAATTGTAGTAAAATGAAGCAGGGTGGGGTGGGATTATGCAATGAATTTGTTGGAAAACAGGATGATTACTTCTTCATATTGGAAGCTGTGGGTAAAAAAATAATAAACAGAATTATACTTAGTGGCCACAGCCACCAATGTGCTGGAAACAATGATTCATTACATTTTTTTTCTCTATTCTTTTTGTATGTGTTTTCATGAGTTTTGAAATTACACTTCAATTCTCCAATAACATACTGTAGAATACGTTGATTTTTGAAATGTTCAGAGTGCTGTCTTGACCTACCAGCATTACAAAACTCAAGTCTGGTATATTTACTCTGATACACAATAGACAGAGATAATCAGAGAAATCTGAAGAGTTGGCATCTGAGGACATTTTGACATGTCACAGGGAAAAAGCACAATGGTAGCTGAATTCAATTTAGCTGCTTCACTTTCAGGGTCCTTGTGGTGTGTGTGTGCTTGGTCATTGTCACACTGATGTTACTTACTGGGGCACTTGAACAGAACAAATGGGTGGGGGGTCAAACAATGAATACAGAAAGAAACTCAGATCCCTGTAGAAACATGTTATTGGTTTTTCTCTAACAAACATCGCTGTTAAGCAACCAGATGAATTTGGAGCCACTCTGATTAAGGCAATATTGACATAACTCTACAGGTCCAGTGAGCTTGTGTGTTAAGTGCCCATGCCCCAGAGCAGACAGGGTATCAGGCACACTGGACTGTTGCCTCTACCAACTCCAACCTCGGCTGGTTGCGTTGGTCTTGTGATGATGGACTGCTGCCCAGTCTGAGGGCCCATAGACCCGCAATCAACTATGTTTCCGTTGTCTGAACAATCAATAGTGGTGACAACTTACATAGGTTTTCATAAGACTGAGGCAAGAGAGAGTATTTAGTAGAGATAAAGGACATGACATCAGTTTATTGTTTAAATCTCAGTCAGTGACACTAAAAATGTTTTCCTGTTGTACCTTTAAGGTTATAGTTAAGTATGAACTGGTTATGGTTTAGGTAAGAGAAATGGGTAATGTGAATTATAGATATTTTAAATATGTTAGTGTCGGCTCTGTATTTTGTAGCTCTGTACATGTATAGAAATTTACGAATATTTTGGTTTTTTCATTTCCTGATGAAAAAGAGTAAGCACTCATGACTTTATAAAATAACAGCTATTTTTGGATGCATTTTTTTTTACTCCTTAAGTACTTGACACACATTTTTGTCTTGTACTTGATATGTCATTTGCTATGGTTTCCTGTCTTGTGTCTGTAGTGCTGAGTTTCAATAACAATGTACCTTTTTAAATGATTATCAGTGGTTTATAGAATCTTAACTTTGAGCGCGTATGTTACAGTTTTGTTGTCAAGCACCTGGCTTCTAAATCATATTTCTATTAAATACGTTTGCGTGAGAAGGAAAAAAAATTCTGTACTGAAAATCACAGTTTAATATGGCTGACTTGTCTCTGAACTCATAAGTGTTTTTTTTAAGATGACTTTTCCCTAATCAATGAAGTAACTTCATTTTTTCCACCTATACACAAACCTCTGTAGACACACAATTCATACATTTAAATGTAACTGTGTATTTGATGTGAGATCAATAATAATATAATCATCTGTAGATAAAACTTAAAAATCTAACAGTTGTGCATAATATTTCTCAGTCTGGAGTCAAGCCTGAATACAGAAGAATACTGTGATAGTCAGCTCTCTTTCTGGTGTTTCATGGCAAAAGCTCCTCTGATGGTTTCTTCTTTTGGGACCTCATCGTCTTCCAACTGTTGTGTCCCAGTCGTGTTTTTCCCATGAATCTTCCCCCAGTAAAGGTGTTGATGCAGGATCAGAGCAGAGACGATGAGAGACTGGTGATGGAGGGAAAAATGGGGGATTTACAGTGGTGACCTAGGGACACCCATGAATGAAGAGTGTGAAATAATGCTGGGCTGATGCACCTCACTGTGAAAGAGCTGCCAGTGTTTTCCCTCTTTTCTAATTCCACTTTCCTCCCCGAGTCATTCCATTCTCATGTAATCCCTCACAGATCGAATGGCCTTTTATTTCACAATGCTCTGAGGTCGAACTCACACTACTCATGGGGATTGTTTCCTTAGATCTCAATTTTCAGTGCTCTGCTCTGAAGGGCCTTCTCAGACAACTGCAAAGAGATGAAGATATAACTGCTCTCAGGAAGTGACACTGCAGCTGTTCACTTGAAGTGACTCCTTTATGCTGTGACAGAGACAGAGTTTACAGGGATCTTATTCACCTACTTTGTAGATTAACAGAGGATGATGATGATCTTAAAGTGGTGGAGTGAAACAGAAGTAGAGGCGGCTATCAACTGTCAATCTGAGTTTGAACCCTAGTTTAAACCATGCTTTTCTGAATTGATTTTACATATGCCCCTATTACTGCATTGGTTTCCTAATGGTTATTTATTCCACCTCTACACTTCATGCCTTAATCAGGGACTCTAGATCAATGATTCCCAAAGTATGAGTTGAGACCCACAGATGGGCCATGGGAGACTTGAATGGAAGAATCTACCAAAATCTAAACAATGACATTAGTGTTTGTTGACCTTGCCTTTGTGACATGTCTGCTTGTTAGCTATGTTGAGTTTCCTAATTGCATCTTCACTAAAGCGCATGAATTTACCACAAAGAGCCAGCAGCCTATGTCCTATGAGCTCCACACATTATGTTTATAGCCTGTAGTGAAGCCATGCAGTAATCCCAGTGGACAAAAAGATTACTGTAGTATAGCATACATTTATTACCCTCTGTATTCTTATCAGTTTGGCCGAATACATAATAAGGTGTGATATACGAGATGCACCCAAAATCTATTGCGTTGGACATACACACACAGATGCATACTTAGTATATCATATGGTACAAAACCGATTTATTTAGGGTTTCATGTGGTAGACCACCTGTTCCTTGTTTTTTTTTGTTGGTTGATTGACATTGACTTTGTTCAGAGAGGCTTTGCTTTGATGTACAGTACGTATATCTTTAATCTAAGAATAAAGAATGAGCAGCTGTGCTTCCATATGTATATATGAATAAAAGAGGATTATATTACTTACTATGCAATTGTTTAGTGCTAAGAACCTATGTCTAGCTGGCATGCAAGATGTCATACACAGATTAACAAGGAACCAAACAGAAGTAGTGTGTGTGTGTGTGTGTAGGCAACAGGATATACGTGTTTTTGGATAGCACCATTCTGACTTATTGACACACTGGTTAAGAGGAGAGTAAAGTCTTCAAGGTAGATCTCATCTGTGCTTTTGTTATTATGTGCTGATCCAGAGGAAGAGGAAAAACTTGTTCCTTTGGCAGATTGTTATGGGGTCAACGAGCTGGGGACAGGTGGAAACAAACTGATCCCTTTGCTTGACACTGGTGGAAAAAGATACCAATCAATGAAATGTCACCAGCATGACCAATGCATGCATAATGCTTTTAGAACACTGGTGTTGCATAAGGAAATTATGGGAGCAGCCACACAGGCTAGATTATTGACCTTCATGCAATTATTTGGGATGTTTTTTGGAAAGTATGACAACAGCTGTGTCTAATACTTGCATGCATAGTAGAGTGACTTCTCTGAAGAATTAAAAACACAGGTCTCACAGGGTGAGCAACAAAATGAGACTTTAAACTTGGGTTGAGACCGGTCATGATGTTACCCATAAGAATCTGCACACCCATTTCTAAGCCTCTAAATCATGATTTGGCTGGGCCATGTTTATATTTTGTGGTCATCACCTTCAAGCAGGCTTGCATTGGACCAATGGAGTTGTCCCTGGCTATTCCAAAAATTCTCATTTTCTGGTTGACTTCAAAATTGATCCAGTATACTAAAGTATGTCCGTTTTTATAAAGTTACACCAGGGTGGCCATGAGACGCAGAGTGTGGGATCTGTGTCTACTTATGTAAAACTTCATGCTATCTTAGCTGCACTCAGCTACTATCAAATTGTGAGAACCCATCATCAGGTACAGTGGGTGCCAAACAATGCATCGGCTCAAACAATAGATCTCCCCTTTACTCCCAACCTCATCCTCTCTCAGAGAGGGAGCGAAAGCTTTTGACTCATACACTTATTGAATTACAACCAGAGGCAATGATACGAACCCAGATACTTTTCCCCGCCATGGGTGGGAGTATTTAGGATTAGCGATAAGCAAAATATTGCTCTTAAAATACAACAAATGATAAGGGATATAATAGCCTGGCTAATAATAGCCGTGTGAGTTGGGGATGAGGAAGTGCAGGATTCTAATAGCAGCTCATGTTTTACTAACAACTTGGCTCTCTGCAAAAGTAAATATAGCGATTTAAGCCTGAACTGCCATGGCAGACAGCCTATATATATATATATAGGAGCCCATTAACAGTGTTAACTGTTCTGTGTGGTAAGCAAGCCCCCAAGCTTTAAGGGTAGTTTTACTCTGGATCCTGTTGAGTAGACCATCTCATCCTAGTGCTGGTGACAGGAAGGTGAATGGTTGTCTGTCTAAGGTTGCCGTCATCCTAGCCAACTGTCATGTTACCCTGCTTTTCCAGTTACCCTTACATAGTTAAGCAGTAGCAGCATATGTTAGTATATTAGTAGCAGTATATGACTGAGGTAAGAATGTGTGCTTCTGGAGTAAAGCTGATTAACAAACATGTTTACTAATAAAAACATGTTTGTTAAAATGTGCCTTTACCCTACTGAACCATGTCATGATTTTTACCAACGAGCGTAATAAGTTTTAAAGCAAAGTTTAAAGCGATGACTTTTAATTTCTTTAATTTTTCACTGTTTGTGGCCTTTAGAAGATTGTAGCAACTTATGAGTCTGATAAAGGATTTAAAAAGATCTCAAAAGAATTTAAGATTTAAGATCAGCCATTCCACTGTCCAGAAAATAGTCTACAAGTCGAGGATGTTCAAAACAACTGCCAACATGCCCAGGTCTGGCCGTCAAGCAAGTTCACCCTGAGAGGAGAATGCAAGATGCTAAAAGAAGTCTCCAAAAACCCTAAAATGTCATCACGGGACCTACAACAGGCTCTTGCCTCTACAATCAGAAAGAGACTGCACAGGTTTAACTTACATAGAAGGTGTGCAAGGAGGAAACATTGCTCTCTAAGAAAAACATGAAGGCCAGACTGGGGTTTGCCAGACAGAACATAGACAAAGCCTAGGACTTCTGGAATAATGTTCTTTGGACAGAGGAGTCTACAATAGAATTATTTGGACACCAGAACAGGAGACATGTTTGGCATAAACCAAATACAGCATAGGAGAAGAACCTCATACAACTGTGAAGCATGGAGGTGGAAGTGTCATGGTTTGTAGATGCTTTGCTGCATCATAAAATCCACCATGAGTTCTATCCTGTAAAAGAGGGTGCTTGAGGAACATGTGAGACCATCTGTAAAAAAAAATTAGAGCTGAAGTGGAAGTGGACCCTGCAACATGACAATGACCCAAAACATACCACTAAATCCACCAAGGTCTGGCTGAAAACTAAGAAATGTAGAATCCTGGAATGGCTGAGTCAAAGATCTTAATCTCAAGCAGGGTAAACTTTCCTCAGACCAATGTCAGAGACTGGTAGATGGCTACAAGAAGTGTCTCACTTAAGTTATTTCAGCCAAAGGGGGTAAGCTATGAGGGGGCGTCCTAACTTTTTTCTCAGTTACACTACGCATTTTTGTTTATCTTTTGTTAATGAGTAAAACAAGGTTATTTTTTGTTGCGTACCTGCAAATGAATCACTTCCTGAGATAAATAAGAAGATTGGACCTGGTTATGTAAACCTATCTTAATAAAGAACTGAATATTTAATGGGGTGTCCTAATTTTTACACATTCTGTATATAGTTCAGGTTATAATTTAAAACCATGGGTTGAAACTCTACTGTACACTTGTCCTTTATTCACATGAGATTCTGATGATGAAGGCTTTACAAATGTATGTCACAATGTCACATATGGTGTTTTATATAGTTGGTCCTGCAGGTGGATGTGTTACACGCATGATTCAAGCCAAAAAGTGAGTCAAAGCAGTCACCAAACTCTGCTCATGTTCCTACTGTTTAAACTATAACCTGTTCTTGTCCCAGCTATTGATCTGTATGCTTTATAGTAAAAGTCAATATTGTGTAGGGCTGGGAGGCAGAACAGGGAAGGATAGTGCCTAAAACTTTTAAGGGACTGATGCTTAAATAAGTGGACAGTGTGAGTATAAGCTCTTGTGGGATTTTTAATGGAGATCAAACATCTGGTCCACTCGAGTAGTCTCACTTAATGTACTTTAATGTTCTCTCTTTTAATAATGTTTCTCCTGGTTGGAGATTAAAAGTTGTTACAACAGTCTCTGTCAAAACAAAATGGTGGCCTCGGTTTCACAATGTACGTTGTGCTTAAAAGGACATGGATGCAATAGAATCTGAAGTTGGAATTCCTGGATGTTTAGCTCACAGTCACACAGTTCAGGGACTGGACTCACACACACAGTTCAAATCAACAAGAAAAGCCAACTAAGGAGTGAATGTTACTGGTTGGCTCGTTGGTTGGTTAGTCTAATTCAACTGAATCTTATGTTCGTGTTGCTGCAGGGCTGTGATTGCCTGTGTGCCTGTGATGGTGTAAATGGACAGGAAGTGTAGGGTTAGTGAGTACACAACTGGAGGGAAACTTTTGTGTCCAGTCCTGATCCCTCCCTCCCTCCCTCTTCCCCCCGTCTGTCCAGCCAAATACTGACCCCGCACCACTGAGCAGCCAAGACCACTTACAAAACAGACATGAGTGTGCATCTTATCACAGTTTTATGTCTAATGCTCAGCTAGCATGGTGCTGTATTTTAATTCTGATGGGTATTAATTAATTCATGTAACCCGCTGAGTAATAATTGAAATGAGGAAGTGGGGATGGTGGAGCACACACCACCGGCTGGTGCTGTTATTCATGCTTTTATGGTAAGCAAACAAATGGGAATGATGATAATACAGAGCTGAAGAAGTTGCTCTGTATCAATTTTGTTGTAGATTTCTGAGCAAACCTTTTTTACCAGTTTTGTACTTGCTCCAAGTACAAATAGTACCTTAGAATGTACCAAAGCAAAATCAAATAAAACTTTTTTTACTCCGCCCTCCAATCTCTATGATTCAAAAGGAGCAGATAATTGTATGTTAACTGCCCGTTTCTCAATACACAATAAGCTGTTAACATAGATGGTGTGTCAGCCAAAGACCATTAATTGAAGATCCTCATGTTACTCCCACTTGGTCAAAACAATCTATTTAAAGTCTTCCCTTCCACTTTTGGAATAACTGAGAATTGTTTTTGACTAATTTCTGCATTTTCTCACCAGTAAATCAAAGTCATAGTTATTTCCAGCTTTAAAGCATAAGACAGCTCCTTGGTTAAAGGAGGAGGTAATGTATACATGCTGTATACGTTACAGTATAGCTGGCAGTTGCACATCCATTTATATAAGATCATTTTGTGAATCAAATCATTTGATTTCAGTACAGATTTGTTGGACAAAGTATAAAAGTAGATACATTTTAACTGGTTATTATTTGTTGCAGTCAGTATTTCCCAGATAGTTGGCATATTTTCCTCATCTTTGTTCAGCATTTATGTCCATGCATTAATTCAGGGTCTGTTTGTCTGACAGATGTGCAGACTTGGTTCAGCTCCATTTAGCTTTATGGAATTTGCCTCAGATTTTCACAAACATTACTCCGTGACCTCACTGGTTGCCTGAGACCAATTTTGGCTCAAGCCGTGGCACAAACAAAGCTCTAATTCCACATGGCATAGATCCAAGATGGCAAACATGTTCAACATCTCTCTTTATAAGGAATAACCAATTACTTATGTGAGTGAACGTGTAGCATTGTAATCCTTAAGTAAGTAACTCTGGTTCCACATGTTATCTTTTCAGTGTATGATCAGCAGCGTGTGACTCCACTTTGACGTTCATTTCATCTCTAGAGGACATTTTAAATGCTCCAGATGCCTATCAAAGGTCATGTGCTGGAAAGAAGCCCATGTCAGCTGCAGCCAACAGTCCCCGGAGCCTGTGTTGACTTATGGGATGTAGCGCTCTGGCCCTTTAACGTTTACACTTCAGCTTCAGTGGAGCTCTGCATTTGGGTGATAGCAGAACTTTTCAGACACTCCTGGATAAATCCATGCATCACTCGCCTGAACAGTGCCTTTGTTCCATAAGTGGCAGTATGCCCCATCTGTGGTTAATTATCAGTGCATACTGTAGTTTATCTCGTATCAGTGTGTTGTCAGTAGAGTTAACAGTTAGTTACAGATTCATCAACATGTGACCACCTCAGCTCTGCTCACAGACATGACCTCTGCATGCGCCACTGCTGATAATCAATAGAACCAATCAGCAGTGCCGTAACTTTGGTCTCTGGATGAATGGATAACCTTAGAACAATCTGATTCATGCATGCAGACTTCCCATACATGTGTGAAGTTGTCTGGTGGGATATTATGAAAGATTAAATGGGTTTGCTGTTTGTGTGCCAAGCAAAAATCTTTTCCATCTCCATCCCTTTTTTTTTTTTTAACACAGTCCTCCTGACTTACTTTATAAAGCTCCTTCCTGGGGCTGCACCTTATAAGCCAATGTTTGGACTATTTTTAACTTTATTGCCAAGAGTTTCCTGCTCATGTCAATTTAGAGAGGCTTGTCAGAAGACTGCTGGAAGAAGACATCAGTGGAAGATAGTCTAAGTCCCACTAAATGGTTATAAAGAGAGTGGCACTGTGCTAATGGTGAGAAGCTCGTTACACCATATCAGTGGAGTGGAGTGAAGCCTCCAGTCCAAAGAAAGTCACGCACACACGTACGTGCATAGTTTGCTCACAAAGATTTACTCCACAGCCGTTATGAATGCCTCTGGCTCTAATCTCAAGACTCTTTGGGGACTAAGCATATAAGTTGTGCATTAACAAAAGCTATCACATTTCCCCACACTTGCGTTTACCTATTCTGTGTTATCAAGCTGTTAAACTGAGCTGTCACTCAAGTTGTAGTCAGTGAATTCTTCTCCTCTTAGAAAGCTGAATGTGAAAGCAGAGAGATATTTTGGGGCTTTTATAATGATTTAGATGCTGCGCTTAAGCATGAATTAAAATTGCAAATACATGCATATTCTTGCTATTACTGCATGTTTATTTCTCTTCAGAAACCTCCTATGCTGTGCTAAAGATTATTTTGAGCTTCTGGCTATACTTTTAAAATTAGTTTGTTAGTAATGTCCTGACTTCGCCTGAAACCTGAGTGTGTTCACATGGGAAACTGAATTGTCTGAATGTAAATTAAGTGGACTGCTGAGAAGCGTGGTCTTGGGAACTGCAGGTGGCCCTGTATCTCAGACAGACCACTTAACTAAGTTATCTGGCTCACTCTGTTCAGAGCCATCTGCTTGCAATTAATGTGAGCAGGTTGTATCAGTGCTATTCGAGCCTGGAGTTTTAGGTCTCCGTTGGTGGTGTGTAACATTACGATGCATGGCCATGCATGTCAGGTGTGGCCTGTTATGATTTATGATCACCATAAACGTATCACTAATTGAGCGACAATGCGGTACAAATCAGTGTTGCACTTAACAGTACCTCAGCCAGACGTGTAAAGATCATGAGTGGATGTTCTTTGTTGGTTCCAACACCTTATCTTCAAAAGCCTAATGATGAGGTTCCTCACATCTCTTGACAGGTTTGATGTGAATCCCTGAAAGTTGACTGCTTGCATCAGCCATTCTCTCTCATCCTGCATCAAAGCAAAAGTACATATTGGTCTTTTCTTGCGAAAAAAAAAACAAAAAATACCTTGTTTGAACCTGACTACAAGTGTATCCCCCAGACACGAAAACAAAGATACAACCCAAACAACCCTAACCCAAACAATACATTCTGGATGATCTCTTGTAATAATGTTGTGCTGAGGGCCTGAAGCTGCATCACAGATTGATATGTACCCAGTATTAAGGCATGATTGCTGCTGCACCTGCAAACAACCAGTGTGTTTATTTCTTTTACTGCTGTGCTTCTAATCTAGTTTGGATCTTTGTTTTCAGGTAGTAGAGTAACTAAGAAACCACCAATTGTCCTTTGGAACAAACAGAAAGGAATTTGCCTGCCAGTGTCCTGTGGCAAGGGTGTTCTGTTTCAAATACAGGTTGTTAGATTGTCTCTGACTTGTTGCGACAACAAAGGGTGAGTTCTTTGTATACAGTGTAAACCTTATCTTTGCATTGTGGTAAACAGCCTGCCTTCACTCTGCATTTTTATCTTTTTATCTGGGTGGCTTGATTGATGTGTGGACACTTTAATTTTATTTATTAATCAATTTATATTTCCATTAAATAACATATGCAGGAAAATATCTGACGTAGGTATGTGTGTTGACAGAGTCTAGAGATAGTCATCTTCAGTTGTGTCTCTCTTAGGCAGACTTGAAAACAGAAATTACAAACACACTGGATTGGCAACATACCAGCCGTAGCTTAGAAATACTGATGTTGGTGATGAGATTTTATGTCTTCCAGTTGCGCCATGATGTTGTAATTAAGAAATAAATGTAGCCATTTTGTGTGTGTGCATGTACCAGGACTGTGTGATCTTTTCCTCATTATTGATGATAACATTTTTAGAGGAACTCTCAGTTCTCTGGTCATAGGTCAAGTGACTTTCCCAGGCTGGAGTGTGTTTCTGAACATGGAGAGGACGTTTGTGTATGCATGTGTCTGTGCTTGTGAGCGGAGGGGAAGCCCAGAGCTGAGTAGGCCCATTTTTGATGTTTGGTCTTTGGCTGTGGACAAGTTGAAAGAGAAATCACAAACAGACTTGCATATTGGGCGAGTGCACATGTCCAGAAACACACAGGGACACACAAAAAAGCAGCAACAGGGAATGTTCTTAGGGTTGACGACCCAACGGTAATAACTGTGCTCTATATCTCAGCTTAATTAGTTCAAGCCACAGCTAATGCTGTTTTACAGTTTGTGCATCTGCATTCTCAGAGCATCATTGTTCAACCAACATGTTGAACAATCATAATGCATCCAGAAGAAATTAAAATGAACAGCCACTTCTCTTTCCCACTGTTTTTTTAGCTGTACATTCAAATACATTAGCAGTTGCAACAATGATTTCTCCCTTCATGCTCCAGTTTGGTGACAAAAGTTGTGGGGTTTTTTTTGTTTGTTTTGTTTTTTTTTTCAGGTTCACATAATATGTTTTCTGCATGCAACAAAAAGCTGAATGAATGTGTCCTTTTTTCATTTTAAGTGAATTCTTTACACATTGAACAGAATAGATAGTTTAAACATTTAACCCAAGAAGAACCAAATGAATTCTTCACATGTCCCCAGTCATGCTTCACACTGTCTGAGCTTTCAGTCTGCTGTTCAGGGCATAACGTGAGGAAAATGTCATCTTGCTGAGCAACCACAAGGTCATGGTCATCTTCTCTGACCAGATCGGAATTTTTCTCTTTGCAGTAAATCCTATGACATAGAGTGTTATCAATTTAGTTTATTGACCTCACCCCGGTTAGACAGAGTTCACTGTATTCTTGTGAAGTGACATATGCATACTTGGTGGGGTTTTTGGGTCTTTCTTTTTCTCCCTTTTTGAAAACAGTGTCATATTTGCTTGTGTATGTGTGTGTGTGTGTTTTCAGGTCAGTGCCAATGTGCTGATATTCCTGTGCACTAACATGATTGGGATTTGTACCCACTACCCTGCTGAGGTCTCGCAGAGACAAGCCTTCCAGGAGACAAGAGGATATATCCAGGCTCGACTGCACCTGCAGAGGGAAAACCAGCAACAGGTAGACATGTGCATGCACATACGCACTCGTAGATACATGCATGTTTAAGCAAATGAGAGAGAAAGCCTTGTCCACATCCTGCATGTAAACTGAACACAGAGAGAAATGCAAAAGAGCAGCTAAAGGGTGTTTCTAGTCTGAATTGTCTGTCTCAGTTTTCGAGGTCAACAATATGTTATGTTATGAAGTATAACGCGTATCTCCACTCCTCTCTGTTTGACTAACACGTTTCCCACGCAGATGCCAACAAGGCGGGGTGACTCATTCAGCTTTCTAATGGTGGAAACTCATGAAAATGAATGGGCTCACTCTGTGTGTCTTTCTTTAATTCCTCTCTCTCTCTCTCTCTCTCTCTCTCTCTCTCTCTCTCTCTCTCTCTCTCTCTCTCTCTCTCTCTCTCTCTCTCTCTATCTTTCTCTCTCAGGAGCGCCTACTGCTGTCAGTACTGCCAAGGCATGTTGCCATGGAGATGAAGGCTGATATCAATGCAAAGAAGGAAGATATGATGTTCCACAAGATCTACATTCAAAAACATGACAATGTTAGGTAAATGGCAGATAAATACACACATCCTTCTGTAAAACAATGAATAAAACACACTTTTCTCTACTTTGCCGTCACAACTCGAGCACCCGTAACTTTGACCTCCTTCCACTGACTGATATGTCATTTACCAGTTCTCTCCAACAACTACTTTCCTGACAAGATGTATGTTGCATGTTGTTTATGACAATTACAGCACTGGCCACTGTAACAATATTGACTCTGGCAGGCCGGTGTGCTTTCTATAGCAAATGATAGGAGGCAGGCTTCAAGTTAGCTGGACCCCTGTCTCAATCCTCACCACTACATTTTGCCTCCCCAGTGGGAAATAAATTGGTACTAAGAGATAATTGAAACATTCCATCCATTAGCCTACCATTAAGTGCAGCCAGTGCTTTTCAGGTTGTTGTAGTCATGATGATAGAGAACAATGAAATGAGGCTCCAGCAGAGTTCTCCTGTCAGAGGTGACCCCAATAGATACAGGTGATGTACTTAGTGGACCAAGCTGTAGTAATGTCACTGCTCTTTCCAGGTATAAACTTACAGGAACAACCCATTATCCACATGCAACACAAGATCAAAACCTGCTGTCTCTCCTAAATTGATGCACTGGTATAAGCACTAACACTAGAAAACAACAAACCAAGTTACTAAATGATGAACTGATCTTGTTGAAGGAAGTTAAATTTAATTCTACTCTTAACTTTTTCTCTGCAGATAGTTTAGGTTTTTATTTGCCCAGCTTTTGTCAAGTGTGACACTTAAGTCATTTAAATATATGCTATATGCTAAACTATAACAGTGAGGAATTAAACATTATTTAAAGTTTAAAAAAAAATACTGATTTTAGACCTGGCTATCAGTTTGTGTCATTGTTGCTACAGAAAGTATATAAGCATAGTTCCACTGCATGTCTAGATAGCATGAGGAAATATGTTTGTTTGTAATTTGGATTTATTGACCATTTAGATAAGGTCTTGTTGAAGTATGAGGTGCAAACAGGCAGTAACGTGCTAAATTAAGGACCTGATCTCCTCCAGTGGTTGACCTCATGGGACCTGCAGCGCCATCTGTTGCCTTCATCCAGTAAAAAACATTCTGAGTTGTTGTTAGTTTTCCCTTTTCATTACTATCAAAAGTTAGCAATGAAAGGCATGCAGACAGGGGGATGGTGGGTGGTGTTCTCAGAGGGACAGGCTGGAGGAGATGACCTACATTGGCCTAGATAATGAGAGCTAGAGCTGAACAAGTGTCTGCCTCTCTCTTTCCCCTGCTCACATGGCAGCTGGACAGTCAGGAGGGAAGGAGCAAAGTGCTAGACCATGACAGTCAGCTCCACACTTTATTGATTGATCTCATTCTCAGTCTCCTTTATCTTTGTTTTCCTGTCGGTCTGTTTTGGTGACCCTCACCCTCTCCTCTCATGCCCTTTCTTCATCCATCAACCATCATCTTCATCCATCAACCATCATCTTCTTCTCAGCATATTGTTCGCAGATATTGAGGGCTTCACCAGCCTGGCATCTCAGTGCACAGCCCAGGAGCTGGTGATGACGCTGAATGAGCTGTTCGCCCGCTTTGACAAGCTGGCCTCGGTGAGAACCGACCATTGCTGCCACCATTTTCACAGTAGAACTTTCAGCTGCTGCTGTTAATGTAACTCTGCACTCTGTACCCACTGCTAGTGTGACAGAGCCAACATGATGTGCTTGTTGAGGGGTTGGGAGTTAAGCATTGTGTAACACATGAGTTAGAATATGCTGAAATGAGAAATGAGGAGTCATCTAAATTATGTAAAAATGTGCGTGTGTCCTTGCTGCACAGGAGAACCATTGCCTGCGTATTAAAATCCTAGGGGACTGTTACTACTGTGTGTCGGGTCTGCCTGAGCCCCGGGCTGACCACGCCCACTGCTGCGTGGAGATGGGAGTAGACATGATTGAAGCCATCTCGTGAGTCAAGCACACACTAATACACTGGAACGCAAAGACACTCACTCAGAATGGGAGCACACACACTCACAATCATGTCGTAATGTCCAACTGAAGGCTAGTGGTACAGTAAGAATTAGTGACATCTAATGTCACTAACATACTGTAGGACTTTATTGTTCAACCCTCCTTTTCCTGCATGTGTCACACCAAAAAGGATGTCATTCTTCTTCATTTATATAGTCAAAACACAAACTGTTGCACAAACTGCAGGCTCTGGCTGGTTTGTCCTTTTAGACTGCTGTAGCAAAGCCATCATCTAAAGCATATTTTAATGGATAGTTCTAAAACAACAAAAAAGTTGTACACTTCACACTATATTACATTTATGCCAGCAAACCCCTTTAAGTAACACATTTTGGTTTAATTATTTAACACAGATTGAAGCTGAAGGTGTCACTCCTTTTTTGACAATTGCCTGTACATGTGTTTGCATGTGCATCTCCAGGCTGGTGCGGGAGGTGACAGGTGTTAATGTGAACATGCGGGTGGGTATCCACAGTGGGCGCGTTCACTGTGGGGTGCTGGGCCTGCGCAAGTGGCAATTTGATGTCTGGTCCAATGATGTGACACTTGCGAACCAAATGGAAGCAGGAGGAAAGGCTGGGTAAGTCGCCCCCTACTTTACTTGTGATTATTCTGACCAGAGATGATATATGATTTCATCATGGAAAATTCCCATTATCGGGTTAACTGTAAATGGCAAAAACCATAAATATTTTATGTGAGGGACTTGAACATGTTGTCTAGCTTGCTAAGATCGTGGCTTCGTGATTGATTTTTCCATTGCCACAAGGAGGGATCCTACATTTTTTTCCTGTCATCTTAGTACCTTATGATTTATAATGATCTTGCTTTTTACTTAAAAGTGTTAATTCATGAATCCTTAGTCACATGTTTCAGTAGGTTTTTGGTCATGTAAATAATGTTTTTTGTAACACTAGTAACATCAGTTTTGTCCATATTTATGCACATTTCCTGAAAGTTTGCATATACAAACCAAATGAAATGAGGTTATTGTTTATTAATCTAAGACATGTAAAAAATCTAAGCATATTTTTTACTGCATATTATTGCAGTTATATAGTGAATTATAATTACTTTATTTAAGATAACTTTGACATGTTTGAAATGTTCATATCATCCTATACCTAATACTGATTGAGGTTCCCATAGTGACAATTTGTATATTAAGTACTTGTGTGTGTGTGTGTGTGTGTGTGTGTGTGTGTGTGTGTGTGTGTGTGTAGACGTATTCACATCACCAAAGCCACACTGCAGTATTTGAATGAGGACTACGAGGTGGAGCCAGGGTTTGGAGGAGAGAGGAATGCTTACCTGAAGGAGCACAACATTGAAACTTTCTTGGTGCTGGGCTGTAGCCAAAAGAGGGTCAGCGCACTGTCAAAAACACACACACCTACATACAAACACATACACGTACTTGAGTCCTCTTCAAAACTTCACAGTCACCCTGGCGCTGTATTTCACACAAACAAGATAATGGCTTATCACCTTGCACAGAAAACCTTGTTGTATGTCAAAGCATCTGCCCTGGGGGGGGTTCTTCTTTCTTCAGAAAGAAGAGAAAGCCATGATGGCCAAGATGCAGCGAGCTCGCGCAAATTCTTCCGAGGGACTGATGCCTCGCTGGGTGTCTGACAGATCTTTCTCCAGACCCAAGGAGCCCAAAGCCTTCAGGCAGATGGTAAGATACATACTGTAGATAGTTTCTAGGTTAGTGCATGACAGTTCTTCTTTTTGTGCGTTTTGGATTTCCTATTCCGTCCTGTTCACGAAAATCAAATCATAAATAACCTTTTCAATAATGTCCTCAAAGTAGCTGTCATGAGATAATTATATCTATAATAAATAATTAATAATATTTAATAATCTATAAAAAAAAATTAATATATCATGGAGCCTCTATCTCTTTTTCTTTTGGTCATTTAGCTGGAAATATCCCAACATTTGTGACCAACAAACAACAATCAAAATAATGTTGGAGATCCTGATTTGCCATTTACCTCAAATACTGCAAAACACAGAACAAAAATGCAGTATTCTCTTTAATCTTGACCACAGGCCAACCTGTGTTTGCAGCTAACATAACACTGACCGTAGCTGCTTCTTTGGGCATATACTGAAATCTGGACATTTTCCAGATCTCATATACAATATACTTTCTCTAGATAATGTCCAGAAGGTATACTATAAGTATGCAAATGTCCACAAAAGTTTCTGGATAACTCACGGTGAGTGAGTGGGTGAGTGTCCTGCTGTTGTGAACACCACCAGACAACCTCCTGCAGTGTTCATATGTGAACAGTGAACTGTGGAAATGTCTGCGACCATTTTTCCCATTTTCTGAGTTTTTGTCTGAAAAAGGGTTATTTTGCATGTTTAACTGTCTTAAGTTTATTAAACACCTTTTAACACTATCTGCAGTATGTCCACAATAACACAGCACACTATAAAATGGTCATCATTTAAAGATTATATTTGCTGGCATAAATCAGCATTTCATTTGTCATTGTTAGAATGCTCACAGTGTCAGTGTGCAGCCTCACGAAACCTTTAGCACAGAGATACTCAAATACTGAGATGGGAAAGCGAATGTGTATAATTTCCCCGACCTTTTAGATAAGATTTGTGCATGCATGTTTAATTAACTTACATAAACATCCTATAGATCCTCAGCTTATTGTGTTGTACTGAAGCCAAAGTGCATACCACATCTGCAAATATTTCACTTTCTTACTCTCTCTCTCTTACTTCCTCTCTCCCTTCATGCTACAAGTCTGATTTCCTTGTCTGCATTCTTTCCCTTCTCATGCTTCTGTATTCTCTATCTCAGAGGGTCTCTGCCCTAAGGGAAAAAAAATGTCATTTGAAGCCTCCGAGCATTAATTAAAACATCAGTCTGGCTCTCAGGGATTAGCTCTGCAGATGGGGTTGTCTCACTCTTTCTATTTTTTTTTAGGGCATCGATGAAGCATCCAGCAAAGACAAGTGAGTGTTCTGAGTTCAGTTTTTATGTTTAGGGCAGCTTTTGTTATTAGAGGTTGATTGGCAGACTGTCACTGTCACCATCTAACATTAGAGTCCATTAGAATTGGTTTCATCCTGCCTTTCATTAAATTGGGCAGCCTCCCCACACACATACAGGCAAACACCATATGGTGACATATTGTTCCATCCACTTTGTAGCCGCTGCACTCAGGAGGCCTTGAACCCTGAGGATGAGGTGGATGAGTTTCTCGGACGGGCCATTGATGCACGCAGCATTGACCAGCTGAGGAAAGATCATGTCAAGAAGTTTCTCCTCACCTTTCAGACCGCCAGCCTCGAGAAAAGGGTTGGTATTTGGTATAACCCTGACCCTTGTCATTCACAAAAAAATAACGTAAATTGAACAGATTATATGCCTTTAGGAGTGAAGTGTATAACTTTTAAATATATACGTGAACAAATGTCTGTTAGATTCAAACCCTTGTTAGTGTGAGTTCACACAATGCTGAATAAGCCTGTCAACTCTACATGACTCTCTCTGCATTTCTCAGTAAGCAATGTTTAAATCTCATGCTGCCCAGCGGCACTCCTGCACCCCAGAGAGGGTGCATGGCTGAAAACATTATGAAATGCTCCTGAAAAGTTTCCAAAGTGAGTTCTACTGCTCAAAAAGCCTGGCCTATCAGCATTTTGGCAGTGGCCTCTTGACCCCACAACCCTTGCACTGCCACTGTATACACACAAATGCTCCCTCAGTCAGGTCTGATAACGTTGCTCAACAGAGTCTGTTCAAATGAAGGATGCAGCGTGCATATAAAGTCTCAACGTTCCTTTTTACGATGACCAAACATTGGCACAATAGTGACATTAACAACAACAAAAAGAATTACTTAAAGATACACACTGCAGCTTTGAGTGAACTGCTATGAAGCTTAAGTTCCCACTGATTTTCTGTTTCCAGTATTCCAAAAAGGTTGATGATCGCTTTGGAGGATATGTGGCCTGCGCACTCCTTGTTTTCTGTTGCATCTGTTTCATTCAAATGATCATTTTCCCAAAGTAAGTAGTTCCTGCTGATATGTTGCCTTTCCTGTTTTTTTCAGTTTTGGTGAATTGTTGACAGGATGTGATCTTTATTATTTTATGAGGAGCTAATGAGACTGAAACAGTCCATCCTTATGAGCCTGTTTTCTTCTGTTCCGCAGGACTACACTCATGCTAGGTCTTTACATCAGTATCTTCATCATCCTCACCAACATCCTCTTCATCTGTGCCATCTACTCCTGCATTAAAGTAAGAAACAAAAGCCTTCATCACTTACACTGTACGGTTGCTCTTCAGATAAGAGTCCTTGTCACATGATTTCAGCCTGCATCACTAATGGTATTAACTCTTTCTTATCTGATCTTGTCCCTGCTGCTTGTATTTAAGCTCTTCCCAGTTTCCTTGCAAACTGTAACCAAGAAAATAGTCCAGTCTCGTGCAAATAGCACTCTGGTTGGCGTCTTCACCATCCTCCTCCTCTTCATCTCTTCCTTTGCTAATATGGTAAGGACGCAAGCTGTCACTTTGTATTGTGTTACAGTTGTGACTTTTAACATGTTGCTTCAGGATGTCCCACACACAAACATCAGGGAATGTTGCTTCAGTTTCAGTTGTCTGTCTTTTCATTAATATATCACACACTTCATCTCACATGTGTAGATGATTGTATTTCAGGACATTTTATGATTTTCTGCATCTATATTTTGGTCTATTTGTTAAGTTTGCCTCAGAGGGAGCTATAATTGGTAGTTGAGCTGCAATTAATCATAATTTGTCACAGTGCCAGATGGAGTTGTAGACGGAGGCCTCATTTACAGTTGGGTTTGTGTGCGCATTGAATAGAACAAGCTTCAAGGCAGTCTACTGTATGTCACGTGACAAATTCCTTGGTACACAAAAGTGTTTAACTTTGAAAGTTTGAAAGTTAAATTTATGAATGCAGTATGTGTTGATACTGAAACCTCACTTCCATGCATCAGCAGCATTCAATGTACTATACGTTCAATCTGTCAATCACAGAAGCTGTGCTGTGACCACGGTTCTGAGCGATGTTTGCTCACTGAGTACACTCACACACACACACACATATATAGGTTGCTGTGGCAGCTGTGATGCGAGACACATTTGTATCTTTGGATCTGCTGTGCTGTGTCCACTTATTTGATTTGTGGCCTCTAGAGAACTCAGATGATTGCTCACTCAGTTTGGCAGTTGTTTTTCCCGATTCTATCCTCTCAATCATTTACCAGTCTCCTGTTTTCATGTTTTATGTATTATTATTTGAGTATGAAATTGAAACATTGATATTATATAAGTACAGAGGCATTTAAAGATATAAATTACATTTAGTAAGTCAAAATTTCTAGTTTATTTGTTAATGGTTGGTTGAAAGCCTTTCTGCTACAACTCAGACAGAGCCTCACCATGAATGATGTTGTCATCATATTTTAAGATATAATGGCTTTCCTTCCTGCTTTTTTCATCTTAATTGGCTGATTGGTCACTCACAGATTGCTTCTTTCTTTCCCGACAGTTTTCCTGCAGCAGAGAGAAACTGCGGGATTGTGTAGGCAGTGAGCTGAAAACATCAGTAACTCTCTGCCTGCTCCACAACCTGACCAAGACAGCAGAAGATGGTTTGACTCTGTGTTCCACCCAGATCATGCCCTGTCATTTCCCTGAGGTCAGTCCTATAACATATGAGCACATGTTGCTGCTCATATTTTGATTATTCACCTTGAATGTTGTCACCTCTCTCCTCTCCTACAGTACTTCAGCTACAGCGTGCTGCTGACCCTGCTGGTCTGCTCTGTGTTCCTCCACATCAGCAGCATAGGGAAGCTGGCTCTGATGTTGTTCATCCAGCTCACTTTCCTCCTGTTGGTGGAGTGGCCTCAGGTGGTCCTGTTTGACAACGCAGACCTGCTGGTCACTGCCAACACCCTGTGAGTTGGCTACCAAGCTTTTTTTTTCAACCAAAACAGTTCAGCCCTTGTGTCAATAGTTTGGACATGACCTACTTTGTGTCACAATAGATTGAACAGACCTGTTTTGCCATGCAAATTTTTCTTTTTTTTTCCTATTTTTGAATGTGTTCTCATTTTGTCCCTCAGGCAATTACCGCATGTCAATGACTCCCTAGAAGAGTAAGTTACATTACTTTCTGTTTCCTTCTCTCATTTTTAGTGACTCGCATGGTTTGTTGACACAACTTTCCTTTTACACTTTTATAGGCCTAGTTTCAATGAAACTGCAGAACAGTGGTAAGTAGCTTTTTCTGGTTCTGTAAGACTTAGGCTACATCCATATTGCTATGTGTTCCTTTGAGAACAGCATTTTCATTCAGGTACACTGGGCATGAATGTGCTGGTGTAAAGAGGAGGCTGACTCTCTCCTCTGCAGTTGTTCTTAGTTAGTACTATAAATGAGAAACAACAATGAAAAGGAAACAAGATTTCTGTTAACAGACCAATTACAAGGTGAAAGTATGTCTGAACAAAGGTTTTCATTCATATTTGATAGTCATGGCCAATAAGAACCAACCAGGAAGTAAATTAATGTTTTTTTGTGTGTGTGACTTTGTGATGCATACATACCATACATAGACAGTACAGTACAAACATGCATGTACATAAATCACAACAATTAAGAAATAATGTACCTCAATTTAGTAATGGATTAAATCACCTCACTGTGGACATTATAATGTCTCAGAGAAGAATCAAAAGAACTCATTGTATCATGTATATAATCATTGTAGTGAAACTGTTGAATATGTAAATTTGCCATGCCCTGCAGCACAACAGTATTGTGGTGCACTCATCAGGAAAACCCCAGATTATATTTTAAGGGGATATTCTGTATGTAAAAAGATCTCATGTTCAGTCAAGGTCTCAATTTCTGCCCATCCACATTGGTCCAGACTAAAACTACTCCACCGCTGAGTGTTCAACCAAAAAACAGAGCCAGCAAAACCAGGGTAATGTGGATGGCAGGCATATCTGGAGCAGAGGTTATGATTTCTAAATAAAATCTGAGTAATGTGGATGTAGCTCAGTAGACATTCGTCAAGGGTTGCACATACTTTATTAATTCCAATCAACATCTTTAACTTAGTCACCTCTCCTGTAAACTCTTTTTCTCCTCAGCCTGGAGAGTGTGACCAAGGTATCCCTAAAGGTCATGACCCCTGTAATCCTTACAGTTTTTGTTCTGGCTCTCTACTTGCACGGCCAGCAGGTGGAGTCAACTGCTCGCCTTGACTTCCTCTGGAAGCTGCAGGTAAATGAAACGGAAGCTGTGTTACTACTGCTGTATATGACTCACCAAGATCAACACCCAGGAGCACTTCAGTTATCATATGACAGTGAGACTAAGCGGCTTCACTGTTCCACATCTTTCATCAGGCAACAGAGGAGAAGGAGGAGATGGAGGAACTGCAAGCATACAATCGACGTCTGCTCCACAACATACTGCCCAAGGATGTCGCTGCCCATTTCCTTGCGCGAGAGCGTCGGAATGATGAGTTGTATTACCAGTCATGTGAGTGCGTCGCTGTCATGTTTGCCTCCATCAGCAATTTCTCTGAGTTTTACGTGGAGCTAGAGGCTAACAATGAAGGAGTGGAGTGTCTCAGGCTGCTCAATGAGATCATCGCCGATTTCGATGAGGTGAGGAAAAACTCGTAATTGTTATTTTTCAGGTTGTCTGCATGGTTCTGCAACTCGGGAACTGACATGAGAAGTGTGGCTGTTTGATTCCTTTCATATACCATGTGTACATGATGATTCTTTGTCTCTAGATCATCAGTGAGGAGAGATTCCGACAGTTGGAGAAAATCAAAACCATTGGCTCCACCTACATGGCAGCTTCTGGCCTAAACGACTCCACCTATGATAAAGAGGGCCGATCTCACATCCTAGCTTTGGCTGACTATGCCATGAGGCTTAGAGAGCAGATGAAATATATCAACGAGCACTCCTTCAACAACTTTCAGATGAAGATTGGTAAGCCTGGAAGGTCTTGGAGATTGACCTTATTCGATAGTTAAGTCAAATGAACTTCCTGTGATCCAGCATTAAAATGTTCTAACAAAAAATGATGCAACATAGCATGAATTGTTTTGCTGATTGATGATAATTACTTGTCATCAGGACTGAACATGGGGCCTGTGGTAGCTGGTGTAATTGGAGCCAGGAAACCCCAGTATGATATATGGGGTAACACAGTGAATGTGGCCAGCAGGATGGACAGTACTGGAGTACCAGACTACATCCAGGTAGAGCACATGTCATACCTGCGTCGATTCTCATTCATCCAGTCATCCAGTTGAATCAGGAACTGGACTTGTAGCTTTCTTGAATCTACATGTCATATGGACCCTACAAGAACCTTTTTGCAGATGAATAATTTTTAAGTAACTCATCCAGTGAGGAAAAAAGCAATATACTTAAGTTATTTGGATGTTATCAGTGTGTATTCATATCCCAATCTTGCATAAGTTCTGCATTTTTATATCTACTGTGGAAAAAAAAAATGTCGACACCACGGACATATTTCCTGTGACTGGTCATTCCAAAGAATATAAAGTTGAAAGTATTGCTTGAAGTATCTGATAGAGACAAAGTCATTTCCGTATGAGCTTTATGAAAGTATCTGCAGATATCAGTGCTACAGTTTCTATCAGCACACAGTCCTTCAGCTTAAGGATTTAGACATCTGGTCTGCAGAAGTGCCCTTGAGCAAGATTGTCTGCCTGCACTGGACGTGCTGTTCTCTAGCATAAATGGTGCTTTAATGTCCCTCTAGAGGAGGGCAGAAAGCTAAATTTGAATTCCCCGCAGAGGCCAAAGTAACTACCACAGTATTATCATCTTCTGTTGGGAAATCTCTTAACCACAGCTAACATCCAGCTCTTATTCCTCAGAGATGAGTGTCGGTTAAGGACAAGATTCCCACAGTCTTATTCATAGAAGCATTGTGGTGTTAACATACATTTGGAAATATGAGGATTTACAATAGTTTGGAGTAGTGAAATTGTATTTTCTGTCCCAAAATCTAACCCAGAAACTGAGTTGGAAAGATTACAGTCAGGACTTTGCTGCCATCTGTTGTACAGTATGAATTACTGCAAATCAAAATGCTTTCTGCTGCTCTTCGTATGGAAAAATGTTTGACTGGAACAAGCAATTATTTCCTTTGTGCATAAATTGTTTGCTTTTTAATATTCACAATATTAATGAAATAAGCAATATATCAGATTAAGTCAGAAATAAGTCAGATATCTGTCCAAACAATAGTCTATAATCGGCTCACTTTAGAATAATGTTAAATGTTAATGAAAAGAACAGCCATTTATGTTTGTCTAGTGAATATATATATATACTAAGTGTATTTGCTCCACTTCAATTGGTTCATTAAATGAAAGAATAAAATAGAATAGTAAGAAAATAAATCCTCTGAAGAGTCCAAAATGTAAATGATTTTTGCCTTTTAATGGACTAATAGCTGAAAATGAAAAAAGTATATGTATTTACTTATATTGACATAAACTAGAGAGTTATAATTAGATTTTTAAAAAAATGAATAAATAATCTAAAATATTTATTAACGTTGTTGTGAAGACTTTTTCTGGTAGATTAATACTGAGCTAAGAAAATGTCAAACTCGTCTGCTCTAATTTTATGTAAATCAACAATTTTTCACTCTTGTGTCATTCTTAATATTTTTATTTTGGTGTTATCCCATCCCCGAGTGGCTTTAGAATATTATTCCCTGTCATAATGACTAATAGTGCTTCTTCTTAGTTGGATTGAGTTTACACGTCTTGTGTATCAAATGTCTATATCCTCTCTTAGGTGACCACAGACCTGTACCACGTGCTGGTGAAAAACGGATACCAGCTGGACTGCCGAGGCATTGTCAAGGTGAAGGGGAAGGGGGAGATGACCACTTACTTTCTCACCAGCGGTCCCCCGGGCAGTTAACGACAGAGCGGCCACCTGCGGGGAGACGACTCCATTGCACTGACAAGACAGAGAGCAGCAGAGAGACTGAGCATTCAGCCCGACGATGAGCACCAAAGCACGGTGCGGACACTGGGGACAGGGGACGGCTTACAGAGACGGGCTCAGCTTGTCTGTGTGTTGTCACGTGATAAGATGCACACATGTTGGACATTGTTCTCATTGGAGGGCTTTTTTTTTTCCAAGTTGCTTGAGAGATCAGGAAGCCCAGATGCCTTAGGATGGAAGTGGCTATGCTTATGTTTATGAGCAATAGTACAAGTATTTCCTCTGGAGTCATTATTTATTTTCATGCATATGGATTTTTGTGATGACCTTGTACACAACAGAAATTGTATACATATACAGTATATGTATATATATATCTATATATAGATATAGATATAGATATATGTAAAGTTTCTTAGAGAAAATATGCAAGAATAACGTGAAGGATGAAAATGACCAAAGAACAAATGTTTGATATGAAACACACATGCAGTACATGATTCTGTTCTAAAGTACAGTAACCTGAAGTAACCTTAACCTTTATTCATCTTTAGACAACAATGGCCACGGTAACGTCACTGTCACAGATAGGGACGGACATTTTTTTTTTTTTTTTATGCTGTGGATTTATTTGTGAAGGAACACACACGCATACAGACACATACAAACACTCACAAACTTACCACAAACCTACTTGGATTCCTGTGTTTCTTATCAGGGCCTTCTTAGTTTCTTCCAGCCTTGTGGTTCACTGAAATCTGTGACTGATGACTTGGTCTCTGCAGTGTATTTTTGGTTCAAGCCAAAAAACCAAAAAAAAAAAACAAAAAACAAAACAAGAAGTTTGAAACGAAAGAAGAGCTATTGCATTATCATGGTACTGCAAGAGATTGTTGAACACTTCTGAAAGATTTTATATGTATGTGTGCGTGCATGTGTGTGTGCGTGCGTGTGTGTTTGTGTGTGCACTGGTGTCAGCACACATAACTAATTGCTGGTCTTTACCTATAAAGGGACATACTGTAACTTTTCACTGTGAGGTTTTTATGATACTGTATGACAATGCTTTCTTGCCAGGCATGTTTTGTATTATTTTCCGAGTTGTGTGTCCATTCCCGATTTCTTTAGTCATTTAATCAATGATCATTTTAGGAGAGCGATGTCCACGTCTTTTACTGGACTGTACTTTTGACTGATTTCATTCCAACCTAAATAAGCTAAAGCTTACAAACCCTATATTTTGGATGGTGTAATAATGTTTGGCTTCCTGACAGCTTCAGGATTAACTGTATTCCAGAGTTCTCCATCTGCTCACTTGTATTGCCTTGAGATTTTGCAGTTTTCAGGTCCAACTTCTTTATGGATCAACAATCACAACTTTACACTACAGTATTTGACACTCGCTAGTTGTATTTGGCACATGGTGGCTTATAACTTCCAAAACTGGTTATTCACAACAATAATCTATGAATGTAATGTATTGAAATGTTTTTGCCCACAGTGAACTACTACTGAAGGAAACCACTCTTTACTTTGCCTTTGTTTCTGGGAGGAGAAATCAATCATTGTATCAGAAGCCAAGCTGATTGGGCTTCATGTTTGCTGTAAGGTTAGTATTGAACATTCAGACGTTGATAAGGTCACTTTCTGTCTGAACCTAAATCTGTTGCCTTTAAAGGCTACAAGTCAGCTCATCACTTCTGCTTGTCGCTTTGTGAAAATTAGTCAAAAAGACACCTTGTTTTTTGTTCCTTTAAAAAGTGGCAGAGTTGAAGATATAGTGCAGTGATTGATTTAAATCATCTCCCCATAAAAGAAAATAATAAATAGCATTTTTTTGCATTGATTGTGCGTTGTTTGTGGTTTTCTGTGGTTTTTCATAGATTTCTACAGTAGGCAGGAGGAAAAAAAATAACTAATGGTCATGGTTAGTTATGGTGAGAGGAAATTTTTGACATTTTAGAAAATCCAGTGAATATTTACAGACACCCAACACTGGAGTAAACCTTAAGACATTATTATTTATTATTTGCCCATCTCACAGTGTACTTGTGAACACATCTTGAATCAGCTTAGTGGAGTTTGTTCATTTCAGCATAACTTTCCTGTCAATCAACGGCTTGCAATCAAGATTTCTCTCTGTGTCAGTAACTTGAGAGGCCCCTCATTCTCCTTTTCTGAATAAATCAGTCTATGGTTTCAAGGGGGCGACACAGGAGAGGGTATTTCATTGCTTACTCATGAATAATGGATTTCTGTTGAGGTGATGGGCAATGTTCACTTACAGCACTCTATGTTGAACATTAATTAAGACTTGTAATCCCTGATGAAAATATAGTATTGTTGCTGTAATAGGCTTATGATACTGGGAGTGTGTATTGAAGTGTACTCGGATTTATATCTTTATCAAAAAACACATAAAAACCTATCTTTGTGAGGACATTTTGTCGTGGCCCCACAACTTCAAAGGGCTTTTTCAGGGTTAAGACCTGGTTTCAGGCTTAGGGTTAGAATTGGGTTTTGGTTAGGGTAAGGCACCTAGTTGTGATAGTTAAGGTGGAGGTAAGGGAATGCATTATGTTTGTGATCTGTCCTCACTAATATATAAAAATAAGTTTATGTGTGTGTCTGTGTGAGAATATCTATCTATATGTACACTACCAGTCAAAAAGTTTAAACACAACGTGTTATTTAATGTGGTCCAAAGGTGTGTCCACTGGATGACTGGTAGTGTATATACAGTATATGTGTATGTTTGTTCTACATGTGTGTATATACAGTGTATATATGTGTATATATACACACACATGCATATGCATATACACATGCATGAACAACCAATTATGAGGGAAAAAAATAACACACAGTTACATTTTTTTAAAAAAAGAAAATAGATCAAAATTAAAATTATATATTAAACTAGAAAATTCCATGGAAGTAGTAGTTTTGAGCAATCAACCTTTAAAACTTGCAGCTGGTTGCCCCCCCCCCCCCCAACATCTGTTTCTAACTGTCACAAGCAGCATGTTTTAAAGTTTGACCTATTTCAAAAACGGCTGGTGATACAAATTAAATGTGAAATTTGTGAAGAAACACTTTTGAACTGACAAAGAAATAACAGTTTTAAATTCACCCTCTTTTTCACTTTATAAAAACTCCAGAGCTGACGTTTAACATTGGAGTCAATGGGAGGTTTGGCCTGAACTCTCCGTGTTTCTAGGTGATTTTAAGGAAAAATGTAAATCATAGGAAAATGAAAACAGCACACAGGGTTTTATGTAAAACTGTCTCTGTAGGTTGGAAACTTTGGGCAGTAAAAGATTTTGTTTCGAGAATTTTGTGATACCTCAGACTGTACCACTACAAAAAGCACAAAATTTTGTAAAAACCATGATAGATACCAAAACTTTGATTTAGGTGAGAAAAGTCCCAAGTCTTGTGACCCGTTTAAAGTTTCAACCACGCCTCTACATTTATTGGTTTGTATTGAAAAGCAGGCACTCTAATTAATTGCAGCAACACAAAGCATGGGTGTGTAAAACCACCCATGGCCACCCTGGTTGCTGCATGATTTGCTATTTGCATGAATTGGGTTAGGGTTAGGGGTTCTATTTATTTAATTTATTTGATGTTATTTTAAGTTATTTTGTCTCATTTGTTATATTGTTGGCACTTTATATTGTTAGTGTATGTGCAATGTGTTATTTTATATTTTGCTATTTTTGTTGTGCATTTTTGGTTACACAAATAAAAGCTTGAGGCTTTATATTTCATTTTCGGTGCCAAGCCGTGATGACTTGGGTTATTTATTTTTTAAAATAAAATTTAAACGCTGAAATTTTAGAAATTAAATGAATTACAAACGAAAAGGCAGCAAATCGATCCTATGTTGATGCACACACAGGTATTCTTGAGACTATTACGGATGATACATCACTAAATCCTGTTTGCCACCCCTGCGTTACTCAGTGCCCCACTTTGGCCACCCCAGTAAAAAAAAGGTCTGGACACGCCACTGGTACAAAGGTTACAGTTGGGTTACAGTTGTTGGGCAGTTAACAAAATGTCATATAATTATTACTCCCCCATGAAAATGTCATAGTTTTATAAGGCCTCCATTAATTGACCCTGCACACAGAAATGAAACTTTTCCACAAAAAACCAAAAACATTATGTATACGTTTACAAATGTTCTTGTACTAGAAACACGGAGAGGGTTTTAAAAAGTGCTTTATATTTTACATGTTATTGTTACGTTGTCATTTTGTTCTTCCTGCGTTGAAAAGTGCAGTCTGAGCGGGAACTCGTGCTTTGTTTCGGTAAACACAACACTATGGAGCACGGAAACAGTGCTGCGCGTCACCAGCAGGGGTCTCACTCACTAATCATTGCAGCGAATGTCACCTGCTCGGTTCAATGGAGAAGTCAGAGCCGCTGTTTCGCTGCTTGTCACTCACAACTGCTCATCTGCAACTTCACGGAACTGGAGACGTCGCCACATTTTTACACGTGAAGAAGAGGAAGTCTGAGTCACCCGGAACGGAGCGGACTGTTTTGGGTAAGTGGTGGCCTTTAATTCGGTCTATTTCACCTGTTAGTATCCATCAGTCGTGATGGTCCGAGTGACTGTCACAGGTCTTTTTTTTTTTTTCTGTCGTACGTGTGGTTTCTGCCGTTGACTTGTGCCGCGCGTGATGTTCACTTTAGATAATGAATATGTTAATTCTGAATGAAAGAATGGTCATTGTCCGGCTGAGTTTTTGACATTTGGCACTTGCGATGATCAAATATCCTAATCACCCCCTGAAAAACACCTGAGATGGCTGACTGTGATATTGTGGCCTGGGTTTTTCTTAACCTCCCCTTTGTTCTAACCGTGGAGACACTAAACTGGATTAACTGGTTGAGTTTAGTGAAGTAATTTCCCCTTTCTGGAGCAGTAAATCAGTGTCTAAAAGCTGCCTGCCAAACTTTTCTAGATGGGGACCCTTTTATTAAACATGGGAAATGAAAGCAAACTTAGTTCACTGTGTAAATGGTAACAAATTTCAAAAGCTGTTTGGTACAGTAACAAGAAAATCTAAACAAAGACTAAAGCAGATTAAATGTATTTATTTTGTACTGTAGCTTTTACTGTACAAGAATTGGCAAAAATACAAAAATGTAAAAAGAAAGTATAATATATACTGCATGCTATAATGCCTCTTACTATATCATTTCACACAACACCTATTTTTTTTTTAGTTAATCGGACATTCCTTAGAGACCTATGTTTGTTAAATGAAGCACAATTATACAAAGCCAGGGGGAGAGTACAAATTTAGTTGGCAAGCCAAAATAAGAATAAAATAAAAAACGTCTTGCAAACTTGACTCCATCTGTGGCCATGACTGACTTGCAAGGCAGACAGGCTTGAGAAGATAATAAATTAATTATCAAGTAAGAGTGAGTCTCTCACTGAACAGTGATCACCTAAATACAAGCAGATGTCCTGCACTGCAACAATATCCTGTTTCCCTGAGCAGGAAACATCATGCCATTGTGCCAAGACAGGGTGGACCTATGGTCCTGTCATGCTCCATGTAGCAAGCTCTATTTCCTGCAGCAAATGACAGCTGATCATTGCTGGTGAAATGTCATTGGAGCAGGTGTCTTAGCTGTGGGTTGTGCTTCACTTATTATGTAGCATGGGAGTTGCAGCTCGAGCAAACAGCGTCACAGCTCACCTGCTGCCACGTGGGTCCTCGAGGACTTTGGCTGCAGCAGATGAATTCAGGTGTGAATTGAGAGGAGTGGTGTGTTTGTTCACTCTCCTCCTCCCTCTACTCTCCACCTGTCCTGTGGGACTGTTTCCTAAAGAGACTGTGAAGCTGGCTGGATCACTCGCTGCTATGACAGTTGCGGAGACGCACAGACTGGTTTAAGATACTTTTGTATTGCTTTTCTGCTTCTTTTTATTAAATGCTGGAATACCCGAGTGGATGAGGTGGGGGATTTGAATGAAGTATATGCCGGTTTGTGGGGAATTAGATTTGGGTTTTCTGCTTTCTTTTTTTTAACAGCTGTGGGAGTGACACCTTTTCTCAAACATGCGGCTCTTCCTGCGCCGGCGTCTGTCCCCTCTGAAACTGGCGATCCTTGGGGGAGCTTTGTTCATGGTGGTGCTAGTTGTTCTTCAGAGGGATGTCACCTCTACCTCTGCTGCAGACCCCTGGTTTCAGGAGCTGGTGTACAAGAAGGACAAAATGATGGTCATCGTTCGGGAGGCTGTCAACAACATTGGTTTCCAGATCAAAGCTCCGGAGCCACCACCAGTACAGGAGCAGCCCACACAGGATGTCAAATGTCCCCCTGGCCTCTATTCACAGGTTGAACTGAAGCCTTACCTGGAAAGGCCGCCACAGGACCCCAATGGTTACGGGGCTGATGGGAAGGCATTTCATAAAGACCATATGACCCCAGAGGAGGAGAAGGAGAAGGAAGAGGGCATGACACGACACTGTTTCAACCAGTTTGCCTCCGACCACATCTCACTCAGTCGTAGTCTTGGGGAGGACACAAGGCCTGTGGAGTAAGAGCGTACTGTAGTATAATCTGAAATAATCACTGTTTCACCAACGAGCTGTTGATGTGCACAGCAGACCGGATAATATCCTGCCTCTCTGCTAGGTTCAAGCTCAGGGTGGTACATTGTTATTTTCATATTGAGCTTAACATTAACCTGAAAATCTCATAGCTAAAAGGCTAATCTGATTACAACTGCAGGAAGCGAGTTCACAGTAGCAGCATGCACACATCGGTACACATTATCTGTGTTGCTGTAAACATGTTCTCTTACTGTAACTGTTTGTCCAACTTGACATGGGAACATGTCACATGCTTGATAGGCCTCGATTTCTTTCACAGTTTTACAGTCTATTATTATCTACTGACAGTGGTTTGTTACGCATTATGAGGCTGGCAGAGGCCGTGACTTTCATTTCGTCAGAGTTACTCTTGCACATGCTTCCCTTGTGATTTTTCCTCTCTCTGCCTGTCTGTGTTTTTATGGCTTGCCTCGCTCAGGTGCGTAGAGAGGAAGTTTCATCGCTGCCCTCCTCTGCCCAACACCAGCGTTATTATAGTCTTCCACAATGAGGCTTGGTCCACCCTCCTCAGGACTGTTCACAGTGTTCTACACTCATCTCCTGCCATCCTTCTCCATGAGATCATCCTGGTAGATGATGCCAGCACTGCAGGTATACACTCCTGCCTCAACCTACTCCAACACTCACTGAGATAATATAAAAGACTTTGTTTAGTAGCCGGTTGACCGTGTGAGAGGCTCGGAGTTGAGTTTCACGAATGTATATTTTTAATTTGTGCTCATAAATGGGGTAGAACACAAATCCTGTGAAGTGCTGTGAAGTTAAAGTGTCAGTTAAATGAATGTTAAAAAAAAAAAAAAAAAAATTCTGTAAAATGTTAGACATTGAAGAGACTCTTTCAAAAACAACATAAGGTGAAAATCATAAGGAAACACACATGGGTTGTTTCTTAATGTATAATGTAGGCCAATGTCAGCTGCACGGCCTTAAGTGAAAAACAGTTATAAGTAATTTATTAATTAAAGTGACCTTCAGACTTTCGCTTTCTATCAGCGTTCCAGTTACAGAAGGTGTGAGCTTTGATAAGATAACAGAAGGGTGTTAGCTTGAAGATTGTTTTTACTACACCATAGTATGTGTGTGGAGACAAAAGACAAAGTGCAATGCCCGTGTCTGCACCTCACCAGTAAGAGTCACTGCAGACTTGACAGCAGAGAGATGGAGATGATCTAAGGGCATCTCCACCTTGCTAAGAGCTGGCAGTAGTGACAGGACAGTGACAATGAAGATTTTTGTCACATGTTGCTGTTTAATGGCCTGTTGTCTCAGTTTAAAATGTTCCCTTCATCAGTTAAAGCAGTCACTTGTATTTCCTATTGTACCCAAACTTCCCATTTTGTCACCAGAGAAACAGCTTTTTGTTGTAGTGTTATGACACGCAGTTGTTGAGTTCACATGAGTATTCACATGAGTGCTTTTGGAAGGGAAGTCCTGGCAGTTTTTCCACTTGATTGCATTTTGATCAATTTAATTTAGAAGATGACTGAAAATAATAGTTTCCATACTTTAGGTTTTAAGTTTAAGTTTGCACCTGTGATCAAACCCAGCATCACTGTTTGATTGTTAGTTCGCTCCGTCCTATTTATGGCTGCTGTCTGCTGGTCATAGCATAAATGGACTGCAATTATCCATAAATGCAACAGGGTGGGGACTGAAACATTCTCGCCTAGAAAAAAAAAGTACTAAAAATAAATTCAGTTAGAGATGGATACAATAATTTCATTTTATCTTTTCAGAGCACCTGAAGGTCCAACTGGAAGAGTATGTCCGTCACCTGAGGATTGTCCATGTAATCAGGCAGAAAGAAAGGAAGGGCCTCATTACAGCCAGGCTGCTGGGTGCCAGTGTCGCTCGGGGAGAAATCCTGACCTTCCTTGACGCACACTGTGAGAAATCACACAATATCAGTAACCAAGCCACTCACTGTTAATCAGTAGCACTCATTAAGGTGATTTATCCAGGTTTTGGGACAAATTAAAATATCTTTGCGTTCACACAGTACTCAGTAAACACTGTAGTAAAATTTGAAGTTAAATTTGTAGCTATAACATAGGCTGGTGATGAATTCTAGCATGCTGGAGAGAAAGACCACTTTATTAGGCACTCTGCATCTAGACCCATGAACCTAATTATTGTCTGTTCTAGGAGAAAGACCAAAAAACGTTTTATATTTTTCTTTTTAAGACCTGTTAAAAGTCTAAAGTAATCTTTCACCCTACCAATTTTATTATTATTATTAGATAACTGAGCTCAAATTAACAGACTGCCTCCCTCTTGTTAAATTCTGACCTGTCTAATTCTTGAAAGACTCAAGATACACAGGCCATGGTTGGGTGAAAGCAGTGCTTTTTATGAACCTTCTTAAATGTGTCAAATTTACTGCAGTTTTTGTTTGTTTGTTTTTACTTTTTTTCAAAACCATGAAGAAATATTTACTATCCTAGCATGTTGTATGGTTATCTGGAAACCTCCTAGACTGGGGCTTCTGTCCTGCATGTATTACATGTTTCCCTGTTCCAACGCACCTTATTCAAATGAATGGATCGTTATAAGGCTTTTGGAGAGCTTGTTGATGAGCTGACCATTTGATTCAGGCAGTGGGTCCCTATGACCAAGATTGAGAAACCCTGCAAGTACAATATTTTACTAGAATTCGCCAAACTTCATCTGTTTTGTGCAAGTTTGACAAGATCATTAATGCAGATGAATTACATTTCCATATTTCTTAATGCTGCCAAGTTATGCAACTCCTCTGTCCTTCCTCCCCTGGATAGGTGAGTGTTTCCATGGTTGGCTAGAGCCATTGTTGGCTCGCATTGTTGAAGAACCCACCGCTGTTGTTAGTCCAGAAATCACTACAATTGACCTCAACAACTTTCAGTTTCACAAACCTGTGGTCACAAACCGCGCTTACAACCGAGGTAATTTTGACTGGAGCTTAACATTCGGCTGGGAGCCAATTCCTGAGGATGCAAGGAAGCTGCGCAAGGATGAAACCTACCCTGTGAAGTAAGAAACATTTTGTTGGCTAGACTGAGAAACACCCATGACCCATTTACTGTTTGTGCCTCAAGATTTTATACCTACCTATCAATTTTTCAGAACACCTACTTTTGCTGGAGGTCTCTTTGCAATCTCAAAGAAGTATTTTGAACACATTGGTACATATGATGACCAGATGGAGATATGGGGTGGTGAAAATGTGGAGATGTCATTCAGGGTCAGTATAATTCCACACTACCACATAGTACCTAATAAGTCTTCCTCTTATTGAGATAGCTCCTTGTCAAATCTTATTCTAGGTGTGGCAGTGTGGGGGTCAGCTAGAGATCATCCCTTGTTCTGTGGTTGGCCATGTTTTTCGCACCAAGAGCCCCCATACATTTCCCAAAGGCACAGAAGTCACTCGCAACCAGGTTCGCTTAGCTGAGGTCTGGATGGATGACTACAAGAAAATCTACTACCGTCGTAACAAGAACGCTGCGACCATGGCCAGTGAGGTCAGTGTGACCTACTTACAGGGATTTAATGTTGAATACAAATGGATGTATTGTAATAATTTAAACCTTAAGCTTTCCTATCTGTTACAGCACAAGTATGGGGACATCACTGATCGTTTGAAACTAAAAGAGCGGCTTCAGTGCAAGAATTTCACCTGGTACCTAAACACAATCTACCCAGAGGCCTTTGTTCCAGATTTAACACCAGAAAAATATGGAGCAGTAAGTTATGTTTGCCTTTTTGCTTGATACTCCGCACAGTGCAGCTACATCTTACTGTTGTCCGTCTGTATTTATACCAGCTTAGAAACTTGGGATCTCAAACCTGTTTGGATGTTGGAGAGCGCAATGAAGGAGGAAAACCTGTGATCATGTACCAATGTCATAACATGGGAGGCAACCAGGTACAGTCTTGCATTTGTAAAGTTCAAAGTTCAGTGTCTAAAAATTATTTCCCGAGCACCTCAGTTGGGGCTGCAGCAGAAACTTGGCAGTACAAGATGAAGGCCTCTGTTAAGCAAGTCCCTTGCCCTTAAAAGACTTATTCTAAGGTTACAAAACCTTTTTTAAATAAAGATTTAAATTTGGTTTGTAATTGGATTAATCTCTCCTCCAGTATTTTGAATACTCATCTCATAAGGAGCTACGCCATAACATCGGCAAGCAGCTGTGTCTACATGCCACACCTCATCCAGGGCTAGTGAAGATAGAGCTATGCCAGCTGAAGGGGAAAGGCACTAGTTTATCACCACTCCAGGAGTGGATCTTCACAGAGGTAAGAAGCAACTCAAAGCGTACAGCATTGGGAAATATAATCTGTTTCAGGCTGAAGCTCAGCACTGAGAGTTTTGTGATGATATTGATATAATTATTATGTCTGATGACTTAATATACAGTGTGTGGCTATAGCATATACATAGTAAACTTGCATTCTTTTCAAGAAAACTGTGGGCCATTTCTTTTCAAGAAAACTGTGGGCCATGATTGACTTTCTCTGATGCTACTTTTCAGGAAGGTCTTTTGAAGAATCCCAGCAGTGGACAATGTTTACAGTTAAAAGGCGAGCAAATTCAGATGGATTACTGTAACGCTGCTGATCTCTACCAACACTGGTCTTTCAGCTGACCTCCCAGTGTTCACATCAGGTGACCTCTGGCACTTTGTGCCGCTGTCCTCAGACTCTACATTGCGGTGAAGCTTGGGACATTTGGCCAAAGCACAAGGATTGATAAAGATGGAGGACAAAGTAAAGACACTCGCATCTAATGATGAAAGGATATTCCCCTTTTTTTAATTTATTTATGTAGGAATCTCAGGGAATACATTTTGAAGGACACCTAGTTCCCAGAGAGTGTTAAAAGTGTATGTGAGTTACAGCGTAATCCTGGGGCGAGGGCTGTAAACTGAAATGATCTTAATTCAGTGAATTTACATTCTTACATGAAACATCACTGTATAGTGACCTGTTTTCTTGCTTTGTTTGACAGTGAATGATAAAATGTGACATTATGCACAAACTCTACTGAAGACTGAGAGATGTATGGGTTGGTTGGTTTGTTTGTTTTAAACTAAAAATCCTACTTTGTTTCAGATTAATGATTTATACTGCAGAAATGGGTATCAAGCATTCCTGCACATTAACTAATGAAATATACCAGCAATAATAAGTTGCCTTGGTTATTAGTAGTTACAATGTGTAATAATAATTTTAGTAGTATGTTTTTTTTATGTTGTAGGCAGGTGAATAATTTACCCAGTGAATCAAACCCTGAAGGAATGATTCACTGAGTTCATGCTGGAGTTTCTGATACTACGTGTATTAAAAAAAAAAAAAGTAGATTCAGAGATGCTTGTATGGAAACAGTCATTACTCTCATAACACTATACAACACTGTCAGAACTGCCCTACCAGTTTATTTACTGATAAGATTTCATTCTGTGACAAAGCTATAGACTCTGTTTGGTCACAGGTGATGTTTGCACAACATTTGTCCAAGGAGTGGTTAAACAAGGAAGAGTCCTACGTGCCTCAGCTTCGGCTGAATATAACTAAATGGTGAATGGGCTGGATTTTCTGCAGTTTGCTTAACCTGCTCTTATAGATTTTGCATTTTTTCAACTGATGCATTTGCCTGCTCTGTTACACAAGCGCCATAGTCAAGCATGTTGAGACCAGCCCACTATCTACACAGGTGGTGTGACATTTCAGTCGTTTGGTTAATGCGCATGCGCCTGTCGGAGCCATCAATTCAGGATACTGCTGGCTGAAACTAATGAGTATTCATTTATTGCCGTAGTATAGAATACATCTAGTACACATAACCAAATGAGCAGTGTATCATAGCAATCCAACATAACATCACACATGTGCTACACATCAGGACATGTGATGTCTTGAAGTTAGTTGTTGTTTTCATTGAGAACTGATCATGAGTGTGACCAGTATGACATTTTAACTGCTTAGTATGAGTTGGTTGCTGTTAGGAGTGTGGCCATTATGACATAGCTAGCCAACGTTTACTATGCATATATCACAACTAAAACATATAACCCATTTTAAAACTGCTTATGATGAACTCATTCATACTGTAAAATTTTGACGGATGGTCAGGCTGGATGAAAAGACCATCACTGTGATTGAACCCATAGGAAATGAGGCACCTTATGAAAAAAATTCTCTGCAAGGCAAGCATTTATATAGCACATTTTAACATCAAGGCATTTCAAAATGCTTTACAATAATAATAAAAAAAAAAGAAATATAGCAGCATTACAGATATAAAAGGCATAATAACATTTAAAACACTTAAATAGGTAAAAGAAAGAGGGGAGAAAAGAGCTTAAAAGATAAAGTTTCAGTTACAGCTGAGATGCTGCAGATATGATTTCATTTCTAATTAAATGCAGTGGCATACAGGTAGGTTTTCAGGCTAGATTTAAAAGAATGAATTGATGTAGCAGCTCTGTACTCTTCTGGGAGTTTGTTCCAGATATTTGGGGCATAAAAACTAAAGGCAGCTTCCCCATGTTTAGTCCTGGTTCTGGGGACTACCATCCAGACCTTAGTGGTCTGGATGGTTCATAGTAAGCCAATGGGTCAGAAATATATTTTGGGCCTAAACCATTCAGTGCTTTATAGACTAACAGCAATATTTTTAAAGTCAATTCTTTGGCAGACGGGAAGCCTGTGTGAGGACTTCAGAACTGGAGGTATGTGTTCCACCTTTATGGTCTTGGTGAGAACACTGGCAGCAGCGTTCTGAATTAGCCGCAGCTGTCTAATGGATTTTTTTGGGAGGCCGGTGAGAACGGCATTACTATAGTCTAATCGACTAAAGATAAAGACATGGACCAGTTTTTCCAGGTCCTGTTGCGTCATAAGTCCTTTAAGTCTTGATATAGTCTTCAGATGATAGTACGCAGACTTTGTGACAGTTTTAATGTGGCCTTTAAAACTGGAGGTGATATGAACCATGGCATAATTGTTTGTAGAGCTGGTTCTTGCACTACACTGTGCCTTTTTTTCCTTCCCATGTTCCTTAATCATTGATTTGGATAACTGCACAGGCATTTTTCTGAAGAAAAGAAATTCCTCTAAAGAGCCCAAAGATGAGCAGGATGGCTGTAGTTGTGGTGTCTTGACTTTGAAGGTATGCATGTTACTGACTTATGCAGTTAAGGTTACAGTAAATAAGTATGAAGTAACACTTAGAACTGACTAGTTTACCGACTTCCATTGAACACTACCTGACAGGCAGGATCATCCACCAAGTTGAGCAACCCTGCAGTCACTGCAGCTTCAAGGCTTCACATTGCAAACACTCCTCTGAAATGCTAGGGTAACCATTATAAAGTATATCTTGATTTATTTTATTTGTTCTAAATAATGGATACAGTATGTCATACATATCCCAGTAAAGCGAATCCAAGTCTCGCAGCAAATACCTCTAGTTAAAAATGTTTGATTGTCCAACCTTTTCTTCTATTCCAGACAAGGTTGAAGAGACCGTGTTTCATGCAATAAGCTGCAATGCGATGCTGACAAACGCATCATTGGAATAAAAACACACTGATAATTACGTGCAAACGTTATCTGTCTCATGCCACACAATTATTTAGTAATTACAGAATTGTATTCTTGCAATGACAGATATCTTGTATTTAGTTTTTATTGGTGTGATAAAGGTCCGGGTTTTCGGGAGTATCAGTCAGTTGACCGCTGTAAACTTTATTTGACACTGTGGCATCATTATAAACAGTTTCTGGTTATTCCTCCTCCTGCCAACTGAGTCGCATGTAAATCCCAAACTTTGCGTACAAAGTGGCGTGCGACTTATGAATGAGAGTCCAGGTGTGTAAAAAAAAACAACAAGCTGACTGCTGCTTCCGCTTCTGCTTCGGAAGTTCCGCCCACAATAATGTCTTCTTCGGCTGAGTAGCGCCTCCATGGATCAGTTGTGTGTGTGTGTGTGTGTGTGTGTGTGTGTTGAACGCGGCAGCACTGAGATCAGCCGTACGATGAGCGCCGAGCCCGTGAGCCGCTCCGAGGCGTTTGGTCAGCTGAAGACGGAGCTCTACGCGGAGCAGCTGTCCGCTCTGTCCAGCACACACGTACTCATCATCCTCGGAGCGTCCGTGAGTTCAACCTCTGAACTTCTCCCAAGACGATATGGATGAACGTTTCTTTTATTCTAAAGTTCAGTGGGGGGAAACTATTCAAGGTGTATTTAGGCTGAGACCAGTTCATACGTTTATATATTTCCTAACAGAAGAGACAAATGTCACATGATAGAGGAAATGTCTTTTGTTTTTTTGTTTTTTGATGGTATTGAAAGTAAAGTATTCTTTGCCTTGAGTCCAAACTCTAGTATTATCCATTACTACCAATTCATTGTGACTACCATTTTAAGACACTGCCTGTTTCTTTCAGAGTCTGTCTTGGGTGTTTTGTTATACGACTTTCCAGATAAACTAACTAACTCACACATTCCATGACTGTGGCCATTTTTAAAGTTTACTTTGGACTTTGGACTCTGTTGAGTCAGCCTCACTGATTACCAGTTAAGTTTCATGGCCAATTCTTATTTGCATAGGGTGATCTCGCTAAAAAGAAGATATATCCAACTTTATGGTGAGTAAAGAATTGTTTTGAAGCTTTTGTCCACCATTTATTAAGACTTTAAGCCTTTGTTGACAACCTGAATTGCTGCTTTTTGGCTCTGTTACTATTTTAGGTGGTTATTCAGAGATGGTCTGCTCCCAGATAACACCTACTTTGTTGGTTTTGCCCGGTCTAACCTGTCTGTGGAGGACATCAAGACCTCATGTCTTCCTCATATGAAGGTATTACATCTGTCTGTCCTCATTGTCTACCGGAGACAAGACTATTGGGTTTTTTTAAAGACTTTTTTTTCAGGAATATCTTTATTAAATATTTCACTTCTAGGTTAATGATGAAGAGACTGAGTGTCTTTCATCCTTCTTCAGTAAGAACTCCTACCTGAGCGGCAGCTATAATGACAGCAGTTCTTTTAACCAACTCAATAGCCATCTGTCATCGTTGCCTGGAGCAGCTGATGCTAATCGACTCTTCTACCTGGCTCTGCCACCCACTGTCTACCACCATGTGAGCGCAAACATCAGGGTCCACTGCATGAGCAGCAAGTACGTATCTTCCAGACCTTTAAAAACAAAGTTAATATGTTGTTTGCTAACACGAATCTGATCCTCTGTGCTAATTATTCAAAAGAGGCTGGAACAGGATCATTGTTGAAAAGCCATTTGGTCGTGACCTCAAGAGTTCTCAGGAGTTGTCGGCCCACCTGGCTTCCCTGTTCACAGAGGACCAGATCTACCGCATAGACCACTACCTGGGAAAAGAGATGGTCCAGAACCTTATGGTGCTCAGGTAAAGTAGCCCAAAGCTACACCTTCAAAAGCATTTAACCACTCGTATGCAACCTTAAACTTCATATATGAGATTTGAGGCTCCCTCTTCCAGGTTTGGAAACCGTATCTTTGGACCGATATGGAACAGGAACAGTGTGGCCTGTGTGGTTCTCACCTTTAAGGAACCTTTTGGCACTCAGGGCCGTGGAGGGTACTTTGATAACTTTGGTATCATCAGGTGAGAGACATTCAGAGACAATCACATCAATGTGATATCACTGGATGCAAATTCTTTGTTACACTAAACTTTTGACTTGCTTCGATTCCTCTTCTTGCAAATGGTAGAGATGTAATGCAGAACCACCTCCTCCAGATGCTTTGTTTGGTTGCAATGGAGAAACCTGCCTCCACCAGCCCAGATGATGTGAGGGATGAAAAGGTAATGCCATGACAAGGATTTGTACTTTTAGTTTTTTCCTTTGATGACAAGATCATCCACCTCCCTGCAAACCTGATGTTCTGTGTTTTTGGTTTGCTTTAGGTCAAGGTATTGAAGAGTATAGCTCCTGTTGAAGTGTCAGATGTTGTGCTTGGCCAGTATGTAGGGGACCCTGGGAAACAGGGCCACTCCAAGCTGGGGTACCGTGATGACCCCACTGTACCAAAAGGTTCCTGCACACCAACATTTGCAACTGCTGTGCTCTACATTCAAAATGAAAGATGGGATGGTGAGAGCAAACATTTTTTAATCCCTTACTTTCTTATGGTCTATTTCACGGTAGCTCCTCTGATTTCTGTTTTCTCTGCATAATCGTCTTTGCACCATGCACTTATCCATCAGGAGTTCCTTTCATTCTGCGCTGTGGTAAAGCTCTAAATGAGCGGAAGGCGGAAGTGCGCCTCCAGTTTACTGACGTGCCAGGAGACATCTTTGGTGAACGCTGTCAGAGGAATGAGTTGGTGATGCGAGTGCAGCCAGATGAAGCCGTTTACCTGAAGATGATGACCAAGAGGCCGGGGGTTTACTTCAGCCCAGAGGAGACTGAGCTGGACCTCACCTACAAGAGCAGATACAAGGTGCCACGAGCTCAAAATATTGTCTGTATTGTCAAAGTGAGAGAGAGAGAGAGAGAGAGACTTAAAGAGAATTGGACGGCAAACACCTGCAGAGTGTTTTACAGATAGATTACCTTGTTTCATCTTTTGCATATGAAACAAATGAATCTGTATGAGAGGAGGTCAAGACATGGAGTTGTGATCCTGTCTATTGAAGCTGACCAAATACAAGTCATCTAATGACTTGTATTTGTTTGACTTTGAATTGAATCTAAATGTCATTGTCTCACAGTGACAGCGTAATAACTGTAATATCATGTATCTCCAGACAGTGAGTGTGAGTGGATGTTTGTTGATGTCTGTATTTTCAACAAGCAACGGATTATTGGTGTCCCGTCCGTAGTGTACCCCTCCTCTGGTCCAATATCTGCTGGGATTTCTTCCCCTGAAAACGGAATTAACCTTGTACGTAGTTTTTTTTTAACACCTGCCTTGTTCTTTTAGAATGTGAAGCTCCCAGATGCTTATGAAAGACTGATACTTGATGTCTTGTGTGGAAATCAAATGCACTTTGTTCGAAGGTTGGTTGCACCGTTAACTGTTTTAGTTCACTCATTTTATACATATTTTTCCCCCCTTTTTAACCTAAGTTGGTCCTCTTACTGTTAATAGCGATGAGTTACGAGAAGCCTGGAGGATCTTCACCCCCCTTCTTCATCAAATCGAAGGAGAGAAGGTGCAACCCACACCTTACACATATGGAAGGTAAAATGACTTTCATAACACCAAAATAAAGATATGAGGCACAGTTTGTGTTTTTCCCTCCAACTTCCTTCTATTTGTTGTGTCCACAGTCGTGGTCCAAAAGAGGCAGATGATCTTGTAAAGAGAGTGGGATTCCGCTATGAGGGAACATACAAGTGGGTGCAGCCCCACACAACATGATGCCCTCTGTCACACACTTGCAAATATTACTAACAACATAACACAGTTTACTTACAAAAAAGTTTAAAGAAATTTTTCACTACTGTACGGTACCACTGTTTTTTTCTGCATGTACAAAAGCAAACCACTGCCTTTATCCCAATCACAGAGTGAATGTGGAAATAAATAGCTTTTGAAGCATAATTTGTGTTCAAATAAATCATTGTTCTTTATCTTTTTGTGTGCACTTCTTTTTTCCACAGAATTCTTCACATCTAATATCTAGGATATTTGTGACTTGTATAAAAGAAAATTTCTTTACATGTATGTATAATCTGTGCATGATTGCATCTTGTCAGACCAGCAGGCAATTGTATGTAGTAATCCTTAAAAAGTAATACAGAGTGTGACAAACTAAAAGCAGCAACAGCACAAAATGTTTATCGTCGGGGAACCTGTTGTTCTGGTTCATGAAAATGGGCACAAAGCAGACATGTTTTAATGTACTGCTGCAGGTAGGTACAACTTCCAGGTAGATGTTTCGACTTAAAATAAAATCAAAGCTTTCAATAATTTAAAGAATGTTACTTTAAGATTAACCTGTCCCAATCTAGTATATGTGGATTTTTAACAATACAATGTTAGTTTGTGTTTAAATTATATTTCACCACATAGATTTTGTGTGTGTTTGTGTCTGTCTATCTCTACCAGGTGCATGGTGTAGCTGGAACTGCACACACAGGCGTTCACACTCCAATAATGGACTACTTGATCCTGCTGGTACTTGGAAGAGGAGCAATGATGAGCATGTCCTGATTGCATGATTGTTTATGTCCATCAGAAAGTAAGCTACTGCTTCTGTTCTCTCAATGGTTTATTTAATCATTTATAAAATTCTAAATTACATATACTACTATAAAAAGAGAGGGAAGTATCACAGAACTCTCTCTCTCTCTCTCTCTCTCTATATATATATATATATATATATATAACTGCTTCTGTTCTCTCAATGGTTTATTTAATCATTTATAAAATTCTAAATTACATATACTACTATAAAAAGAGAGGGAAGTATCACAGAACTCTCTCTCTCTCTCTCTCTCTCTCTATATATATATATATATATATATTTATTATTTGCGATGCCACTGGTTTCAGACAGTTTTTAGTAATTCGTTTATTTACTTCTATCTTTGAAATTCTAAATAGGTATCTATCAGATGCCTTAGAAAATATGTTGGTTGGTTTTCCTCTAAATTACTGTTTTGATGTCAAAGAGACACTGCATTGAAAAATGTTGTCAATTTCTTCACTTACTGTGGACAGAAATGTTTTAACAGTGGGCATGAATATAGTATATGGGTATGGTTTGCATTATTGATCATTTTCTGGAAGCTCATGTGAACATGAATAAAATGTTCAGGATTTAAACAGCATACACACAATGTATACATTTTTGTTTTAAATTAGATGAGTTATGCAGAAAGAAACTGTCCCCCAGATAAAAGAGAAGTATTTATTAAGTCATTTTAATGGTGTTTAAATAAACAGCTTTTAGCAAATACAATGATATATGAATAAATATATTTCTTTTTTTTATTACTGCAATTAGAAGCCTACAGAAGTACCTGAAATATAAGGAACACTTGGGCCAAGACAGACTGTAAGTCTATAAAATCATGAATTAACCCTGTATCAATCCTTACTCTTCCTCTCTTAGGTGACGCTATTTGTGTAGAATGCACCTCCTTTCACACTTGTCACCTTCCTCAATGCAGTCGTGTGCAGCCTTGCTATTCTCGATGCCCCTGGCGTACAGACGCACCAACTGGCCATGAATCCTGTGAAAGGTGTTGAACGCAGTTAAAACTGATTCACGATAAAGTGGGAACATATTATAGTGCAGGACTGCACAAGCTACAACATACACGGTTGCACTGGTTATACGCTCCTACCTGCAGAGGATCTCAGTGAAGGGCAGAATCTCTCCGTCACAGTTCCACACGGACACAGATGGAGATTTACTGCAGCATAGACCACACAGGAAAGGGTTTGCTGTTTTCTGCTTGTTTGTCATTTCTCGCCCTTTGCCTCCCTCTGCCAGCCGCTGCTGAGAGCCACTCCTGCTTACACTCTCAATGTATCCTCTTTCCTCTTCATCTGTTCCATTGCTCTGCTCTACCCTCTCTTCATATGCTTCCTCCTCTTTGCCAGCAGGGAGGCAGAAACGGATGGCCTTCACACGGTGAACCTCCACAAATGGAAGATCAAACTAAGAAAAGTGGGAGTGACATTTTCTTTGTGCTTATTTGATAGAAACAGAACATAGATCATATACAAAACTGACAAAGTTTTCCCTGTCTCCTCCCCTAAGCCAACCCATGAGTAATAATGCAGTATAATGAATAGCCAACAAGAGGTGACTCCGCTAGTTGTAAAAAAGAACTCAGTTTAAATGGTATGTATATGGGAAAATGAGATTGGTGAACATTTTCCTGAGAAGTTAATGCTCTCCTTCAATAGAACATGATGCCATATCTGTTTAGAGGATAAACTATAATAAACCATAAAGTATGGCACATATGAGTGGACATTGGTGTGATTGACTGCTGGTATCATCATTTTGGAAAACGTCATCATGGCACCAACTAAACTGTAAATCTTGAGGGTTGAGTTCAGACTCTTACAGATGATGTCCCATGTCCACCAGTTAATGGGCTTTTTAAGTAGCAAACATAATCACAAACATGACTCTATGGCTGTCTAAAAGTATGATTGAGTTTAGTTATGAAAAAGTTGACAGCATTCCCTATATTAGCTCCCTTCATAGAAGAGGACGTCTGGCTGAAGGTTGTTTTCCTGTAGGATACATTACAGTTTCTTGCGGCAGAATTCCTGGTGGACAAGAGACACTAACGGGCACATGTAATGACACGGACACAGACCCATTCAGCCATGTAGACCCTTGCAAATGAGACTGACTTTTGAAAATGCAATGTCTTAGTGAAATTTAGTGCACTCATTTGGCAAAGCAGGTTAAAGAATTTATTCAAAAGAGCTTGGTTTCTGTGTGAATGCTCTCATACCTGGTCCTGTGTGCTTGTGTGCCTGTGGAGGAACTTGAGGAAACCCAGTGGGTGAGTGTCCCATACCAGGATGAGATCACCTGTCCCATCTGCAAGGTGAGCAGACGGAGAAAGGCCCAAAGGACTCCTGGGACATGAGCTGGACATACAAGTGAGAGACACGCATCTGAACCTGCCCTCCACACGCACCCATTCACCTGTAGAGGCAGAGAAAAAAAAAAGAGACATGTAGGACATGAATGATGACAATTAAATGATTATACTGCTAACTGTGCCTGTTTCAGCCATGGACGCATGTGAACACTTTGGCATTAAATTCAGATTGTCACAATTATAGAACATAATGTGCTTACTATGGCCACACTAACAATTATAATATTTGTCTGTGTTTACTGCACACCAATTATACACTACCAGTCAAATGTTTTGACACACCTTCTCATTTAATGTGGTCCAAAGGTATGTCCAAACTTTTTGACTGGTAGTGTAAGTGGAAAAAGAGTCTAAACCTTGAATGACAGGTTTAACAATAATGGTCCCAAACAAACATTTCCAATAACGGCAGATCAGTCAGTGTTCTTATTCCAAACAATTCAACCTTAGTGTTATTCTGTTGACACATTTTCTCAGGGTTGTGGAGTGTCAAGGTGAACTTTGACAAACTTCAGGCAGGGCGGTTTTTCAGCTTTGATTAAGAGTTTGTTGGTTCATAAATGCAAGTTATATTAAGACCTGGGTTGGTCTTCACTTTATGTGATAAACTGTATAAGAACAACAGGATGACTTGTTTTTTTTTAAATCTGAAAATAATAACTGTGAAATACTGCCTTTTGCCGTATGTTCCTAACTGTAATTGTGTAATGGGATAATTGATAAGGGAGGACAAATCATTTTAAATGAAATTGATACTGTTATAAAAGGCCACAACCTGACATGAGACTGCTGCTACTTTAATGGGCATGAGTCAAAAAGGCTTTTCAGTATACATGATTTTATACATACAGTAACACATGAGTTTAATGCATTTTCTTACATTATTACCTTCCAACTCACTAGTGAATTGGCTGAAGTTGGTGCTGTACAGAGATGCCGAGTCTGAGGAGTGGGGGAAAAGTCTTTCTGTGCTTCTGGAGCACACACTGCACCTACACACAAACAAAAGCAGGATAAAATGTGAAAGGTTTCACTTGGCTTTCTGTCTGTGACATAAGCTCTTAAATCTTAAAACCAAGTTATAGGAGCATCATAGCTATTTGCAAACAGGTGCGTCCAACAAACACTGTGGCCTTATCCACTCTTGTAGACGAAAAGGGATCAAGTTTCCTCTAGATCAGGTTCCTCTTGCCACGGTTTCTACCCTCTTTAAAGTACACCTAACACCTTGGGTCCTTATTGCAGGTAGGAGCAGTCATGGCGTCTCAAGCTATGAATTTGACCTGCTGCCCTTGAGCTTGAATCATAATAACAGATTCTTTCCTCCATGTTAAAAGTTAAAGGTTCAAAATGTTAAAAGTAAAAGTTTTGTCATTTGTCTATTTTTGACATTTCTTCTCACTCTGGGCTTCTTCCAACCCTGCTACTCTTCTCTTGGACAATACTATTATTAGAAAAGTCCAATTTTTCTTTGAGTTAGGAGAGGTGGGGATGATGATATGCCTTTTGTTTTACTTCTCATATTAGTCACAGGAGTCATAGAAGTCAGGATATACAGTTCTGGTCTTCATGACACAGGCACAGAAAAGATGAAATCACATTCACGTAAATATTAGGTGCATGAAAATAATGAAGCAAAAAAATAAATTAAAAAAAATATTTTGCACATTTTGGATTACATGCACAGATTTTTAGTATATGTATACTTTCAATGACTAGTTGGTATTTTACCCTGAGAAGCAGCGTGTTTTATCTCTGGGGCTGGACAGCAGCGGGTCTGCGGGTAGATACTGAACTATGCCTGCATAGCTTCTGTTGCTCAGGTACACCATAGCACCTGGACAAAGGAAAGCAATTAGTTTAGCTGAAAATGCACAACACTGAGTGTATACACAACACTTACAAAAATAACATACACGGGGAAGTAGGACCTTGTCACTGTTTTGTTAAAAATAAGTTTCACTAAGGTTAAACATAAATATAAACAGTAACTAAGAAAAAAAAAAAAACAGCATACAGCCATTACTGTTCTTTTAATGAATCACCAGGCCAAACCTGAATAGTCATATCTGAGAGGCCCCATCCAGCGATGTTTTTCACTTTCAGCGAGTACGTCCCCATAGAAGCCATAACCCACAAGAGACACAGAGTAGCGCACCAGAGCAGAGGCGTGATGAACTGAACACACATCCAAAGGCTGAGAGTCTCCTGCGAGGCATTGTGGGAAACAAAGAGCCCATAGCTGACACAACTGTTAAGGTATTTTAATGTATTTAAAAAAAAATAAAGGAATAATGGTTAAATAGTGTGTTATTTGATGGGCATACTTCCTCACCAATGATAATGTGCAAAGCCGATGTAACAGGGTCGATCACTCCCACTGTGGCATAACACACACAGTCTGTAGAACCTATAATATAATATAACAGGATGTGTGTGTCACAGCTGCAAATCAAGTGCCTGTAAGTTTACAAACTCTAAATAATGGAGGCATTACCTGCGGGAATGATGCCAATATGAAGTGGACATGGCTGTAAAGTGACGGTAGGATCATTCTCACAAAGGCCTGCCTCTTGTTGTGTCCGCCCAATCAAACCATGCAGCAGTTCACTGAACATGCCATCACCTCCCACACAGACCACACTGTTGTAAACAGATTCAGGTATGAGAACACCTCCCAGTGAGGTTAGTAGATACAATGCACTCATGTCACTGTGTTCACACAAGCTCGTACCCGTCAAAGCCTGTCAGGTCCTTCTTCAGGAGGTGGTCTCTGGCCTGGTTTGCCCATTCAGTGACTGAACAAAACAGAATTACATTCACCTTGCACGTCTATTTCATTAATCATTAGGTCAGGAGGAAGGATAAAAAATGACTTTTTTAATGAGTCTGAGTGTATAGATGCGTCTGATGTCAACGTGTTTGTGTGTGTGCACATGAGTGACAGGAAAAGTGAGGCAGAAAAAAGATGAAAGATGGTCCAGTGACACCAAAGCACAACCAGCACTGCTCTAAACTGAAACAAGATTTTTTTTTACCCTTAGAAAGGTAATCAGTGAAGCGCTTGGACTTCTCTGATCAGATCACTTCAGAGAAATGATAATCTCAGGTCTGCACAGGGTCTAAGACCATCCCTTCACCATGAGGAGCACAAAGAATCTGCACAAAGTATTTTACCTATAACATGAGAGCTGATGCCAGCCAGCTCAAACAGAGGGGCGACTACAGAATGAAAGATCTTTCTTGCTTTTTTCTTTCCTCCAAATGGGTTGATAAACACCAACAGTCTATGTGGGCGTAATGGACCTAAAACATAAGTTTGAAAAGTTACAGGTTGGTGAGAGCAGCACAGGAGAAGGATTTGGTTAACAGTCAAATCATGACATTTTTAGATGGCATTAGGGAGGTTTTATCACTTACTGTGCATTTTGACAGCAGTCCTTAGTTGTTTTGTCCACTGATCTCTAAGGACCCGACTTGGGCAGCTGAACTGGGTCCGGCCCAGTTTCCATATCAACCCAGTGGAGCCCCCACTGCTGCTGCGCTTCACATAGAACACTGAGGACAGATGACAGACAATGAAAACTAAACCATATCACCTTCTGATTTAGAGCTGGCTCAGGGAAACTTGAAATATCTCTTAGTTATGCTGCTATAGACCTAGACTGCTGGGAGATTTCCTGTGGTGCACTCACACTCACCCTTTCACACTCACTCTCTCTCACTCAGGGTACAAATGTGACTTAATTATGTGTCATTAACCTTATTTTTTTTTCTCTCCCAAGTCTGTGTCTGCTTCCTTCCATCCTCTCTCTCTCCCCCTGTCCTCATTTAGCAGGCTGCTGGATCCAGATCCAGTTTTGATGATATCATTATTATTATTATTATTATTACTATTATCACTAACACTAGCATTGTTATCATTACTATTATGCTCTGATTAAAAGTTCATCAGTATAATTTCTTATCAATAATCTCTGCTGCTGCTTGTATAAATGACACTGTAGTTCTATAAACATGACATAACTGATTCTAAACTTGATACAACTGTTGTATATTTGCTCCTGGTCTCTCTCTTATGTCTCTCCCTCACCTCCCGCTTTTTCTTTCTCCCCCCCTTTCTGTCCCCCATTTTCCTCTCACCCCAACCGGTCGAGGCAGATGACCGCACATCTTTGAGTCTGGTTCTGTCAGAGATTTCTTCCTTTTTTTTCTCTCCACTGATGCCTAGTGCTTGCTCATTGTGTGAACTGTTGGGTTTCTTTTCTCTCTGTAATATTGTAAAGGTTTTAGCTTTACCATGTACAGTGCTTTGAGATAATGTATGTTGTGATTTGGCGCTATGCAAATAAAATTGAATTGAATTGAACTGAAGAGAAAGCTGAAATGTGGAGGATACAAGACAAGCACAGTATTTGACTAGATAGAACCATAGCTAGTGTGCTGTGCACTTGTATGTAAATTATTAACGTTCTCCTTTCTATTATGAAAAGCAAAAGATGTGCAGTGCTTCAGGCTAAGCTGCCAGTTATTTACTTAAGTACGAGCCATGACTGTGAAGCCTGAGAGAACCCACCTGTGAAGACTTTGTCTTTGTCTTCAACAGACTTGTGGGGCAGGATCTCTACTTGTCCCTCTTCTACTCCAATCACCTCTGCCACAGGCACTGAAACTTTAATCACACAGAAACTTTAGTGGATACACTTACATGCATATAAATGACATGAACATGAACATATTACCCAGAGTGTTACAGCAGACATATTTTTAACAATACTTTAAATGAGTTACCAATTTAAAGCACAGATGTAAATGAAATTATTACCACCTAATAGGAGGTTATCTTTTTTAAATGAACAGCACTGAGGGATATAGGTTATGGTCTGAAGAAGAAATAACTAGATGTATATGGTGATGTGAATATGCATCCTGATTCAGGACTTTTTTTCAATCAACTGTCAAACTTAAAGGCATGTATTGGAAAAAAATAAGTGGCCTTGAAAGAGTTGTGTGCTCTCTGAGTGCTTCATTTAGTTATATATGTAATCATATTAGCTGCACATTTTTTTATTTGTCACAAAATGTAAACAAAGTTTAAAAAAAAAGAAGAAGCAAGGACTGAATTACGTGTACTTAATTCTGTTCCAGTGTCTTGGCATGTATATGCTGCTAACTGTCATCACTGAGCTTGCAAATAACTTTTAATTTGTAATTTCTCTAAATCCATAGAGTAAAATGGCTGTTTTTCAAAATGTATATATTAAGAGTAAACTCAGTTTCAGCAGTGTCAGAAATTATAGAGGATTATGGACATTTAATATTTAATCTCTCTATTTTACACAAAGACACTGACTGATTTTTAGTCAGTTTATAATTGTCCTGAACTCAAACCCATCAGTCATTGCAGAAAATTCTAAAAGGACTGTGTTTTTTCAAAATCCTTACAATAAAAATATTTTCTGTAGTAAGGCCCTTTGAAAGCACAGGTGTGGGACTTTTTAATGTCCCACATATAACACTTATTGTTTTTCCAGTATGTTGTAGTTGAAGTTGTCCTCTTGAACTCAAATACATTGTTTATTCTCAACCGGATGATAACCCTGCACGCCAGCTCGCATTTCAGTCAATTTAACATTACTTCTAAAATAAGAGAAAACTTTGTTTGATAAACAAGCAAGTTACAGGTAAAATACTTGTAACAAGTCGTGTTCAGTAATTAACTTTTCAAAGCCTCGTTTTATCAAATGAGTCAAACAACACTCACAAAACATGGGAGGGTTGTTATTTCGTGTGTGCTTTGTCTTACACCTCTATTTTCGGTAACACAGCAACAGGTTGTTTTTCGTGTTCGTGCTGTCCAACTTGTCATTCATGTTTTCTGTACACAGCTAATGCTTAATTAAAGAACTCTCCCGACCCGTAGAAGTTAAATAAAACACGTACGGTCCAACGAAATGAAGACCATTTCGTTTAAGTTTGTGTCAATTCCAAAGGAATGGTGTAGCGGTTTACGGTGTATAGATGAGACAAATAAGTAAACAATACAAGGCAATAAGAGTGAGTTTGGGTGTTCGAGCTCGTGTACATACGACCAAGCTGCCACGACAGGTGTCAGAGATAATGTGAACATATAAAAACGCCACCCACTTGTTTTCTTCTTATCTACATCCGTCCAGTTGAAGTGCCAGCCTGTCAACACCGCCCGGTATCTCTTATTTCCGACCCACAGGCTGGAATCAAGCCTCAGGTCTGTCTCCATCTGGCAAAAGCCCCGTTCAGCTAAAGCGTCGCTCTTTCACGTTTCTCAGACCAAACAATGGTCATAATTTTTTTTTTTTTTTTTAATATCCAAAACTTTAACATCAGTAAGGAGCAGCTGCAGTTTGACAATCACACACCCTCCATCGTACAATCAGCAGTAGCCCGTCATCTAGCTGAGCTTTGAAGAGCTGTTTGGAGACGCATTTAAGTGTCTATTCCTTTACAAAACCCTGGCACATGTGTTATAGCAAAAACACTCGTTTCCCACTCTAGTCCCTCCCCGGTGACACCTGCTTCATTTGCATGTTGCGCTGCTGATTGGCTGCTGCCCCAGCTAATACTCTTCTGAGAAAGAAAGGGTTATATACAGGGTCATTATACATGACCGCCTTCTCATTTAATGTGGTCCAAAGGTGTGTCTGGTAGTGGATATATCAGAGGAGTTCTGTAAGTTACAGCATGGAAATTCCATCACTTTGTTTGAAAAATAACAAGTGCTATATAAATAAAGTCTGGTTGATTAATAGTGAGGCCCCCCAGCAAACTGTGGGGGTTTGATGTGAGCTGTGGTTGAGTAAAAGTTAGGATTAGGCATTGAACAGGTTATGGCAAAGGTGAGTGGTGAGATGCTGTCCGTGACTTTATCCCCATTGTTCAATTCTGATTCAGTTCAGATTCAATGCATATTAGATTTGATGGTTCACAAGTCTATGACTACAAGTGTCTTGAATCTAACTTTTGTATGTCTGTCCTTTGAGACAGCATGCGTGTGCACATTCTCCTCTTTTGTTGTTTGGCTGCAGTGACCCAATAATCAGCACATGCATAAGGCCCACCACCAATAAACACAACAGAAGAAAATGAAGAAGGTAAACCACACCGCTGGCCCAGGTGGGTGATGACACTGCTCATGTGTGTAGGCAAAAATTTAAAATAAAATAAAATTCTAATATGATTCTTTTTGTCACATGGCCAAGAATCAGATCTGATCTAGGACCACTATCTGAAGTCTGGTTTAAAATTTAGAATTGACAATCAGGTCACTGGATTCACACAGCCCTGGGGAAAACCAAATCTGAGTCACATCAACTGAAAAAATGCAGATCCAAGTCAGTGCAGTGAACAAAAATAGTTTAAAGGTCCAGTGTGTAACAATTACTGATATCTAATGGTTGGACTACAGATAATAACAAAGCATTCATCTTCTCACCAATTCTTAACCTACGAGTGGGTCAGGGAACTACATAGTCTATGTCGTTCTTGTTTGTTTGCGTGGTGAGCTTCAAAATGCAAAATATATGCTTTGTTTGTTTGGTTTGCTACAGAAACAGGATGGCAGTCTGTAAATCAAGGCCCTCACCTTTAAGTAGACAAACTTAAAAGACATTTTCTAGTCACCTACAAAAACCAAGAGATTTTTTATTATTATTATTACACATTTTAACGAACATTCTCTGCGGTGCGGAACTATTTTCCAGTTATTAGTCAACTTCAAAATAAAAGTCCTAATGCTTGTGTTGTCGCCTGCCAGAGTCACAACTTTTACTGTGAAGTTCCAGCGCACACTGTAACCGGAAATGCTTGCCGTTATTGTGGCAGGTTCCTTCCTTCCCTCTTCCTCTCCCGTTTGTGCTGCTGACAAGTCGACTGAACTAGCCAGCGACACCAGCCATTTAAACTTGATACATTAACTATTATGCATTGATCGACCAGTGTTGTACATATATTTTCTGTTTCCTTAGCACGTTGAGCAAACCACCGAACAACATGAACATACGAAACGCCAGGGTGAGTGCGCCGACATTCTCTCGACAGCCATGCTGGTTCTACTGCTAGCTAAGCTAGTTACCGTAGCCTACACGTTAGTAGACCAAACATCGTCAATAAAGATGCTTTCTTTGAGCCACATATTTTTCTAACATTGAGTTTTTTTTGTGTCATTGAAGCCGGAGGACCTTATGAATATGCAGCACTGTAACCTGCTGTGTCTTCCTGAAAACTACCAGATGAAATACTATTTCTACCACGGGTTGTCCTGGCCTCAGGTTAGACGCAGCATTGTTGTTTTCCGCATTTGTACATTTTCTGTTAACACCACTGCTACTGTCACATTTCTCTGTGTGACTCTCTATTGTCTCTTTCTATCCGTGCAGCTCTCATACATTGCAGAGGACGAAAATGGCAAAATTGTGGGATATGTGTTGGCAAAGATGTGAGTATCTGTGAACAGTAATATTATATTTGCTGTACATCACTTAGACAAAGACTTGTTCACTGTGCGGCATTTGTAAATACTTTTCAGGGAGGAGGACCCAGATGATGTACCCCATGGTCACATCACATCCCTGGTAAGTTTGAACAATACACCTCATAAGTCTTCTCCATTGTTTATGTAATTAGTGTCATTTTAAGTGAAACATTTTACAGTCCATCATGTTCATTCATGTTCATTCATATTTTAATATGCCTATTTTTATTTATTAACCCCCTCTGCCAAAAGTTTTGACAACCCATTGTGACTGATGAAAATCTGTGAATAGGTTTTCCTGCTGGAATGAAAGGGGAGTTCTCATTAAAGTGTTCAAAAACCAGCTCTCTTTGGACTCACACGGTGTTGTTATACTTAATTGTGGAGACCAAGTGCCAATCAGTAATGATGTCTTTCAGTAGAATCTAATCTCCTGCTTTGGAGCCTCAAGGTTTGCAATTTGATCAATGTCAGTTTTTTAAACATGTGCTATTGAAGTAGAGCTAAAACTAGCAAGTGTGACAATGAACTACTCAAGAAAATGTTTATCCAAATCAAATGAGAAGAAGCATCATTTTTTCATAGGCGTCCGTTGAGTTGGGCTAACTGCTATTTCCGGCCTGCTTCTTAATCTTCACTTTTCAAACCATTGCACAGCATCACGTTTGATATGCACTCTATGGTGTTAATGGTTTAAGTTAGTCAAAAGCAGAAGTGGCACAACATTAAGACTCATTACTGGCTTTATTGTTGTGGCCAATTATTGTGATAATTGTCTGGTGTCTTTGATGCAGTTAAAACATTATCTTTGTTTTCCAGGCAGTGAAGCGTTCTCACAGACGTCTGGGACTTGCTCAGAAGCTGATGGATCAGGCCAGCCGGGCCATGATAGAAAACTTTAACGCTAAATATGTCTCACTTCATGTTCGTAAAAGGTATTGCAAGCTGTTTGGTAGCTCCAAGTTTTTTCATTTTTGTCCTTTTCTAGGTCTGTCAATTTTCCTGTTTTCTCAAGTCTAACTTAATTGTCCCACCTACTACAGCAACAGAGCGGCACTGCACCTGTACTCCAACACACTTAAATTCCAGTAAGTGCTTTTTGCTGCCAATATTTCTATATTTTTACTGAATTGTAAATACTCTTGTGTATTCTGTTTCTCTTGGCATAGACAGGCCATTCACAAACTGATACATAAGTTGTCGGGGCTGATTTGTTAAGTAACAATTACAGTCATGTACAGTAGAGTCTGAAAGTCTGAGACTACTTTCCCATTCTTTCATCGTACATGTTGACTGATAATCAGCAAGTAATTATACTCAGAAAAAATACTACAATTCATACTCAGCCCTGTAAAGTATCATTTCAAGTTTCACCAATTAACTTATATAAGAGCACTGTGTTTTGCCCAGTGCTTTCATCAGGCTCAGTCCTTTCTTCTTACAAAAGATACCAGAACCTCCAGTTCATCATTGCACACTGTATGCAGGACTTATCTCTTTTCTGTCTGTCACATCATTTAGAAAACACTGGCCACAATTCTTTATTTGTAATATTTTGATTATAGAATATTCGTTCTTGTTATTGGGTTTTATAACATCCATCAATTCACCCTTGGATTGGCTTAAAAATGGGCTCTTCTCATGAGGCCAACTCTCGCCAGCATCTCTCAGACAACAAATTTGCAAGAATGTATTTGAATTCACTAATTTAGACTTAAAAATGATAAACTCATTGCAGTTATTAAGATTTAATGCATTAATGCCCCAGTGGGTAACTTCAAAACACTGCTAATGTCACACAGAGAGTTGTGTGGAGCTGATAGACTTAATCAGCATTGTGAGAACTCGCTTGACATTGGTTTGAATGTAATGGATATTCAATTCTATATATTTTTAAAAAGGTTAAGCACTACAGCTTTAATTTTCAAAATTTATAAAATTATAAGCAACATCTTCAATTGCACCTGTAACCCTGACAGATTATATTGTTGTTCCTCTACAGGATTAGTGAGGTAGAGCCTAAATACTATGCAGATGGAGAGGATGCTTATGCCATGAAGAGAGATTTGGCCCACATGGCTGACGAGGTGACTATCAGATGTTTTCGCTGTGTGGAATCTTCACTGACATGATTTTCACCACAACTCCTCATTAGCACAGTTGATGTGTAGCTTTAGTTGCAAGTTGCATGAGCAGATTCTAACCAGAAATGTGTCCTGTTTCGCTCTGTATGTCCCACAGCTGAGAAAGCCTGGGGTGCGTGTGTCAGGTCAGGAGGCACCGTCTGGTGGCTGTGGTGACCAGGAGAGAGAGAGTGAGAGAGACAGTGGAGGAGAGAGCAAAGAACTGAGTGAAGTGAGCGAGGCAACAGAAAGCACGGACGTTAAAGATTCCTCCTCTGATTCACAATGACACTGCAGTCGTAGACATTTTTAAATTTATCCTTCACTCCATCTTTTTATCTATATGACAGTGTTCCGACAGATTCTCTGGCTTCTTAAACTGTGACTCTGTGCGTCATAGCTGTTCTGACGTTTCCATCATTCATTTTTCTTCAGTCTTGCAGTGATAAAGAAAAATTCTTGGATAACGACATGAAATGGGATGATATCTAAATGAAGATAAAATCAGTATTTGGATTACAGGTTTTTATTGGATTTCTGTTGTCACTACCCCAAAATGGTCCCTAAGCTTTGTGGGATTTACAGAATTGAAAACAACTTCTTTATTTAACAGAATTACTGCAAATAAATCTTTCCCAGAATACTTTTGGTACATGTTTTTTTGTTTCTTGCATGTGCTCATAGATGTAGCACAATTGTTCATCTTGGAGCATATATCTTATTAAGTAAATCACTTCTGTGAGAATAATGCTTACATTAGCCCGGTCAATGAAATATATTTGTACATAAATTAACTATAACAAATTCATTGGCACAGATGGTGATTGGTATCCTGTGCAAATCACTGTATAGGTCTTTTAAAATATTGCATTTATTTTGTAGACAAGCAGTATGTGCAGGATTTAAGTGTGCGAGGCTGTGGTGACTCTTAGTGGTGATGTGGAAAAATGCACTGGACAAGGATTGCACATAATATCCCACATATGAACTGATGCTTTGACAATGATATGGGGCCTGAAAGCAAAAACCATACATTTTCACAGAGTGAAAAATTAAAACCTTAAACCACCAGAGTAATGTTGCATATTATTAAGCACCTAAGCAGTCAAAACCTTTAGAAGACCATATTTTTCAGTTACTCGCATGGTGGTATGTGCCAGTGTACTTTTAAATTAAGTCTTCCATAATTTGTAGCTTGTCTCTAAATAGTTTTTTCTTCAGACCTTTAGGGTCATTATCTTGCTGTAGGACAAACCTCCAACCAACCAGTCAGTCTTCTGATCTTGATATCTACTTCCTGCATCAGAGGGTTGTTACACAGCTACAGCTTATTAACTGGACTTGATAAGCTAAAATTTCACTATAAATGTGAGTGTTTTGTTGGGTAGGTGATAAAACTCTTGCCACAATGAAAGTTTGAGCTCTACTGCAACTTTCCTTGTTTACAACTGAGCTCTAAGATACCCTGGATGCTTTTGTTTCTGTTTCAGTGTTATAGCGGTGACCCCACTTTACTGGTAAATCATATATTCATACCATGAATTAGATTAGGATTCGGGTATTAAAAAAATCTGCAGAGGTTTTCCTCGGTCAGTGTTTTCTGTACTGGCTTTAATGACACTTTAATTGATTTGCTTCTGGTTGTGATTATGCAACATCAGTCTACTGTTTATTTGAGGAAGGAAGCAGGAGAGAGAGAGAGAAGTACATAACAGATAAGAGCTGACTATGCAGGCCAACCTTTGAGAAAGTTTGCTGCCTTGTCACAAATTGGAAAGAGCTATTTTTTTTCATCTTACAGCCTCATTTTCTTCTGAACCTCTGAATCTATAGATTGCTCAGCAGAATGTATGATCACACCATGTAAACGAAATTGCAGATTCAATTTTGTACTCAAACATTCATGGCTTTTCGTTTTATACTGGAACTCTAGTCTATAGCCACTGATTTCTTTTAGTAGACAGTGAAAACCCAGTGAGGAGGGTCTAATCAGTGAATGCAGCTGGTGTTTGATTGGACTGAAAACCTGCTGTGGGGTTCAAGAGGCAGCATTAAAATAAAGAGGAAGGACTTGACTTGAAGAGGGTTTTTGCTTGTCACACATTTGCACAATCACACGCCGAAGCCTCAAACTGTATGTGTGAGATGAGGAGTGAGAAAGAGAGAGAGAGTCAGAGAAATGAGTTCTACTCCACCCACATCCATCCATGTCCAATGTGAGGGGGTGGTGAAACAGTTGAGTGCTTTCTGTGCTATTAACTGGCATTATTTGGTTGTCTCAATCTGGAGAAGAGACTTGTCAAGACTGCTGCTCATCAGGTAGGGCTCCTTTTGTTCCTGAACTTTCTTTGGATTTTCACTTCTTGACTTGGTGCACCAACACAGGACAGTTTGCTAGTTTGGGTCAAATAAACATGTTTTTGTACTGCAAAGTGCAGTACTGTGCTGTTGTGAAGGTTTCAGCTATGTTACGTTTGGCTGCAAACACATGCAGCCCTCAGGCCATTAATGTCTCATGGTTCAGGCAGCATCTGTGTGTTGGAGCTTGTGGAAACAAAGTCTGAAGAATGGAGCACTGCTTTAAAAGCAACTGGGGAAAAAAACAAACAGTGACAGACAGGTTAAGAGCAACTTATTTAAAATATGAGAGCAGAATGTGACAACAGGAGGTGGTGATTCACTGCTGATCACATGCAGAAAAAATGAAAGGGCTTGTGGAAAAGGGTGACATGCTGGAAAAATGAGACGCACTCCCTTGTGCTGGGAGGTTTGGGTTTGCTGAAGTATAGCAGCAGCATTTGGAGTCAGTTGGGAAAGTGGATAATGCACATTTCAGTTGAAGCAGCTGCTGATGACTGACATGTGCCTTTAAAACAAAAATGGGGAAGTTGGGGGTGGTGGTGGTGGGTGGGGGGGTGTCAGACTTTTTGTGGTAGTCTTGTGCAAAGGCAATAAAATGCACAACTCTTTCTGTTTACAGTTAAAAGCTGCCCAATAAATCATATCTTTCAGACATCAGTTATTTAGATGTTTATTTTCAATTTGTGAAAAGCCTGTCACCTGATCATGTGCTTAATTGACTTATATACATTGACATGTTGCCGTCACACTCAGGATATCACACATGATGGAAATAGTCTAGAAACTGAAACCAAGTGCAACCTGTCTACGGTCATTTTTCTTCTTTTGCCTATCCAGGTTTACCCAACATTGTCTGGTGTAAAAGTACGGGGTCAAAAGGCTGGAATTTCTTTTCTTTATTCTAGATATGCAACACATACTTTGAGTAATTATCAATAGTTAAAAAATAAAATCCCCACATGTGTGTATGTATGCCTTGTGGTTCATCCTATTTTCAGGGGAGCTGAGATGTAGAGCTATTTTTGCACCTCGTGCATTTCTACAGTGTGACCGGTGCAGTACGCAGCACATGCCAGCTGGTTTTCTAGTTGTCTACCACTCAGCAGAGCACAGCAGAGGGTGACCAGTTGGTAGAGATGTGTTACAGTAAGATGAAAGTGTTGCTTTTTTTTTCTTTCTGTGGCAAGAGGAAGTTAGCATGGTTTGTGCAGGGGGGTGTTTCAGCACTAACAGTGTGAAAGCTTGGGCATGAAAGGTTGCAACAGTGGCTCATAGGCCTTCACTGTCCAGCACAGAAAAGCAGGATAGCTTGCATGCATGTAAAATTACAGATTACGACTGAGGTGACTGGAATAGAAAAAAAAAATAAATAAATACATTTTTTAATATTGGATGGTGAAAGAAATACTTGCCTCCTTTACACAGAATTTCACCCAGTTGGAGCAACAATGAGTTCTCATGTGAAACTTCGGAAGGAGAAGGTCGGTGTGGTGGATTATGATACACAAATCAAAGGTGAAATAATTACTTCTATCTTTACCACTCTTACAGCTGTGCCATCTTCACATCTCGTGTTGCCCGTGATGAACATGTGGTCTTTTTTAGAGAAAGGAAAAAAAATCTTGTAAAAACTGTTTCACACCTGCAGTGAGACTTTCAGAATGAGTCCTATTCATTGGTTTCTTTCTACACCCCTAGTCTGCTGTTCTTTCTTCATCTTTCAGAAGTACGCTGCCAGCTTACAGACCAATTGAAGGTGTTGGACTTGCAACTTGAGCAGAAGACCCAGCAGCTGCAGGATTTGACAGACTACCTACGGCGGCGGGCTGAGATTGAAAGCGAGTATGCCCGGTCCCTGGAAAAACTGGCTGAAAGGTTTACTTCCAGAATTAAGAGGTAAAGAAAGGCAGTCCTGCCTTTGACAGTACACATAAAGTACTGAAGGGTCATTTGAAGCATTTGTTGTGTAGCATTTCTCATATATTAACGAGAGTAACTTCTCATCTCTACATATGCTCAGGAAGGAGACCAGCAGTCACTCGGTGTCAAAGGTCTGGCTGGCTTTGCTTTCCCAGACCCGCCAGGAAAGTAGGGACCATAATGGACTGAGTGAGAGTTGCTGCAACTTCCTCATTCAGCCTCTCGCACACTGTCTTGAGTACACGCAACGCCTTGCTAAGAAGGTAGCAATACAAGCACCGTCCCTCCAGCCACAAACCCGAAGCACATTTCAAAGCCAAGTCTGTTTGTGTTTACAGTGTAACTGACTTTGTGCTATAAATACTGCCACTCTTTTTTCTAAATTTCACCTCTTACCCTGGTGACCCTGAAAGTATTTTGTCTTGATGCCTGAATTCCAGAGTAAAGATGTCTGTTCTCAGCTACAGGATGGTCTACTCAAGGTCACCACAGAGCTGCAGACTGTAAGTGAGAAACCAATTATCCAAAACATTGTTTTTTCAAGTTTCCTTAACAACCAAGAAAGCATTGCTGTTTACATCTGTGTGCAGGCATGGCGGACATACTACCAGTACCACTCAGACTATGTGTGCGCACAGGGAAAGCTGAAGGAGGCGGCAAAACTGGAAGAAAAGCAGAAGCAGAGTGCTGCAAAGAAACTGGAGAGGTTGATAGAAAAAGTAAGCACTTGTACCTTATCTCGTTTAATGTGCATGCATGTTGATCACTTGACTCTTTAATTCCTCAATGATTGATTTTCCATCTGCTGTAGAGACAAGGTAAGGTTCAAGAGATACACCTGAAGTGCAGCAAGGCCCGAAATGACTACCTCATAAACCTGGGTGCAGCCAATGCTTCCATGAATAAGTACTACTTCCAAGACATCTCTGCTCTCATTGATGTGAGTGCATCAGTTCACATCCTTGTGTGTTTGTCTTTTCATAACATGCATACACAAAATCTTCATCACCCAAAGCACCAATCCTGTGTTTTTAGAGAAGCATTTAATTTAAATTTCAGGCATTCAACTTTTGAAATACTGTAGGACATGGTGTGTTCTGTAGTGGCACAGAGATGTCACCTAATATATTATGTGCAAAAAATACATCCGTGTCTCAATGCAGCTGCATTGCATTAACAATATTTTCTCTATCAGTGTGCGGATGTAGGCTACCACCTCTCTTTAGGCCGGGTTTTGCAGGCCTACATGTCTAAACGGTGGCAGGCTCAGCAGAACTTAAGCACAGGGCTAAAGCAGCTTGAAGGGGCCATGTCTGAACTTGACCAGAGCCAGGACAGAGACACTTTCCTGCAGGACAACTACAACACCTTCTCTATGCCCCTTCGTTTTACCTATCAGCCCCATGACGGGGACCAGGTGTGTGTTTTTTTGTTTTTTTTTTAGTGAATAATCAACTTGCATACTTTAACTTTGACATCATCTCTGGACTCTGTCTTTTCCTACAGATTTCTGAGGTCAGTGCAGAGAGTGAAATGAGATGCGAGCTGGAGACCAGATTCAAACAGATACAGACACGACTGAAAGCGGTCACCCTGGAAACGGAGGAGGTAGAGTACAAAACACCAACTCTTGTCATTAATTCTTTCTCACATTTTCTGTTGATCTACTGTGTCTGCATGAGTTGCACTGTATACGCAGAATTATCTTTCTTCTAACTGTTATTATGAACAAATGTCCGTTCAAACTAATCTCTATTGAGTTCACACGATGCTGATTAAGCCCATCACCTTCACACAATTCTCTCTGTGTTTCTCAATTGAAGAGTGTTTTCATGTCAAGTCAAGTCAATTCAATTTTATTTATATAGCCCAGCATCACAAACACAATTTGCCTCAAGGGGCTTTACAGTCTGTACAGCAAGTGACACCCTCTGTCCTTAGACCCTCACATCAAGTGAGGGGGAAAAAAAATCCACAAAAAAACCTTGTACAGGGAAAAAAATGGGAGAAACCTCAGGAAGAGTCACAGAGGAGAGATCCCTCTTCAGGACGGACAGATGTGCAGTAGGTTTCACATGTACAAAGACAACCAACACCTCTGATGGAGGTGACTGCACAACAGCTACATGAGGCTAGTAAAGTGAGAGATGGCTGAAAACACAAAGACACACTCATGAAAAGTTTCAGAGGTGCTAGACATAAACCTGGTCGTTCAGTAGGACTTAATCATGTTTGAATGACAATCATTTTGGCTTCTTATGAAGTGACAATCATTTGATTTTGAAAATCTGCCAAAGGGGACTTTCCCTAATCAGCTGCCTGACAACATGCCTGCACCACAGCTGCTGCTGTTCCTGCACCACGCAGCTCCAAGTTTACTGGATGTAGACTGTAATGCTATTTTAAAAGATGAATAAACAACTCATATCTTACCAAATTACTATACAGAGAAAAATGTCTTTTTAAACCATGTTTTTTCCCCCCCTCATTTTTAATCCAGTCATTAAATCTTGAATTCAAGTCAAATTTATCAATATTTTTGCAATGACCCTGTGGTCAATGGCATGACCAATAACTGCATAAAAGAGTGATTTGTTTTGTTGTTGTTGTTGTTGTGCCGCTGTCATACAGGCCAGTAAGAATATGTTGGCAGCCCAGTCTTCCCTGCTGGAGAGTATCGGTGATGATGACCTGGAGCCCAGCAGCTACGGTAGTTCATCTCAAGAAGGCAGCACTGAAAATCTGACCGTGAAGCCAAGTGTGGCCCAGCGCAGGGCCAACCTGCAGGAAATGGAAAACCTGTACTTCACTGTGCGTTAAAGCAGTCTACCCCACTAGTACATTTATAATACATATGGATTGTTAAGAGGTGGTGTTCAGAAACACTGTGAATGATGGTGACATATTGATTTTCAAATCATGTCTGTCTTTTTTTTTTTTTTTACAGAGAGTTAAAGAGTACCTTGTTGGCAGTTCTCTTGTATCTAAACTACAAGCCAAACATGACCTGCTCAAAGTGGCTGTGGAAAAAGGTACTTCTGCATTTCAGTACAAATGTCTAACCAAAATGCATAATATAGGGTTTTATTGTCCTTTTTAAATTGTTCCCCTTTTCTTAGTGTTTACCAGCTCACAAAGCATTCAAATTATCTTCAACGTATTTCTCATTTCTTGTTCCTGCTTTAGCCTATTCTAATCCTCCTCTCTTTCTTTCCTAGCTGATGCTTCAAATGGATATCGACCTAGGTATGATAAAAATGCTGTAAAACATTATATGGATACTATTATGTGCACTTGATTATTTGTGAAAGCCATATTATGCTGAAACTTCTATTGGCAGTGAGTTAAAATCTGTTGCAAAATATCAGTTTCACAATATGGCATTTTGCCTTGTAGACACAATAGAAAGTCGGCGCGGGTCAGGAGGAATCATTCAAGCACCAGTTTAATCCACAAGAACAAGCTGTTCAATGGAGACATGCTGTCCTTCATACAGGTACCAGGCATCATTATTACACCAACTCACAATTTCCTCTCCCAGCATTTCTGACTTTCAGCAGCGTACTCAGTCCATAATTCTCCTTAAGGCAAGCATTTTTCAGTCACATGCCAGACTTGTGAAACTTATTGCAGAATTTGTTTCATGCAGGCATCAGGACAACAGATTCCAATTGTTGTGGAAAGTTGTATCTGCTTTATAAACCTCAATGGTGAGTATTTGACAGTGAACCCACAGGAGGCTTTTTGTATCTTGGGCTCAAATTAAAAATCCACTCTAGCAGACTGACATGCCCCCCCTGTCTGTCCATCAGGTCTCCACCATGAAGGGATATTTAGAGTGCCTGGGTCTCAGATGGAGGTCAACAACCTGAGGGATGCATTTGAGCGAGGTAGGTTTGTGTGTTTCTAATTGGAATCATGTTTTATGACTGGTCTAATACAGAATAGCACATATCACCGTGGAGGATTAATAATGTGGGGCAGTGTGCCGTGGGCTTACTTACAGGAGAAGACCCCCTGGCAGAACGGACATATGACCTGGACTCTGTGGCTGGTGTGCTGAAACTTTACTTTAGAAGTTTGGAGAATCCCCTCTTCCCCATCGACAGCACGACCCAACTTCTGGAGTATGCTCGTAAGTGTGTGGTCTATGGTAGTAGTAGACAATGTTGATCAAAATTCTATTATTATACAAACAAAAATTTTAATTTTTAAGGTGGAAAACACAAGGTTTATTTTCAGATTGGGGTTAGCACTTATATAGTTAAGGTTGATGTAAGTTGATGTATATTTGACATTAATTACGGACATAAATTCCTGCTAATCCTTGATGAAAATGCAATAATGTGATCATGGGTGTGTTGTGAAATGTTTGCTGAAATGATTAAAAGTGTAGCTATGGATGCTAATCTTTTATCAAACTATTTTGTTTTGTGATTTATCAGAAATCAAGAACAAGGTAGAGAGAGCAGCTCAGCTCAAAACAGTCATCTCTTCATATCCAGAGCCAGTTATCATTGTCATGCGATATCTTTTTGCATTCCTTTATCAGTAAGTATTGTAATTCTTTTACTTAATGTCCAACATTTGAAAAGACAAAAAATAACTGAAGAAGAAATTACAGGAAACCAGCATGTTTCCTGTTATGAAGAGGAAGGGCAAAATATTTTTACCACTTAACTATTATTAGATCTGACATACATATGATTGAACAGAGATTTTTTTTCCAGCAAAAAAGATATTTGTATTTTTTAACATAGTGTATGAAGAAATTTGCAATAAAACCACTAAAGTCAAGATTTATTAATGAAAACCCATCTGTTGTGACATAAGAGAGACACAGCATTGACTGGATGAAATAGAAATGAAACCAATAGACAAATGGTTCACACACACAAAAAAACCTTTTACATAGACATTAAAGTAAGTACGCCAAAATAAAAGAGGGGGAAAATGACAGAAACCACCTCAGTATAAATTAAATGCCATAAAAAGGTTTAATTGGGACCAGGTTTTGCAAACTTCTTCTGTCAAGCTCCACTTTAGGAGCCCAATACTTTTTTTTTTTTTTACAGTCACTATAAATAACAGTGGGAGTAAACATTTTCAAGAAGAATCAGTTCAAATTTAGACACACAAAGGTGGTCAAGGTAATGCATTGCTTCCCCTACATAAATTGTATTCATTCTTCGAGTTAATTTCACTGATTCTGGAGTTGGGTTCCTATAAAATGTACTTTATTTTAGTAAACACCTGTATGTGTGTATCCAGTTTTGTTTCACTCAAAGTGACTCTCTACTTTGGGCCTCCTTGCTCTTTCACTGGGTAATTTTGTATTTCTCTGCCTTCCTCTCCAGTGTGTCACAGTACAGTGACGAGAACATGATGCAGCCGTACAACCTGGCTGTGTGTTTTGGTCCCTCTCTATTCAGAGGTGCTCAAGAAGATGATGTCGTGACCCTGCAGCCTCAGATCAACTCTCTGGTGAAGAGCATCATCATCCAGCATGAGAGCATCTTCCCCAGCCAGAGTGAAGTTCAGGGTCCGGTGTATGAGAAATGCATGACACTGGAACTGGACGACTGGTAAGAAACAAAAAGGATGGTTTCAGCCAAAAAATATTATATAAAATTATATCTAGAATTTTTCATTGATGATCACTTTTCTTATACAGTGTGTGCCTCAAAAAAGTTGAAGCTCATTAAAATTCCTTCCTTCTTACTTATCTCCTCTTTTTAAATTTGTAACATTCTTCTTTGGACATCTTGCGATTTTGTTGTTCCTTAACTTCAAACTGGACTGGTAAAGAAAGCTTTTGTTTCCAGCACCTGATACTTGGAATAAAATTACTGTCTGATGTTCATTTTCAAAACCCCGTAATCCTGAATGAGCCTAAAGCTCTGAAGATTCTGTACTCCAAGTAGTCTGTGTTAAAGTGAAATGTAGTTAAGTTTTTCATCCAGGTTGGGACTCATTTAAGATTACAAAATTAAAAACACACACACTGTGTGGTGAAATAATCATCCGTGGGTGTTTTCTTCACAGTGAGTCTCTTATTGAAGAGGGAGATGCAGAAGCAGAGTACAGTCATGGCAAAGATGGTACGTTCATGTGCTCATCCTGGTCTCATCATTCCTCCAAGGCTTTTTTTGTCTCATTAATTGTAATAAAATAATGTGTAATTACGACGTGCTACAGAGTTGGAAACGCTTTCCTTAGCTGACAGCAGCAGCAGCAGCTTGCCTGCAGCACCACCACAGACGAACGAGGAGCGTCCCAGAGACAACAGCGGCACAGAAATTGACCGGAACAGGTTAACGGGTAGACCGGCAGGGGGCGCCATTGCATCAGGAGGGAAGTTAACGCTTCAGATTCCTGTTGGGCCACAGTGTAGGCCGAGGAGGGTCCCCTCTCCGTCCTTGGTACACAGACCGTGAGTACCACTAAACGTTGCAGCATTGATGACTTACTTGTTTGGTTTGGGAGAGTTATTTTTATTTATTTATTTATTTCTCTGAATGCAGGCTCCAGGAATACTCCTCTTCAGAGGACATTGGTGTTCAAGTAGACAAGGTATATGTTTGTTTTATAAAATGGCCCATTCCATCATGTAAACATGCCCACTTTTATTGTAGGATTAATAAGCTGTAGAAAACAACTTTTAATTGTAATTTGCCATCCCAGTAAATCGATTTTCCTACCAAGTCATTTCGTAAATGTAAAGTGTGAACGGATTTTACAATAGGCTGCTGTTTCTAAATGCTGTCATCTAAGCATGAGATTTTCATCCAGCTGTTCTGCAATACTTTCAGTTTAAGGTTAAAGTCTCCTTGGGGGAAGTCTTTCTCATAATGAAATAGAGTTCTCAGAGGCAGGGAGAGTTTTGTACTTGGAAGGATCACAGCAGTCGGCTGTGAACCCGTGATTGATTTTAATCCCATGGTTCTCAAACTGTGGTACACACACCACCAGTGGTGCATGAGCTTCCTCTGGTGGTACGTGGAGGAAAATCTGAAAAACTGTTCTACTGTAAATACCAGGGTATGTGATCAGGGTGTAGCTGCAGTATTCTGACCGGAGTGTGTAGAAAATGAAGTGAATGACATAAATGAAATTAAATAACAATAGTCACTTAATCTAATTTCACTTTACCACAGTTTGAAGTATATGTGAAGAAGAGGAGGATGATGAGAGCAAATTATCTTATTGGGAATAAATCTACCTCTATTCACAGCTCTGTATTTTACGGTTGGTAATAATGGTCTTTATTTCGAGAGCTCAATATTTTCTCAGGTGATACTTGGCATAAAAAATTTTGTTTAATCAATTCAATCACGAACTCACATACTCTTATATTTAGTGTCATTTAATGACTTATAGTGGTACATCAACATTTATTACAATCATAAGAAACTCATTAACAGAGGGCAGATGGACAAAAGGTTGTGCCTTTTTTTTTCCTCCTTCCCCACACTCATCACCAGTGTTTGTTTAATCTCAAAGGAGGTCTGTCGCCAGATGGACTCGGTCTTCAAGGAACTCCTCTCTCGTCGAGCTCTGCAGGATCCCTCCACCACCACCTCCTTTCCCTCTGTCCAAGCTGTCCAAAGGAAAGGGAAGCGGGATGGACGCAGGGGGAGAGGAGGGGGGCTTTTTAAAGCAGTAGACCCACTGGACTGAAAAGCATCAGTAGATGACATGGGGGGGGGGGGGGGGGGGGTAGTGTAAGTGAAAAAAGGGGGGGTGTAGTGTAAGTGAAAACTGAAATGCGTGGTGACGTGTTCTGACAGCAGCTGTCAGCACTTCTATTTCTAGAAAACTGACATTGTTGACCCATAGTCACTTCTGAACTTCTGCCCTGCGATTTGCCTGGACTTCTTTTCTCTGGATGGCTCCCACCATCCCACTATTGGCTCTTTCATTCATGGTTTGTGCAGCAGATCCCTGCTGTGACTGCAGAACTGCAGTATATTGTGGAAACTGTGGATTACTTGAATTGCACAGTATTGTGTAGTTGTTGATATTCAACCATTTCACGCAATTTTTTTTTTTCAGTTGTATTTCATATAGTATGTTGTGTATTATTTTATCTGAAATATAAGTGGTGAGCTGTCTTGGCCAGATCTTCCTCATGAATCTGTCCCAAAGGACTTCCTTGTTAAATAAAGTCAGCACTTGCTCATCTACATACAGTTGCACAAACGTTCATTATACAATGTAGAGCAAGTTTAAAAAAAAAAAAAAGTGACTCTTGCAGCTGCAAAAAAAATATATTTATTTGTAAAGGATTTTTGACTAACATATTTGTCAGGATATCGGGCTGCAAAATAAACATCTTGTCAATGATCTCTGCCTTTTTTTGTTTTTAAATTAGTCACAAGACAAGGGAAGCTGAAGCTGATCCCAGCTACAGACTGGATACAACAATCCTAAAGATTTAAATGTAAAATTTTGGTTGAAATTATTTGAAGTTGTTGATTCAAATATGTGATCATTTTAACTGTAGTCAGAGTGTAGTTTTTATTGCCATTGAACTTTTATTAGAATTTACAGACCCTAACCCTTTGAGTCGAGGTAAAAATTATTAGAAAGTTTAATCTTGTAGACAGATTAACAGGGCAGATTTGCATTTTTTTTTCATCAGTTATCTGATTAAGAATTAGCTAGATTATTACTTATGTCCATTTTCACATTGTTGTCATCAGAAATGTGATAAATGCTGCCAAATACAGTATATATTTAACAAATTAAATTTTCATAATCGTTTGCCTTCCTTTTAACCGATATCAAATTCCTACAATTTTCAGCCAATTTAAAAAAATATATATATTGGTGAAAGGCAAGGAAAAACATGCACAAGTCAAAGGCAACAGATTCAGTACTCGCCATTGAATGCAAAGAAATACACAGACACACACAGCGAGGTGACTCCGCATTCCTACCTACATTTTCTAGAAAAATGCATACGTTCTACTGCAGTCAGTATGCAATTTGGAGAAACAGACCCTAAGTGTTGTTCAGTAAATGTTTTTGAATACATGTTTAAGCTAAGCAATTATTAAACTGCTTTTATAAATGCCTTTGGAACAGTATAAAAATATCAGAGACTGACAGCTATCCTGGCTGAATTTAATACAACTGTTACACTGTACATCATCTGCTCCTGGTCCCTCTCTCCTGTCTCTACATTGCCCCTCCCTTACTTTTTTCTCCCCCATTTTTCCATTCACTCCACCCGACCGAGGCAGATCTTTTTTTCAGGTCCTGTCAGAGAGTTTCTTCCTGTTAAAAGTGAGTTGTATGTATGTGTTGGGTTTTGCCGTTTTATGTTTGGTGCCTTGAGATAACGCATGTTGTCATTTGGGGCTGTACAAATAAAATTTGTTCTGATTTTGAAACTGCATCGTTAATCATCCACCCTGATATTTAAAGATCTACATCTGCCACAGAAAAACCCATATCGGCCAAGTTAAATTCTAACCACAATCATAATTAATTTATTTTTATTTAATGTTTTTTTAAGAAACTTAATACAAAATAACATTATCCACTTATATATACTGTATATGCCAGGGGGAAGACAGAACATTGATAATCGGCCTGAACTACAGCACAGGTCTGTGACTTACATGATGACGTGTCGACTCTGAGTACTTTCCCAGAATGCTTTGCAGCACTACAGTACACGTCATTGTAGCGCAGGCGCAGTGGAGGGCGGCGGTGAGCTGAGGTGGACTTCTTTTCCCCGGTCGGCGTGAAACCAACAGTACGGTGCAGTAGCTGGAGCTCCACGATAGCGACACCTCTGATATAGGCGCCCAGAAATAACAATGATCCGAATAATCGCCTTCCTCGCCCTACTGGTGGTCGCTTGCTCGGGTAAGAAAGACCGCGTTAAACGGGTGGAAAAGCACTAAATGGAGCTACTAATGCTAACCTGGGCTATGCTAATGGCTCGTTTATCAGCTCACTCCTGTGTCTTAAGATAGTAACTCTTGGTCAAACATGTCTTATAATGGAAAGCCGTTCTGACATTTAATGGCTAGTCTGTTTTACAGATATTCCTAATTCAGTCATTCCTTGTCAGAAAGAAACTTTCAAATATCCCCACAATGACATGCTTACAATGTGTATATATATATATTCTGTCTTATGTTTCATTAGGGCTGCAATTAACAATTATTTTCATTATGATCGATTTGTCGATTATTTTTTTGATTAATCGAGCACTTGTTTGGTCCATAAAAATGATGAAACATTTTCATCTGTGTTTACTAAACCTGGAAATGACGATGTTTTCAAATGTCTTGTTTTTGTCCACAAACCAAAATTCCATTTTAATGATTTCTTTGTTGTACGAAGCAAAGAAATCTCAAAATATTCATATTTAAGAAGCTGAAGCATCAGAGAGCTTGTTTTAATAATAATTAAAAAAAACACTCAAACCAATTAGTTGATTATCAAACTAGTTGACAATTCATTTAGTAATCGAAAAGTCTCTGCAGGCGTGTTCATAATTTAATTGAAAGCATATTGACCCCTTTATGGAAATCTGTAATGCATATTTTGCAGACTAACCAGTAAGTGTTAAAAGGACTTACCATAGGTGTTGGAGGTTATAGCTAACTTCTCTGTTTGTGTTGACAGGAGAGAGCTGCACAGACCCAGCGATCACTCCGTCAGCCTACACCACCTCTGACGCTGTCATCTCCTCCGAGTCTGTCTTCATTGTTGAACTCAGCCTGGCCTGCGCCAACGGAGCTCAGGTAACTGCATATCTTCAGCCCTTCACCTGAGAGAAGACAGTGTGATGATGTGGTCAAATCAGTAACTCACTGATCATTTGTGTCCTCTCCAGAGTGTGACTCTTTATGCTGATGTGAATGGAAGACAGTTCCCAGTGACCAGAGGCCAGGATGTTGGGAAGTACCAGGTACAGTTGTCATTGGTAGCTCAGTTCTTTGCCACATGTTTTAAATGTGGTTTTAAATTCAGCTTCTTCATTCACTTTTTTTCTACATTAACAAGAGTTACTCTCGTGAATATATTTCTTCAGTGCACCACAAATTTTCACATTTCATCACTCTGTGAAGGCAGGCATTTTGCTTTGATATAGGCTATAGCTGTAAACGTCCTTATTGCCTTTCAGTTTTGTCAGCAGTTTGCGCACACTTGTATATTTTCATAGCAGAGCTGTAATCGTAGAATTTTTGGTCTTAAATTAATCCCTCTAAAACATTGTCAGCCATTGTTTAATGGGTGTTTTTGTCTCTTGTCAGGTTTCCTGGAGCCTTCCTCACAAACAGGCCAGCTCTGGAACATACCAGGTTAAATTCTTTGATGAGGAGTCCTACAGTGCCCTGCGCAAGGTTTGTGTTACATGTATGAGATAAGCTTTAGCTTAATTGGTCTTCTGTTGGGGATCCATATCCATGTCCAAAAAAGCTCATAATATTCTACCTGTGAGCTCCAGTAGTTTAGCAAAGGCTTTTTAATGAGACATTATTTTAATGCATTTATTTTTTTCTTCCAGGCCCAGAGAAACAATGAAGATGTAAACGCAATCCAGCCTCTCTTCTCTGTCAATATTGACCACAGGGTGAGTTTCTTTTAGTCCGTCAGGTTGAACATGTGATTTTAGTCTTAACAAAATTACCATATCTGTGCAACAACGTATCTTTCTTCAGTTAGAGCATCTGTAATCAGTATTAATTTAATATTAACAACTGATCACAACTGGCTTCTTGTGTGTGTAAAGTTTCCCTTGGTGTGAGCCACCGACAGTGTATATCACCTCACTGTGTAGTTCGGAGCTTTAAATTTCAAAGCAAATTTAGTGATTAACTGTTGAACATAGTTAATTTTGTATATTAAGTGGGGCTCTGTATATTAAGAACAAGAAGAATATGAATGTTTGATTTGTATTAACCAGGTGGTCAGAAATGCAACACAACACTTAGCTATTCTATTTGTTCTGAGTGTTCTGAGATAATAGCCAAAAATCCAGGGAGTTACAGCATTGATGTAGCAGCCATGTCTCTCCATCATTTAGGTACAGTGATGGTTGTGTTTTTTTAATTGTAGTCGGTATATTAAAAATGGATGTGGTCTTCCAGGTTGCTCATTAAGTCCACCCTGGAAGTAAGACTATATGACTATACTGAATAGCTACCAGTGGGCAAGTCCACTGGTTGCAAAAAGAAGTCAGTTTGAATGGAAGTCTACGGGAAAATGAGCCAACTTCTCACTTGAGTTACGTCAGTAAACATTTTCCTAAAGAGTTAATTTTCTCAGTCGCTACTTCCAGGTCTTCTTTAAAAGACTATGTTGTTACTTATGACCCTCTTTAGAGGAAAATAGGCAATAAAAGCATGGCACATATGAGTGGACAGCTGCTATCACCTAATAGGTTCCTGGTTGCAAAAACTCAATGTTGCTCTGGCCAAATCACCATTCATAAGGCTTCAAAAAGTGAGTTAAGAGGGAGTTCTTATTATTTACGACACTACTGGTTAAATTTGATTCACGTGTTTTTCTTTTCTTGATGTAAGCCTCTTTTCTGACAACTGGGGAAAATATGTTTTTCTATCTTAAAAAAAGATCAATTGAATGTTACACTGAGTCAGTTGTTCCCAAGCTTTTGTGTGCAGACAGCTGTCTGACAACGGATCCTGAACCTATGCTGATCATATTTTTCCCTTGAACTCACCACAGGGTGCGTGGAGCGGCCCATGGGTGTCCACTGAGGTGGTGGCTGCCCTCATCGGTATCCTGGTCTATTACATGGCATTCAGTGCCAAGAGCACCATCCAAGCATAAACAAATGCACAATCCCAGTGATTGTGAGTCTGTATATGGTTAAAAGACTGAATTGTGGTGGATCAATGATTCGCCCTCCAGTTTTGTGGCGAGCCAACAGGATTTTTGCCACTTAATCTGCTTTGGGGTGTGGCACGAGAGGAGCAGTTTTTGTGTTGTTTTTATGCAGACTGTGTCTGTATGCCATCTGTTTTATGACTTTACAGCTTCTTCTGGAGTTTGTCCTGTCAATATGGATGGAACTTTGTAATATTCTTTTGGTAAAACCATTAAAAATAAACCTGGACCACATTAACAAAAAAAAACAAATGTTAGTTTCCTGTCTTGCATGAGAGATGTTGCTATAGTTGGACCAAATTATCCTTTTATCCCTCAGTGTAGATGTGTTGGCAAGTGTGGAACACAGTTGTGCTGAACACTAATAGAGAAAGGTCAGTAGTCTCCTGGGCTGGAGTGAACAGGCCCGATAGAAATATCTCGCCATAAAATTAATAAATGGGTTGTTTTTCTTCTGCTGTGATGTGGAGTAAGTTCATGTGATTATCTAGTGGCAAACAGGCCAGACAGTTTTTCCTCCTCTATTCAAATCAAATTTCTCTGCTGCTAAGAATTTCTCTAAAGCAAGATTTACATCGCCTGTTATAAATAAGGAAAAATACCACTTTTATGATGCATTGGACTCGTATTAGTATTTTGTCTGCGTTTTTGGTATAGGTCCGATAAAGGTCAAATACATTGGATCAGATACCGAAAAAGGAAAAGTCCGGTTCAAACCTAAATGTCACATAAGTGCCTCACTGAGCACATCATCATGTGACCAGTACGTGAGGGAGGAAAGCACACGACACACTGCAGTGATCAAATGCCAACTTATCTCAAGATAAAAGGAGTAGGAAAAGGCAAAACAGACTAGTGTCATTTTGTAAAATTGACTCTATGGGACTGATACCAGTGTCAGTGGATACTGATACAGATAATTGATATCTGACATGAAAAGTGGTATCAATCCACCCCTAATTTATACACCCACAATAACCATGCTACAGACTCAGATTCAGTACAGTGAGTAGAGATCTGCAGTGCCAGTTGTTGAACACAGTGTGGCAGCTCTGCTGCTTTTTTGTCTGTTGAAGCAGAGAGTAAACCCACCTTCTCATGGACATGTTTCTTCTGTTTTACATCCACTTCACGTAAATTTGTCACAGCTTGTTGAAGATATTTAATTGTTGCAGGTCTATTTCTGCCTCTGGCCCAAATCCCTGTTGTCTGTAGGGAATACAATGCAGATTGTTTTTTTTAAATCTGCAACACAACTGCAACTACTCACTGTAGCAGTCTCACTGGCTCCCGTGAGAATAACGTAAACTCTGTATGAGTAACTTGATCCACTCTTGAAAATCCTGCAGTGTACAGAGTACTCTGGACATATCTCATGTCTGCATTTTCTGTCCCTTTGTCAGCACAAACACATTTGTATGGTCTAAGCTAGACTCGGTGCATGTCATCTGTCACCTTCAGAAAGAGGAAAATGGACACATCCCACTGCACAGACACTCCCTCATGGAGTCACCTTTTAGACTGTAGCAAGTGAAGGATGGTTGAATGTGGATGGAGGGTGGAATGAACAAACAAGCACTCAGAGTAAGCCACTGAGTCTATGCTGACTCTTCCCCTTCTTTGTGATGGAGAGAGAGTATCTCCAACCAACAAATCAGATAACTGCAGATATAGACTTGGAACACTTTGAGATTGTTGTTGCTTAATAAATTCACTCGGAAATTGCAATCTATTCCTATAGAGGTGAAAATTTTATTTGTCCATTCAGACAGTAATATACAAACAAACAAATCAAGTTTATTTTTTAATAATTAAACAACACATTGTATAAATATGGATTTGCCAGGGCAAAGCACATTGTAGCTTAAACATGAATCTTTCTGTGTGTGTGCATGTGTGTACCAGGTATTCCTTATGCTGTGGGGACCTAGGTTTGTTTACACAGTCACGTTATGAGGACTTGTTTTCCTCATGGTGACAAATATCAAGTCCCCATAACGTAAATTACTACATTTTTAAGTAAAGACATATTTTAAAGTTAGGGCGAGTTTAGGATTAGGTAAAGGTTAGGGTCAGGTTTAGTAAGTTCCTGGTGTAAGTCTCCAGGAAATTAATGTAAGTCAATGCAATGTCCTCTGAAGTCATGGAAACCTGTGTGTGTGTGTATGTGCTGTGAGGCACAGAAAAGCTGCTTTTACAGAGGTGTTACTCAGATATGGATGGGCTTAGTGGGATTCAGCAATGTGGAAACAAGCATCACACCAATGATTCTCACAGGTCTGTCTCTGCCATGAAACACCGTTTCACCTACATGTTCTTTGCACTCAAACTGTGGGCTAACTCGGTAATCAGAAAACAGACGGTACAGACACCAGCTTCCCCTCCCTTACCCTTTAATGTAAACATTTAGGCTATGTTATGGATATGTGTGTACAGTCATGTGTAACCACAGCAGTTTGACTGTGTGGAAAGTGAATAATCCTTCCCCTCTCTTAACCCCCCTCTTCCTGTCCTCTATGGGCATCCTCTAATCTGCTGTTCCTGTCAATGCAGTTGCCAGTAAAGCTCCAGTAATGTATGTGAAAAACACACTCCTTCCATCATCTCATAAATATCTATAAATTATCCTCCCCACATTTCACAGTAAAAGTGTCATCACTGGTAATATCTTTATTTTTGTGCGCATCTAATGGATTGTCATGAAATACAATATTAAGCCCGTGGCAAACATCGCTAAAGTGTTTTTGTACAGAAATCCTGGGAGAGACTCTGATGAAACTGAATTTTATCAGAAGCTTTCCACATGCCTGTGTTTACAATGTGGGAAAATAAAACCAACGACGACAGGGTCTTGCTGAGGTGCAAACACAGCCATGCTTTAAGTAATGAAAACAAGTGCAGAAACATGACAGACAGACAGACAAACAGATACATAGGTAGGTAGGTTGTGTAAGTTGGTGACAGGTAGGTATGTGTCCCGGTGTCTTAGAATGACCTTAGCAGCAGCCTCAGCACTGAGTCACTAGAGTCGAGCACTGTAGACACATTGCTTCTTCTAATAAAGCTTGTGACTGCAGCTCTGATTTATACCCACTTTGGTCAAGGCTGGGGGGGCTCTGCCATTCTTCAGAGCCATTAGATGTACCCTTTAGCTGACACCATAATGGTTTCAAGAAGTTCACCTATTCTCTTGCCCTCGTGACAGTCATACAGTGGGGTCAGTTGTTGCTCTCATATACCATGATACCATGACATCATGACCTTGAGTTTCAACATCAACCTGGCTGCAATATGGAAATCAAGAGCATCCGGACATTTAGCATGAACACACACAGGATCTACCCTTTAGATCGTCCATCATATGCTCTGACTGATGAGGGGAGATAACAGCTACTGTCAGGTTTTCTGTCCCTAGGAAGCAAGACAGAATTTCAGCAGAGTTATCTGCAATTATTGGTCTAACTTTAGTTGATATAGAATTCATTCATTATTTAGTCTTTATAATGTTCACTAATGGCTGTACAGGCAGTGTAATGCAGGGCAAAGTGTTTTAGCGTCTCCCATAAAGCTACAAGGAGGCTGGATGGACCTGAAGTCTGGTCTCATCAGCAGAGAAGTATCATCTTCTGACCTCTAAACTTCCTGACAGGAAGATGAGAATTCATGAACACCCACCGGGTTTGGGAGAAGTTCATCTACTTCCTGATATAACAAAGTGAGAAAATGAACGTCGTCGTCGTAGCCTTCCATTTGGCAGAGAATCAAAGTGGAGGCTTGTGCCTGGGGAACAAATGCACCAGAAGCATGCTGAAAACCCAAACACCAGGACTGCAAAGAGGAAAAGGTGAGGCTTCTCCTTTCGACCCAGACAAGTACTCCGGAGACATTTTTTTGAAAGCATCTCAGTATTTTCCTGCAGACTCGCATAACAGTGCGCTCTCATGAAAAAAAGTGCTGCTCTGGCTCAAACTGAGCACTGAAAAAAACAAAAAAAAAATCTGTTCTGGATCATTTGACCACGTACAACAAATTCTAATATAATTTTATAAACAATGGTATTACATCTATTGTATTTTCAGTGGTTCATATTTGCCATAATTTTATAAAACAGATGTGATAATATTCTTTTTTCATCAGCCATTTAGTTGAAGGCTGCAATACATTACCTCGTTATGCAATCCACAACAACTCATAAAATAATCATGAGCATAAGGAAGTAACAGAAACTGAAACATATGTATACTTTCATTTATGCAACAATAAATAAAGGACTAAAAGAACACATGGCTCATGATTTGATATGACATACTGTGATCCCTGCTCTGGTGGCAACTCTGTCTGAGAGAAGATTAACCCAGTGAGGGAGGTCCCTCTAAAAATGTCCACTGATATGACAGGCACTTGGCTTTGACTGGGAGTATTTTCACTGTCCTAAAACTGACATGGAGTCTAAATGATGTGCGGTTGTTTCTATGTAGATTTGATACACTTTATCTGCTGAAACTTTGAAACAGCTTCACCATTAAGACCTGGAACAGCTCTACAGTGTAGCTTTAAAAAACACAACAACTTTGGTTTGGCATCTCCTTGTTTCTCTTACACATGTCGGACCATTGTGTTTGTGTGATATACTGTACATTCAACATTTATCTTACATAAAATGTAACATAATGTGCCTTATATTTTTCAATAAATACTTTACACAGTTCATTGTTGCCCATGGAATGCTGCAGAATGTTTACTGTTGGTTTCCTTCCTGTGAGTCTTCTTGGTTCATAATTTCACGGCAGGAAGACCGGAAGGCAATTTTGTATACCTTACATGTTGTGTTTGTAAAAACCATTCATATAACCGTGTCCTGGTTGGTTGTGAAAACCTGAATTGTCAAGGATCTGACCCTCAACTTCAGTTCCTTTGTGTGGATTAATCCACAATACTATGGTATTATAAAGGGCGAGGTGTGTGTTTGTGGGTGTGACTGTCCTGCCATCCTGGTTGCAAATCAGTATTGTTTTGTTAGAACCTGATTTCTCTTGAGCGAATATGAGTTCAGCCTCAAGTATCCGCCATCTCTAATCTGCTTTCTTTGAGTCAACAAAGTTTGTTCACATTATTAGATTTCAACTCCTGTCGCTGGAACATCCATGTAGGCTGCAGTCTTGTTCTCTCTGTCTGTCTCTCTCCCTGTCTTTCTCTCTTGCGCGTTCCTGTCACCTGCTGGTTTGTTTTCACGACACCCACAGCTTCTGCTTCTGCCTTGTACATTAGGCGTGTCATAGAACCATTAATGCAGTGATCCACCCTTTGCATTCCTGCTGCTCTGCTCTGTCTGAGCAGGTCAGGGTGTTTCTCATACAGATCAATGTGGCAGGCTTATACTCCATAACTACAAGGTTGAAAATGTCTTTACTTTCAAGGCCATTTTTCACTGCAAATGTTGCTGCTGACGTCCACTTTTATATTCCAGAGTGCCCTTATAAAGTGGTGTTGACATTTTTAATGACACCCTTCTTTACTGCTGAGGACGGGTGATAACACACAGAAGTCCTGTTGAGTGTACAGCTGTCCTTTGTTGTTGGAAACATCTGGTGGAGGTCAGCACATTCTGTTCTCAGGCTGCCATGCTAGAGGTGGTGGTGGAGGTTGGGGACTTGTCCTTGGCTTGCTCTGAGCATGTGCACCCATACGAGTCTTCTCGTATGGGTGCAAATGTCATGTTTCTGTTTCATCAGCGTCAGTCAGCACAGGTTGTCCTTGGTGGTGGAAGTGTGTGTTGTGGTGGAATCGTCAGGCAGGGAGCCCCTTCGACCCGGTCGTGACCAACAGTGCAGCAGGTTCTGCAACTCCCTAGACACACTGCTGGAGAAAGCTGTGTAGATCCACGGGTTGGTGCATGAGTTCAAGCTGGCCAGCAGCATCAGGATAGTGAAGGCCACTCCTGCAGTTGACACACAGGCACACATGAGGAGACAGTAAAAACCCATAAATGGACAGTTACTTTTACCAACACACAAATGTGAGTTGTTTCTTTGTTAGATTCGTCTTTTTTGTTTGTACTGATCTGTACAGTTGTGTTTTTTTGGCAGTTCTTACTTATATACAAGGATATTGCAGTTTTCAAATGAACACTACATTACGGCACAGCAACTATATAGAAATAGTTTTGTAAAAGGAAAGTAATGTTGTGGAGTAATCTTCAAATAATGACTAAAAATGTATGTTAGGCATAAAAGAGGATGAATTTCAACTTTATAATCAGCTAATTTACAATTTTGATTCATTACACTGATCGCTGTAATATTTTCTCTTTATTACCCCACTAATCCTTTTGTTATAACTGAAATTGCATTAAAAATAAGATGATGTGTCAGTAAATGACCTCCCTATTACCATACTATTACATGTTGTTACTGTATTGTAACATAAAGTGTTACTTTTAAATTGCAATATATTTGTATATTGCATTTTGCAAAGGTGAATTTTGTGCAACGCTGCACATTATCTTATACTGTTATTGTGCGCAAAAAAAATTTAAAATGAAAACAAATTGCAAACAAAAGTGTGAACTTTTGCATGTACAATTTGTGAGCAATAAGAGGTTGTTCCTCCAGATGTGGCCTAATCACATTACAGACCACATTTTTCTTCTGTCTCTTATGAAACAAGCATAAATCTGTAAAACAGCTATTCAGATTGAGTATAAACCATTCTGCATAATTGTTTTTCATTTTATTTCCCTTGGAAATAAAACAGGACAGTCTGTATCTCAGAGGGACAAACCCTTACATTCTTACTTTTTCTGTTTTTTTTTCTGTAAATGTTTGCTAATAATAAATCTTATGTCATAATGAAAACATTCTTATTTTACTGGGCAATTGAGGACAACAGAAAAGGTCAAACAGATTTTTGGAATTCAATACTGACGATAATCTAATTTTGTGTGTGCACTTGTGTATACTTGAATTTGTAACCTCCTTAGGACCTTTTCTGGCACAAACACTGATCAGTGACATTGTCCTCATGGAGACCAAAATGGGAACAATGCAAAACCTAATTTCTAAGGAACTTGATAAGTTTAAGATTTGAATTGTGGGTAGGTCAAGTTTAGGGATATGACCCAATGAATGGAAGTCAGTGCACTGTCTGTAAAAGGGTAGTTGTGCGAACCTGTGTTTGTGTTCTTGTATGCGTTGCTTTTTGAGGCAAAACATGTATAAACCGTACGGAGTGAGGACATTTTGGGAAAGTGTGGACATTTTGTCTGGTCCTGACATCTTTAAAGGGCTTTTTAAGACCTGGTTTTAGGTATTTGGGTTAGAATTGGGTTTAGGTTAGGGTAAGGTTTAAGGGTGTGTATGTGTAGCTTCCTACCAGTAAGGATCACTCATGATGTGTATGCATACTTGTATGTGACTACATGTGCACTGAACATGATGTGCCAGTTTGTGTTTGTGAGCAAGCGTACGTGGCTTGCTCTCTCTCTCTCTCTCTCTCTCGCTCTCTCCTCTCTGTGTGTGTATGTGTGTGTGTTTCTGCTTGTGATTTTCACCGTGTGCAATCTGCTGGCTCAGATTGTTGTTGATGAAATGTCAACATCTGGCCATGGTGCAGAGTCAGAGTTTATTTACTGGCCCCGAGGTGTTGTCTTTAGCTTCAGATCAGAGGACTCATGCAGTCCATACTGTCAAGACTAAACGTAATGCTTCACTTAATCTCTGGCTGTGTTCAAAAATGAATCCATATATGTCATCATTCAGAGGCTGGTAGTTGGTCAAAAAAAGTATTCTGAGCTGGTGTTTGTCCTCAGAATAATGAGGTACACTGTGTCTCTGGACTGTGTAAGATGGGCAGCATTGATCAGAAGCTATAGTTGTGGGCCAGCCTGATTGTTTAACTTGTGTTTTTGGCTGCTAAGAAAACAAAACAGCAATGGCATAGATAAACCAGGCTAGTGAGGATCAATACTCTGAGAAAAACAACCCAAGCAATTCATCTTTCATCCTTTTTTTGTTTGCTTGTTTGAGGCTGAACTGCATGTTGCAAAGCTAGAGCAAAACTATGGATGGGCAGAAGCCGTGAAAGAGGCTTGTGACTGACCTTGGTCTGGAGGGTTAGGGTCCCAGGCTGCCCACAGCTGAACAATGAAAAATGGTGACCAGCAGATAGTGTAGACAAGCACAATAACCAGAGTCATTCTCACTGTCTTGGACATGGCTTTAGTGATGCTTGGAGGTGGAGTGGCTGGAGGGGGAGGAGGGGCGTAGTCAAGGGAGCAGCGAGGTGAGTCTGAGGCCAGCTCATGAGATGTGTAGGACTCTTGGCAATCGGAGCTGTTCACTGTTTGCTGCTGCGATGGCAATGTTGTTGTTACATGTTCACCATGGCAGCTGTTATACTGAATGGTGGATGGTGCATATTCATAACACTCGCCCACTTGGCTGTTGTGTACGTTACTGTGAGGGCTGTTATTCGCACCCTTTAGCAGCTGAACTACTCTCCCATCTCTGCCCCCCCCTCCGGATGCCCGTCTTCCTCTCTCTCTGCTCCTCTCATCCTCCTTTTTAAAGCTGTGGAAGCGGAAAAAGATTTCATTCTTCTTCATTTCAGCCATTACCATCCTCTCTGACTTCAGGTAGATATTGTTGTGAATCTCTCTGAAGATTCTTATCTGAAAGACAAGAATAATATAACGATTTACCACAGTTTAATATGAAAAGCAAGACATTCCACCATTCAGCCTGAGGATTAAATTTCACGAGTGGCACATGTCACACTCTGATGCTTGTTTTTACTCCTGCAGAAAATCTTTAAAAATCTTTTTTAATATGAAAGAGTGCTTGTGTAAGTCTTCACCATCAGCCATAAATCATGACAGGACATTTATATAGCCTATAAAAACAACTATTTCACAATTTTGCAAGACTATTAAAATTATATTACAGCAAAAAACAAAACAAAAAATAAAAAAAACTTGACGTTCTCCTGAGCAACTAAAATAACAATGTAATCAACCAGTAAGTGGTGAGTCATACTTGCTTGCTATTTTCCCCACTATTTCTTCTTTCATAAATTGAGGATTCTTGCTGCCAACTGTTGCTACTCTTCTTTCTTTTAGAAGGGCACAATTTGATTGAACTCTCCACTCTAATTAATAATTTCACCAGTTGTTTCCAAGGTAGGCACATGCTATTCAAATCAGTTCTATCTGCAGAATCTCCATCACACTTCTTATGTTTTCTTATTTCTTAGCAGATTGACTGAGCACCCATCTCAGCAGTAGTCCTGAAAGTGCTGTGCTAATTAGGGGATATAGCTGGACCATGGAAATATCTTTCCTTAAATAGAGCGGCAGGGCTAATGGGAGTCAGTCCAGAATACTTCTGTGCCATGGGATGCTACATAACACCAACCACTGTCCCCCACAGGTTATCAAACAATGCCTGCCAAGTACATCCTCCCTGAAAACAAAACAGCATTTCATTCATGCCACATGCTTCGTTACTGGATTAGGTTGCGTACAGTATAAAATCCTCATCCATGGTCTTTTGTGGATGTTGCATGGAGATTGAGAGTCCAGCCATTACAATTAGTATTACCTGACAGATGGTTATGATGAGAGCAGGCAGCAGGAAGACAGCCACAGTCATCCAAGTGACGTAGGCCTTCAGTCCCCACAGCTCAGCAAAGTGACCCCAGCATTCAAACTCTCCAGGAGCCACTTCCGTGCGAGAGAAGATAAACACCTAACAGACCGAACAAAAGGAGGGTGGTCAGCACTCCCACATACATGACTGTCAGCATCTTCCTCCATTAGCTGACCTGAAATGACCTTACTGAGCTAAAAACAGACCAGCACCTTGAGCTATATTGCGGAAAACAGGGTGTGAACGCCCACTGGGAAGAGTACATTTGTGTGTTTGGGCATGTGAGAACGGTTTTATTTCCTGTGTGTTCACTGGTCCCTACCTGTGGTATGCTGAGGATTAGTGCCAGGGCCCAGGCCACCATGACAGGGGTGTTCCAGCGGGACATGACTCCCCCACGGTAGGCCTGCAAAGGACAGCAGATGGCATGGTGCCGGTCTACCGTCATGGCAACTATCATATAGGAGGAAGCAAACATGCCCACAATCTGCAAGTACTTGATGGACCGGCAAAGCAAGTCTGGCCCCTGAAACCTCTCCGTGATGTCCCATATCAGCTGGGGTAGAACCTGAATTTAATTTAAAAGAAACAGCTGTTTATGTAAAAGTGGCTCAAGAAAGTGAAACACTTTTTCCTCCTTTATTACCTGGAAATAAGGAAACAGTCAGAGGATGTTTAAAAGTCTACTTATTGTTCACAAATCTCAGGAAAAGTCTAAAACCAAGAATAGGTTGTTTTTCTAAAAAAGTTTTTCGTGCATTAATGTGAGAAATACACTTCCACTATGATCCAAAAACAGGGCAATGAAACTGTACCATGTGACATGTTCTTTCATTGCCATAAACAAAGGCACTGTTGTTCATTTTGACTCAAACATACAATAGAACGACTCATGTTTGAAGATGAAACCACTAAAATATATTGCGCGGCTGTTTTAGGACATTTCTGAGACCTTTAACACATGAAACTTATGTTTTGAACTATACGTTAAACTTTGGAGATTGGCAAGAGGTATTAGTTTTTTTGTTCTTTTAAACAGATTTACTGACAATAACAATACAATGGATAAAAGCATTCGCATATGCCCCCTGTACATCTGTGCTATAGATCAGATATAGCCTAAATAATTTACATAGTCAGAGTTTCACAAACAAAAATGATTTCCTTCACTGGCTGTACTAACTCCACTAAAGTAAGTCATGATCTGACCTGAAAGAGGGCCACCACTAAATCAGCCACACACAGGTTGACCATGAACACATGCATGGGTGCGTTGTGCTTCCTCCTCCTCAGCAGCACCCACAGGACAAAGCTGTTCCCAAGGGTGGTAAAAGCCAGCACCACGCCGAGCACGGCGATCTCTGCCCTTGCCAGGCCCAGGTCCCTGGTCCTGGGCTGGGGCAGTGTATGGGGTGTGGTGGTGGTGGAACCATTCTCAGGGAAGATTCCAAAGAAGGATCCCCCGCTGTGAGAAGTGTTGTATGAGTTCAGTTCAGACACAAAAAATGACGAGGGTGAGGAGGAGAAGTTATTCTTTCCTGTAGTGACCAGAGAGGACAGAGCTAACCCATCCCAGTCTGTGTCCACACTGATGCTTTCCATACCTGTAAGACAGAGTATTAAGTTTTTAGTGATGCTCAGGTCATGGTCAGCATTATTTAAGCCGATGCAGGGTCATGAGACTGTCTATGTTTAGACTTTGTCAAGTGCAGATTTTATCAATAAACAATATGCTTGTTTTGCATTATCAAATAATCTCTAACCCACCTGACCCCTTTATTACATTTCCACAATTTGCGCTTAGATTTGTCAGCTGAGTGACCGTGTTCTTATCATACCACTGAACTTAGAAACTAAACACACTGACCTTTTGGAGAAATCATGCTGATACATCTGCATGTATCACTAGCATTTAGGAGCTCTTTGTTTCCAAAGCATCTGCTGAATTTTCAAATTACAAATGCGTCCTGTAAGCTACTTTCAATTAAAGCCAGACACTGTACTGATGTCCTTCTGTGTCCTCTAGGTCATGCTTTCATTTATTTTCTTTGCTGACAGCATTTCCTGTTTTATTTTGCCATCACTCTTCCCGCTTGTTCCATATCCCACTTCCTGTCTTCATGTGTTTCCCACTGCTGTGATTAACGCTTGTGCCCTAATGAATGACACGTGTGTCTCATCTTGTTTGTTTTACTTATTCCATGACAAACTTACCAGGCATTATTCATAGTTTTTATACATTTCAGTTTTTCACCTGACTGAGTATTTTTGACCTCCTTTCTGTTTCATCCCTTCAGATTTGTTTGCTTGGACTTCCTGAGTATCAAACTCTTTCCCTATAAAGACTTGGGTGACCCTTTTTTTGACTCATGAGACCAGTTCCTCATTACCAAAATGTTCAAAAAGTCTTTAGCAAGTCCTGCACTATTTCTCTCCCACCTCATCTCAAATGCGACTGCCTGTTAGACCTGCCCCACCTTTAGGGCTCCCCCCTATATACTTACATCCTATAGGGGATCATACTGTATATACACCCTGCCTGAGAGGGCGTGAGTGGACAAATACCCCTCAGCCTCTTTGAAGGCTGGAACTATTGTGCGTTCTCTTCAACAATATAAACTTAAATACTTTTTTGTAGAAAAAATAGAAAAAGAATAATTACATTCCTGCACTGACTGTCATAGAATCAGCAACAACACCTTCTCCTTTATTTCTTTAGCTTTTGAAGTTTCCAAGTTTAATCATAGAAATGCTTTCCATCTGTTTAGAATAAAGGAGGGGACGAGTTGAATACTGCTGTTAATGCAGTTAACCCAGTGGTTAAAATAACACTGTGATGCCGTTCGTATTAACTAATGCACCAGCTGTGTTTCAAGTGTGGGTTAATGATGTTTTGCACAACATGCTTACCCGGGATGTTTTCATTTATTTTGATGCCTCCTCATCTCTCCTGATTAAAAAAAAAAAAAAAAGCCAGTCCCAGCTAACACCGGACGAGTGCCAGAATAGAACTGGACAGGTCGCCAGCCTTGCACATGCAGGGTTAACACACAGGAAAAAAACAACCAGACCCACTCACAATCACACCTACCTTCAAATTAGAGTATTCAGTTAACCTAATGCCCGTCTGCGTGTCTTTAGACTGAGGGACAATGCCAAAATACCCAGAAAAAACCCACACACACTGAAAGAACAAGCAACCTACACAGAGAAAAGGCCTGCGTGAAATGGGATTCGAACGAAAACCTTCTTGCTGTGAGGCACTAGTGCTTACAACTGCATTACTGTGCTGAATCCAATAATGTTAACTGGTGAATTAAGTGAATTTGTGAAGTAAAATTAAAAAAAAATCTATTTAGCAACAAACGCGCTGCCACGTGAATGTGTTTTTTCTGTGAATGTTTTTGATGCTGTCTCCAATTTTTGTGAGTGTTTGGTGCACCTTTCTGTCCATCTCTCAAATCTTCCATTTGTGTTTGATGCAAATCCAGCTTTTTTTTTTTTTTGCCAAATTTTCTCAAGGTTCATTTGTCATTTGACAGCTTTCCCCTCTTTCCCACCACCTTTATTCCTTAACCTCTGCTCATATTATGGCTCTCATCCCATGCTTACCCCCATACATTCCTACCCCTCGCCCCCCCCTTCTCTGATCCCAATAAGTTGAGGGTTTTTTTCTGTTTATAAATAAATGGTTCAAAAGAACAGAAAGTTGATAAGATTGAGATGACAATTTAAGAAGTGGAGTCGTGGGATACTGTGGGCACTCTTAGTCAAGTAAACGGCATGTAGTAAAAACAGAAGGGAGAGAGAAAGGACCAAGATAAAAGAATGCAAGATAGAAAAAGGGCAGGAAAAGAAAAAAAAACTGCCAGAAATGGTCAAAGAATAAGGATAGGATGAGGAGAAGGGAGGTGGTTTTGTAGAACCCTTCTTGTTCAGTTAGTCATCACAAAGTATGAGTTGTATATTGGTGTATTATTATGATTAATGTGCAAGGCGTCCTTAGGTATACATGTGTACTCAGTAGGTGCCTTGAGATTTTCCATGTCTAATAGAAAGAAAGCTATACTTGATACTTGATTGATTGCAATTGAGTGTGACTAAAAAGACTTTACAAGGTTTTTGGCACTTCACTGTTGAGACCCAGTGTTCACTTTGCTCGTAATAGTGTAGACGCTGCTGGGCACGATAACACAGCTGAACACACTGTCAAGTGTTACATGCTGACTTTGTCAGAGGAATGTATTTAGGTGAATGCATGACAAGCCAAGCCAGCTGGACCTGTGGGCCAAACATGAAGGTATAGCCTTAAAAGAGGGGAAGAGAATCTGAGCCGATGGACAAACACCCTTTTTGTTTGAGGGAATCCTTGCTGGCACACCATTCAACCACAACACTGCCATAACTGGACAAACCAGATTGATTTATTGCTCTAATCAAAGTTGCTTTAGTGAGTATATAGAATTCTGCCCGGCCCTGTCCAATTGTCTTTTGGATCAAAGCTAATAATGATCTTTATTATTATTATTATTATTATCTCTTTATATATGTTTCTTTTCAACTTTTTCCTTTAATTAGAGAAAGTTTAGTTTAGACAACAGAGTCTTTTACCATCAAGGAATCTCACGGCCTCTCATTGTCGGGCCCTGAGGAACCTTGTCCCCCTCTCTGTAATTACAGCATAATTTATGAGAGGAATCTTTGTTCTGCCGCAATCCTTTACAGTCTCCATAATCTCATTATATATATTTGCCCCTGTGGCCAATTTCTCATATGAAATCTCCTTTTTTCAAGTATCCCTTTGTCCATGTATAAGGACTTAGGAAAGTGTTGTAACACTGCGATCTAAGAAATTAATCCACTGTGTTACAGCAATCCTAAATTAACAGCCACAAATTTTATTCAAAAAAAATGTAATAAGAGGATTAACAACTGGCAGGAGGAACCTTCAGTAATGGTGTCAAGACTTACTATATCTGTGTTGTATGGGAAATAAAGGCCTTTTCTTGCCAGTACACCTCTTGTTCTAAGCTGTTTTCTCCAAATATAATTACAATTAGAATGAGGGATTTTTCCACACACCAAATAGTGATAGTGACTTTGACTTCTGCATTGAACAGCTTGTGACACTGCTGATGTCAGTGAACACACACAAGCTAAAGACAAGTGCTGCCCCCTCCTCCTGCACTTGGGGAGCAATGGGGATTGGATGCCTCTCAGGGTCATCCTAGCCCTTGACAAGTCCTGGGATTTGAACCAACAACCCTCCATTTACAAGCCCAATTCTGTTCCTCTTGACCATGGGCTGCCAATATGATCATGTCTCATTTGCATCGTGCATGAATCCAAGTTACGCTTTAAACTGCTCAGTGTTGCCACTATAGGAGACCAATGGTCAGCTCAAGACTTCTCGCACTGACATTTCCTGTGTGCAGAGGGAATTTCTTCAACTGACAATACATAGAGGAGGTAAATGGGTGCTGTTTAAGTTTTTCCTTTATATACCGATGCCTCTGCAAATGTATTCTGCTTTGCTTTCCTCTTAATAACAGAAGTACTGCACAGCAGTCCCATCTGTCTGATCGGCTTAATGTAAAACACAAATTATTCGATCTCTCTACCAGAAGAACTGTAGACACTGCTTTTAGTAGTTAGTGGAGAGTCTTGCTTCCTCCCTTTACTTTAAAGCTTTCACTCTGATTAACGACGGAGTCAATCCCTGCCTCTCTTTCCCCTCCAGAGGCTAACTGGTATGCAAGCATCCTTCATGTCCTCTCAATCCTGTGCCCCTGTTTCTGCACACCGGGCTGCAGCGCCTCAGGGCTGACAAAAACAGGTACTTACAATCCACTAGAAGACATATAGCTTTCAAGCATTCAAATCTTTCAGGTTGTCAGTCCCCTTTTCTTGATGTTCATACATGTTTTGGTAGTTATTTTTACAAGCTATGTGATGTAACAACTATTCTAAATAACCTAATTTTAGAGTGCGGAGGGGTGTGATCGGAAAATGGAAATTCTCTGTGACTGAGACTCATGGACTTAATCAGCTGAGATGTTACAGATAGGTTCATGTGAGTTACACGTTTATAAATTAGAATTATGAGCGAGGCGAAAGGTGGTATGTTTAAAGTATAAATCCTGTGTCTTTGCAAGGTTTAGCTCCCCCCTCTGTGTCTTGTGTGTGAATGCTGTCCTTTTCTTAGTTCCCTGGTTAGACCAGGTTTGACCCAGTCTGATTAATGAGAACCTCTCTGTCCTCATTAGTGGCCCTCTGTACACTCAAACAACCTGTCACTAATTTCCCTCCTCAAACTGCTCTCTTCACATTCATACACTTACACCATCTGTCCAAACCAATCATTCACACCGGTGTCATCGTGGATCAATCGTTCTTAGAAAGACAGGCTGCAATGTGCTTATTATTTTAGTTCAATTTTAATTATCAGCCTCCTTTAAAGTCCCTGATTCAAGTGGCCTGGCCCACTTGGGATCTGTTGGCAATGAGATTATGAATCAAACATTATGTCCACAGCATGTGATTTATGTGAGCCCTCATACTCTTTGATCTGCATAGGCAACAGACTTTATTTACAAGCCAATCAATGGATCCTTATACAATAAAGCCCTGGACTAGTCATGTGCAGTACATGCTGCACTGTGTGACACTGCGGCTGCATGATAAAGCAGGTAGGACCTCATGTTCTTCTTCAAGGTGCACTGTCATATGAAGTATAAATTCTCTATCTGAAGAGTCTCTTCAGTGACGGGTGGATGCTTGATATATATAAATTTATGCCTTTCATTCTGTTAAGGCAACCACTGTACTTATAAAAAATCTGATTCACAGCTCTATCTCCATGATTCATTGTTCTCTTTCAGTGTGTGTCACTTCACCAAAGACTGCAGCCCCTATATGCAACAAAAGCAAACACTTCTAATACTGTCTTGCCCAAACAGCCCATTAAATCTTAATCATGTGGGACCACACCTCATTGCACACACTAATACAGTCATTACTTGCCCTCATTTTAGTTACGTGAGCCGCAGAACTCACTGAATGTTGTATTCACAATTCTTGCTGTGAGTTTGTTTCTATAAATATGTCACCCGTTGGACAAAACTCAAAGAAAGAAGGTCTAAGTCCCCTTATCAGCACTGATAAAGCCTGTTTAAAGGACTGATGACTGTTTTTCTGGTTATGTATCATTAACCAGCATACCTTCAATGAGCATCTGCCCTAAACAAAACGGCCCCGTCTTCTTCACACAAGGATAAATAGTAAAGTTGACCCATGCCATACAGTGAAACAGATGCGATATCTGATTCCCTGTTAAAGATCTGACTAAATTGACCATGAAAATATATAGATATTATCATGATGATGAATTTTCCTGATTGGGGGGGGCGGGGGGGACCAGAGAGGTCATTTACACAAAGATGATGCCAAACAAAAGTTCATTAGCAATGAAAAAACATCTTTTTAAAGTCCTTATATTTTGTCCTCTCAGACACAAAATGATTCTCCCAAACAGGGATATGTTGTTTCCGCTGTTCACCCAGTGGATTTATGTAATCATGCAATAAAATTTACATAAGTGAAAAGTGACCAGACAAGCTGCTGTAATTTACTGAGAATTTGCTCCTCGGTTTTTGCCACAATCATAGCTTCACTGCTTTTAATTTCCATTTTTATTTTTGAAAATAATATGTAAAAGGTCTTGGCACTAAATTAATGAGCTTGTGACTTGTGTTCACCACAAACACATGTACAGTCTGTGACCTCATGTCATCATTTCTAATCATCTGCAGACCTTAGGTTTGTATTTAAAAAAAAGAAAAAATACAGGCTGTAAAGACAAGAAACAGAAACACAAACACTCACAAATGTACAGTACACACACAATGACAAAGAACACCCCCAGGTGAGTATACTGCTGTATGTATGAACCTGTCTCCTCTCACCTTGTTTTCAGTGCATGGTAAGCCTTTCTCATGTGTGTCCTTTACCCTTGGTGTGTTTTTGCTCTGCTCTCGGCGACTATGGGACAAAGCATTAAGAGCTGTCACCAACACAGTCCATTATCAATACATAATAGAGCAGATCACATTAACAATCTGACATCTCCCTTGAGCGTTGTTTTATAGTTTTCACTCAGGGAACCATATGCATTTGCAGACAGGCTCTGTCACAAAATATTTCCAGTCAATCACCTTCAGTACATCTGAGCTGGTGACACTTTATGTTAGGGCTGCAACTATTGAGTTTTGTCCATAAATTGCAGTAAATTGTGTAAAATGTTTTTTCCCAAGCCTCAAAATGACAATATCCATATATTTTTCTTTTTTTGTCCACACTCCAAGGATATTTGGTTTACCGGCATAGAGAACCAAAGTAACCAAAACGTATTCATCTTTAATCTAATCTAAAATGTAATTTGGGAATCAATTAACAATCAATTAATTGTTGCAGCTCTTCTCTATATTCTAACATATATTAAGTGTATTCACTTCATTTCTAAACTTTATGTCTAGAAAATCATCGTAAATTGACATTTTATCTCTTGAACTTAACAGATGACAATATAATATAAAGATTATATAAATCTAATATTTTTTTCCAATTAAAGTCATAATCAACACATTAAAGCGCTTCAGTCATAGTTACACTTTGTTGGGGGGAAAAAACACTGAATAACATATTCACAGTACATATGGATTTAAACTACAATTAATCTATAATTAAATTATAATTAGTGCATTAAATTAAAAGATGAATCACGGGACTAGTCAATAATGACGAACCTGATTAAGAATAAGATAAAAATGTTTAGGGGAAAAAACAAATCATGCAATATAACATAAATTATGAAAGATGAACCTAATACACAGAAACGATCTGGTTGATCAGTAAACAAATAGTGACACACAAGTTTAACACTGACTTAGATTTGTTATAAAACGTGTAGCGCTATAATTAAAACAATTATAACAAAATTCAAATAATTCTAATTTCTGTAAGAGTCATCAAACCAAACAATATCCACAGACGAAATAAAGAGCGCTTACTCACAAATGGTGCACTTTAGTGACAAAATTTGTCCTCAAAATATTCACATCCTCGGCGCCGTCACTTCAGGTCTCTGCCGGCTGATAGTGACGCTGACATCCGCCAATTCCTGAATGAAGCAGTGAACCTGAATGGGTTTTCATCAAAGTAGATTAAAGCTCCTCTCCCAAGGTCACAGAAGTTCTGTGGCAGGTGTGAGCTGCGCTGCTGTGGTCAGACGCACGGCTCCATTTGACAGCCGTGTGCGTCGCGTGTCCCTCGCGCTCTCGCAACATGCTGAGCCCCCCACCCCAACACCAGCAGCAGCAGAAATGACTATCAGCTCCGTTTGCTCCCACCTCCCTCCTCCAGCCACCCTCCCCCTCTGTCTCCTGCTCCTCCTCCTGGGTCAAACCGCCTGTCCTCTCGGACTGAGGGTGGAGCCAGGATTGAAGACAACATACCTATGAAGTGCGCGTGTGTTGGATCTGATATTCCTTATGTTGTGGGGACCTTGACACAGTCATATTATGGGGACTTGTCTTCCTTATGGAGACAAAAAGTAAGTCCCTATAATGCAAATTACTACATCACCACTACTTCACTAAGGTGAAGACATGTTTTAAAGTTAGGGTTAGGTTAAGTTTAGGGTCAGGGTCAGGGCACTAGTAATTATGGTTAAGGTTAGAGTAGGTTTCCAGGAAATGAGTGTAAGTCAATGCAATGTCCTCAGAAGACATGGAAACCACTGTGTGTGTGTGTTTGTGTGGCTTGTCAGGACCCGTAGCCCTAATGGAGACCAAAACGGGTTAGGGTTAACCTGTGGTCCTAATGAGGTTAGGCTAGGGTTAGGGTTAGGGTTAGGCATTGACTGGTTATGTTAAGGTTAGGGATAAAGCATAAAGAATAGCTGCACAAACCTAAGTGTTTGTGTGTGTATTTGTATGTGTGTGTTGTTCAATAACTTATGCAAATTACGGCTAAGTGTGAGCATGTGAGGAAACATATTTTGAGGGGGGTGTTTCCATGTGCGTGTGATGATCATGCCTCGTATGAGCATTGCTCTCTCTCTCTCTCTCTCACCTGTCCAGGAATGCTGGATGGCTGAGTCAGCAGTTCATGTACAGGTCACACCCTTGGTGTAGCTCCACACAGAACAAAGGTCAGACCAAAAAAAAAAACAACAACAAACAAAAAAACATGTTGTCTTTCATTTTTAATGTCAAACCTCCCACACAGTCACACATGGTGGTAAGGAAATACAGATGGCATGTACACCAACACTCACAGGTCTACATAATAAGTGAAGCGAAGTTCAAATACAAACAACAAAAAAATAAATAAAAATTGATGCACCCAAAGTAAATTTCAGCACACAAACACAAAAATGTGCTATATACTAATTGGGCACTGTCCATTTGTCTGTCCCGAAGCCATTGATCCCTGGCAGACACTGAGTTGGTCCCATGATGTCAGACAACCAGTAGTGCCTCCAGGTTCATATCAGATGTCTCCCTCAGTAGAATCGTTTTGTCCTGCTGCTGAGGAGGTGGAGCTGTGAGCTTCCTGAGAATCACTCTAATGTGATTATCCTGACGCCCCTGGTCTTAGAGGACATTTTGACACAAAGCAGTAAAGCAGCAAAATTAATCCACTTTGTTTGTTTAGCAGCTTTGTATAAGTGACAGGCAAAATAAGACAAAGTAGTTTAGGTGGAACAAAGAAAGGGCAGTAGCTGCATGACCTTGCGTTCGGAGCTCATGAAAACATCAACCCTTTTTTTTTTTTTTTACTACTATACCAAGTAGATCAATATCCTGCACAGTATTATCAGAGGCAGAGTAGCACTTAACCTCGAAATGTGGAAGACTTTAAATATCTCAGTCTATGACAACCTTTCTTTTCCCCCGACATTTGGTGCTGGACATTCTCCCACATGTTGGAGCTTATTTCTAGATCCTAGTATTGTGCCAGGAATAAAAATGACAGCTGTTTTCCTGAGAGGGAGTCTCTTCTGCTGGAACCTTCCAGTTTCTCAATTCACAGATATTTTTCAAATGGTAAATTAACAAATACATTGCACTAAATTTATATGAATCACCCCTGTGGTAAATCAGGGGTAAAACCTCATCTGCCTGAGGAGGAGAAAGAGGGAGAAATGGCCTGGAATACACTTAACTGAATCCAAAAACAGTAACTCAATCAAGCTCACTTTTCAGTCCAGAATGTTTGGCTTCGTCACCTTCTGACAGTCTGCAAACATGGCTATAACCAACTGCAGCAGAAAGAAAATGAGGCTTAACTGAATTTTCACCCAGAGGGACAAAAAAAATCCAAACAGAGCATTTATCTCTACGTGGGACAACCTGAATAGGGCCATTCCTTCGACTGAAAGTACGCCAAGCACAGAACAGCACCTGGTCTAACAAAACTGGCATTGCAAAGTTAAGGAACATCTGAAGAAAACATTAACTGTCAGTCGGACCATAAATAACAGAGACAGACGAAGAATTTGGGATTCAACTTGTGTGAATCTGTAATCACTAGGAAACGATACTGTGGGACATAACTTTGCCAATAAAGTGCTCTTTTATTTCTATCAAAGTCCCCTTTACTGTCAATATTCTCAGAGACATTTTCCATATGATGTTCACTCTGGAAACCTGTCACTGACTGTAGAAAATATGTATTCCATTCAGTTGTAGGCATGAAGTTAAACAGAGCAACAGATGTAAAGCATCTTTTATTTAAGGCAAAAATATCTGTAGCACGGTACGTGTATAAGGATGATTGATCTCCAATGGTGAGATGGCAGATTGTAACAAACTTAGGATTCCTCCACTCAGCCCCCCCTTACTCAAGTAAGTCAGGCCACCACTGTGACCTTTTTGTTCCTGTTCCAGAAGGGATCTTCATTTGCGTAGTTAGGTTCCATTTTAAAATGCTAAACACACACACTCTGGCTGGTTTGTCCATTTGGGCTGCCATAGAAACATAGAGACGCAAGATGGAGGGGACTAAATTGCATGGAAAATATATATATATATATATATATATATATATATATATATATATATATATATATTCAAAGACTACGAAATACAATTTTAAAGCAATTATAAACTTATACAAACATAATTATAGGTAGTATATTTAATTTATGTCAACAAAACGTCATACATGTCACACACTGGACACTATGAAGCCACTTATACAGTACCTTCTTATGATCCTAACATTAGTTAGATTCAGAGAATTGCCCAAAAGGCTGCTTTAATTAATCATAACTACAATTTTGTGGAAACTGTTCTGTGCAATGTTCACAACAATCAGATTAAGAGGAACATTTTCCAAAAGCAGTTTTTCCTGTTCCTTGATCGAACATGATGTTTTCACAGGGACTAGTACAAAGTGAACTGACGCAGCATCTAACAAAAGATAACATTGGATGCTGTGTTTAGACACATTTTAAATCTGATTATATCAGAGTCAATCTGTGTTTTCTATTTTGATTCCCCTTGATTAACTTTCATCATTCAGGTTTCTGGTTGTTTTCTTTTCCTTGAAAAGTAAAAATAAGAAGTGCTAGAAGCCAGTGTACTTCATCTGTTAGATCAATGTGAAGGATTTTAAACAGGAGATGAACATGCTGGGATCAGGTTTGTGGCCTTTCAGCTTCAAGATGGCCCCTGTAAATAACAGGCCCGTTGCTTGAAAGTGCAGGTATTATGGATATGTGTTTCCCTTTTGTTCATTTAAAAAAGACAGATAGTCCATGACATAATCTGTTTGTGAAATTTCAAAGCATTAAGCGTGGAGTGGTGTGTTAATTTATCATGTCATAGCAGTCTCTGCATATGGTCACAGTATGATAGCTAAAACCACTTTTCATGGAGGAACACAGCTATTATCTATACGTGCTTTATCATTCTAATAGCTGTGGAGGACATAGATGAATATACTGAATGGCAGACATGTGATTTTCACTGCCAAGTTGGATGTTAATGGAAGCTTGAAGACAAATCTGACACACTGACCTTCAAATTTTCAGATGGATCACACAGGTTTTTCAAGTAGCTGATGGGAGGATAAAGCAGTGCTGTTTGTATTTGATCCAAAGCCTGGGCTGGCCACCTCAAACTGCAAACAGGCATCTATTGCAGGAGAAGACACACTGTAAAAATGCAGACAAAATAGTTTGGGAGTATGCATGTGTTATGTCGGGTCCGGCCTTTTGAATGTGATAATGAATGCTCGATTTATAACCCCAGGCTACTTCTGATGTTGCACATGTCAGGTGTGAAAATGGATCTCCTTTTAAAGTATTCAAACCATTTGAGAAACACAAATTGTTGTGTCTTTATTCCAGCAGTGCACCTCTAAAGTGCTGACTTTGATTATATAAGGCATTTCATCTTGAGTATCGCAGTTTTCCGTTTCAAAACATCTCTGCACAAAAATTCCAGAGCACAGATGCACATTTCTCCACACATAATGTATCATAAAATACATGAGTAGGACATATAAGAGACAGTCAAAGAAAAACATTGATGCAGGCTATATACAGTAATTTCTTACTGCAGAGCCAAACAATGGACAGATTACTTAGTCATGTATCTTTAAACATTAAAAGAAAAAAGAAAAAAAAGTGAAAGGAAATTAAATGGTCAGATCACATTTTCTCCTGTTTTCATCTTTTCTTTTCTTTGTTGCATTTTTCCTCTGTTTATCAGTTTGTTTTTTCTACTCATCTGTCAGAGTCCCCTTATAGATAGAGAGTAGGGTCTGGCAGAAAGCAATGATGGATATTCTGTGTGCACAGCAAACACATAAAAGGTTACAGATAAGCAAAGTATAAATATCATAGTACATATATTGACAGAACGGAGGAGACATCAGAAAAGAGCCTAGTAGAGAAAACACAAAAGACAGAAAGGAGCTAAAAGGAGAGAAAAACAGTGGAAGACAAGCCAGTTAAGCAGCCAAGGGATCGATTCTTTTACGGCTTTAACTTGGCTTGAAAGAGATCCACTGATGAGAGTCAAATTTAGGGATGGACCATTTGATCTGTCAGTCAGGCTGAAACAAAAACAAACTTTGAAAGCTCTCTGCTCTGAGAGAATTTTCCTCTCTCCTCTGTTCTGCACACAGCATCTGTCCATTCATCCTGCCTGATCCTGCATCATCTCTGTAGCAAACATCATGACTGGGAGCATGAAAAACAGGCTAGGCTGTAGTTGAAGCATAAAAGATGAATGTAAGGCAATGGAATGAAGATATGTGCATCTTGGAGAAAGAAAACAGACAGCATGAGGACAAAGAATTAGGGGATTAAGCAGGAAACAAAGGGGAAAGGGGGCGTGGACTATTAGTGTTTAGTGACTGAAGAGAAAGCTAGAAGTGAGACCCAAGTGATGTCACTGTTATGGCACAGTACCCTTTATCCAGTGAGGCACCATAAAATGGTGTGCTTTTGTATCAGTTGGCTATCAAATATTAATAAAATTAATAGTGAAAAAAAAAAAAAAAGTTGGGGAAAAACTATCCAATTTACTGTCTCATTTATTTAGCTAGTTATCAGTTTGGATTATCCCTCAAAATTAACTCAGTCACTGATAAATTACAATACCACAGCAATAGTTATCTTGAATTGAAATATATGGAATTCTAGTGGAAAGAGGTTGGCAGTATTCCCTATCTGTGCAACATTAATCAGACCAGACCAGACCAGACTGTATATTTATGACATTTATGAGACAGGCAAAAAAAAGTCAAGAATTAAAACACTACGTTTACATTCACATTTACATGAGCTAAGGCCGTAAAGATAGGAAGACTTGCCAGGTCCGAGTATATACGTATGTAGAGGAGAGGTTAGTCCAGCTCCACCTCCATAGGTAAGTAAGTTAGTGGATATTGAATCAGTTTTCTGTTGACCTTTGTCACAGAATAACAGACCGTGAACGGTGAGATGGACAGTGAACCGGATCGTGCTGTGGTTCTGTATGTTTTATACTTGTGTACATGTTAGTCATGCTACGAAATAGGTTGAGCATGGCTCTTGTGTTGTTGTCCAAAGAAACATGCTGCTTAAAGAAACATAAGTTACATTACCAAGTCCATGAAAGGTGAATGATGCTGGGATGCTGTCCACCACACAGGAGGACAGAGGAAAGAGAGTGAGGTGAAGAGGAACCTGGCTTTTTTTATTATTTATAACATGTCATGGGGTGATCAGATAGCGCTTTACCACATGCATTTACATCGGGTATTAACATGTGTCTCTGGTGTCCACATCAAGATCCGATCGCGCTCACCCCCCTACACCACCTCCCCCTCTTCTTCTGCAAAGGTTTCCAGCAGCAGACTACAGCATCTAACCTGTGTGCCATCATATCAACAACAAAACGTTAACTGCACATGAAGTCGTGCCACTGAATGGACCCCTCTTTGCTTTTCAACGCAGGGGAAGAAGTCGTCGTCGAAAACCAAGCCAACGAAAATGGAGGAGACTGCAATTTTCGCTGCTTTCACATTAGCTGTGCTCGGAGCCACCAACGTATTTCCGCTCACCTAGTTGTTGTGGGTGGAACAGAGACACATTGGAGACTCATTGCATTTACACTTCTGTTCAATCTGGTAACAATGCATCTCTGACCACCTCCCAAAGTGGTTCAGCTGATTGGAAAACAGTTCGTCCTCAGTGTTCATGTGCTATCCAACCACAGAAAAATGCATTTTAATGCCAGTTCCATAAGGGGCTAATGTCCAGATTTTCACCAAAACACTTGCATCAGAACAAGTACGGCGGATACAACTCAAGTCCCTTTCCCACGTTTGTTACACATACACGGTTAGTTGGACTTTCAGTCAGGTTGTAAACCTGTAATGCAAACACAAAACAAGCCTAGGATTAACTAATGATATTATTCATGTGGCATTGAATTCCCAATGGTATTAGCTTTCGCTCACTCACTAACGAGGCATACCAGTCCTGATGATTATTCTAGCAAATGTGTCTGTAGGATCAGTCACAGGTGCTTTTTGGAGAACTGTGCATTCCCCTTATACTGGAGGTTACTTTGCTTAATAGACCTCAAAGTTAGATGAAAGTTATGAAAGCCGACACAGTAATCAACTGCCGGAAAGTTCTACAGCTACAGTTTCCACTCATATGGTTTTCACAAAACAATATGTGGAAGATGGCCTTCTTTGTCTTTGTACAAAGAACCATGTGGTCTCCATCCAAGGTGCATGTTTGACTCCCATCTTGAATGAGCTGATCTCCAACATCACAATGGAGTGAAGTGCACAACTCAGAAGCATTGTGCCTGTGGAGCCTCGTAACCGAGCAGGAAAAAACAGACTGTAAGCAGAACGTGATGGATGTGAACATGCTGCTCACTCATACACATGAGTGAGCAGCATGTTTCCATACAGATGGAAGTTTGTTTACAGTAGTCTGAGTGTGAGAAGTGAGCATGCGGACGGAGCTGCACACGTGGTGAATAGCTCTCTGTGCTCTTTGGGAATCAGTGGGATAAACTGGGCAGCACAAGTTTTTGCCCTACACATTTCTTCCACTTTCTCATAAGTGGAAGAAATGTGTCCTCGTAAGTTTTCACAATACGAGGACCCCATAAAGCATCTCTCTGGTAGATGTACTTCTCTGAATGTGTATAAATATTGTGGGCTTCCAAATTGAGTCTTAGTTGGTGTATCCATTAATTTACTATAATATTATCTCTACCAGAGGATGTAAGATTGTTCTGTTGGCAATATTGGTACTATAGTATGTTCGGGACATAAGTGGTCTTATTTGTTTCTGTTTGGTATTTGGTTTATCCTTACCAGCTACACTTGTTAATGGCTTGTTAAAGCAAATATCTAATTAACCAATCACATGGCAGCAACCCATTGTATTTCAGCATGCAAACATGGTCAAAATGACCTGTTGAAGTTCAAACCTGAATGAGGAAGGTGATGTTAGTGTTGTTGGTAACAGATTGGTTGGTCTGAGTACTTCAGAAACTGCTGATCTACAATTTCATGCACAACCATAGGGTTTACAGAGAATGGACTAAATGAGAGAAAATATCCAGTATCTCTATCAGGCTCAATATCCCTGGGTCTGCTCAAAACAAGTTGCTCAAATAACCAACAACTACGGTTTGTAGAAAACCATCTCTGAACACAGAACATGTCACACTTAAAAGATGTCGGGCTACAGCAGCAAAAGTCCACACCGGACTCTAGGCTGTTAATGTACCTATACTGTCGCAAAGTCTGCCTGTTGTTTGTTCTTCAACTGTCTGCACTATCTTAAGGACTACTAGACAGAGGGAGCATTTTCCAGACTTTAGGTCTGAAATTATAGGTCAAAAATGATATTTGTCACCTCAAATCATCCTCAACCGTACAGCTGGTTGTGGACCTCTTGTGAATTTGTCTGTTTTTGCATGTGTGTTATGCGTAAAACAGATTTTAAGGCCTTGTACTATTGCAGGGACCCTGCACCAAAATCGATTTATAAGTTAAATTGATATTGTGGTGACGTGGTGGTGCATATTCTAAAATAAATTTACATATGATCCACATACCACATCCACACAACAAACCTCGGGTAAGATGGTATTTCCAGCAATAGGTAATCTTGGCAAAATATAATTAAGCTGCCATGTGTAGTTGGCTGAGTGCTTTTAACTTGATTGATACATAGGGGTGAATGGGAGGGTATCCACACAATGCACCGAGAGCAGGAGCACAAGGGGTAACTGGAAGCTGATTAGCTCAGTGTTGCTAGGAGTTTGCCCATAGTCAGGCCATTTGTACCTGCATATCTCCATGCAAGGGTAATGAGTAAAAAGAAGAAGAATCATGCAGCAGCGGTCGTCACAATCATGAGCAGCAGCTATTTATTTAGACAGGTGTCCTCTGAAACCTGGAACATCCCTCTGCAAACCATAAAAGATGGACTGACAGTGAGACAGTGTGTAACAAAACAAGAAAAAAGATGTTTTCATTGGGACTCCATTGTCAGTTACAATGACACTGGATCCCTATCAGTTTCCTGTTGTAAGTATAAGAAGTCAGACAAAAGGAAGGCCTGCAGCGAAAAAAAATCTGATCCTCCAATGAAGCAACATAAACAATGTCATGACAAAGTAAATCCAGGTTGGAAATCATCTGTAGATGTGTCATCTGGGGAGGACTGGAGGTGGAAGATGGATTGTAGCCCAAATGTGAGTGCACAAAACAAAACACACGCATTTTAAGGGGGCTGTGCTTTCTATCAAAATGAGCCCTTGTTTATGTCATATCAGTAAATCAGTTTTTCTCTCTGGAAAAGACATAGTTCAAATCCAATTTGTGTATTCGTGTGCATTTGCACATTTGTGCACGCACACTGAAGAATGCCTGTTTCCACGTATGTGCTTATCATGCACAGTTCTCCGTAAAGGGGAGTGCTGACGTCATAGTGCTAATGATGATTATGGTGATGGTGTTTATTTATCTGTGGAGGTGGAAAAAGGGTGGATGGGGATTGAATGAGTGTAGTGTCAGGGACTGCGGAGAGTGGAGTGTAAGCCAGGAAGAGCGAGGGGGAGAGAGGAAGGGGGACAGCAGAGAAGAGGGGTGAATAGTTCCCTGTGTGGGGAGTCAGAGAAAAGAGAGAACCTCTTGTGGTATGTTTACATGCCAGTGTTGTTCACCATGTGATTGATCATATCTGTGTGTTTTTCTGAGGCACTGAGTGTGTTTCTACATTGAAATACCATATACTGCAATTAACATGTGATCATTATGTCTGTATGTGTTAAGTGTCATGCCATGATACATTTCATTTTGTATCACAGTCTGGACACAGTAAGTGATGCTAGGCCTATGCCAAGAGAATTGTGTGTTTCAAGGCTTGCTCCTATTTATTCCACTATCGTGATTTATAATGGGCAAATCCAGCTCCATGTGGCAGTCCGTGTAAATCTGGAGTAGAGGCACAATATATTTCATAAGAGAATAAGGTGTATCTCAATGGAAATGAAAGTAACCACAGGCAATGACCCTACAATTATACTCAACTGTATTTCGCCCTAGCTATGGTTAGTCTATATGTTTAATCCATGTTTTCCTGAGCATCACGACCATTCATCACAGCGCACACATACTGTATGTGTTGATATGAGAGTGCTATCAGGAAATAAGTCATCGGTCTTAGAGACCCTCTGTTTCTGCTTTGAAGCATGGGCTCAAATAATGTGGGAATAATTGTGAGTCCTGATCACTGATCCGAGTGTTTCCTGAGGTTAAAGCTGCCGAGTAGCTGGATTATATCAGGCTGGTTTTCATTATTGAGGGGAGGAATGGGGAGAAGAAGGTGTCAGGGATTGGGAGGACTGCAGGAGGACAGAGAGAGTCAAATAGAATTTACAGCTCACAAAAGGGTCTGTTTTTTGTGTGTGTGTGTTTATTTTTCTCCTTAATGGGGGAATTATTTGGTACTGGAAAATATCTGACATGTGGACAATTGGAGGCAGGAATTAGAGGAAAAATCACGAGGATGATTAAAGGGGAGGCAAGCAGACGCAGACAAACACAAACCGATACACAAACAAGCATGCATACTTAAATGAGTGTATTTGTGAGGCTTAAACTCATCTCCTGTTACAGTCAATGAAACATTAAGTGTGCCAGTCCCTATATTGAGGTGTCAGGTTTTTGTCCTTTTACAGGAAGGCCATTCTCACTTGTCGAAGTGAGTTTGTGTGCAGCCATGTGCATGCGTGCTCATGTTCCTATATCAGTTTGTTTAACAAAGTCCTCTTGTGTAAAATGAGTCTCAACACTTGATTGAGCATGAGCGTGCCACCCTAAATGTAGGTGCTAATCTCTAATAGACTAACCTTGTTGTCTGTGTCTTGACACATGAGTGTGGCAATGTGATTGTGCTAAGCTGCTGACATCATCATCAATTAAGCACAAAGCAGTGACGGTGCAACTGTTGAGTATCTGTTCTGTCGTTCCACTGTGGCTCTGTTCCTGTATATCCCATCTGAAAGAACAGAATTTACAGATCCCAGAAAAAGGAGGCTTAACCGGCTGTGGAAACCTGACAGCAGTTTGAATATTAATACCATTAAAGTTCTCGATGCCAGTTTTTTTTTCTTCTTCTTCTTCTTTTCTAGTGGGACAATAGTTTCACTTTGCTCCAGGAGATTTGTGTCCTACCGGGCAGCTTAACCAACATTGCATAAGTGGGCGTCTGTAGCAGCGCAGCATGCCAGTGCTAACTCTGTCTCTTCCATCATCTGGGCTCCTGTGTTTATGATGACAAGGCTTTGACAGGGCAGTAATGACTGTATCTATGGCCAAATGGGATAGATGACAAGTTTCAGTGACTGACAGTGGATTGGGTGTTCTCTCTCACATGTGATGATGACTGAGTCGTGTGAAGCAGTGAATCTCTTGAGTGTGTGTGCCCGGTTATACCTTTTTTTTTTACAAGTAATCAAAGCATAACATATGAGTTATGCTTTTATACATTTCGGTGTGAGAGTGAGGCCAAGGCCTCATAACAAAGTAAACTACCCTTCCCTGGCCCCTGCTCTTGCAAGCTCTTTAGTGGACATCCGGAGTACAATATATCATGTATATAGAGTAACATAAACAACCCAGCTTAGCTCACAGGGTCATATGTTAGCCATCAAGCAGACAATTAGCCTGGTAGGCAATTAGTTTTTATTTAAATCCAAACTATGTGTTTAAATGTTTTCTTGAGACTGAGGGCATCCTTAAACTCTGTGTAATGTAAAACCAAGAGACCTGATTAACTTTGCAGTGAATGGCATTCAATGGTTGTGAATTAAGTTGACATAAGATAGTTATATTTAGGATGCAGGCTTTGTGAGGCTGATTTAAGTTGTTCAGTTTAACACAGCAGGCATAATCGCTAATTTGTGTATTATGTTTCTGTGGAAATTGAGTTTTGGTTTTATGATTGTCCTGACTTACTGTCATTTGGTGTCACCCCTCGCTCAGTTTCTCTCCATGGTTGTCATTCTACCTGCCTCCTGGAAGTACTCCCTTCTGGGTTTTTTTCCCTGTTCTGTCTTCAAAACACTGCGGAGTGAGAACATAAACACATAACTTATTCAAATCTTTTTTTTTAATCATTATTTTATGTAATAATTCTATGATTGATATTGATATGATTGTTTTCAAACATAGGGAAATGAAAAAGAAATGTCTGGTGGCTGCTTGTAGTTATCTGAAATTAGTAAGAACAAAACAAAGTAACCAACAAAAGAATTTTCTTGCTAAATTTTGTGCAGGAGATGAGATTTGGCAAACTAGATAAGTGCTTATCTTATACACAGACTAAACTTGTAACACTCGAGCTTTGTCTGCAGCATATAGTAATTGCTTGGCAAAACTACAACATGAGGTCATAGAAAAAATCTGAAAAATGAAGCCATATGTTGAGCACATAGTCTAATATGGGGTCTGTGCATTGCTTTTCAAAGATTAGGCAGAAGGATGATAGGAAGTTATGAATAAGGCTGATAGAGGAGCTTTGAAGGAGGTAAAAAGAAGGGGCCATGCAGGTATGTGTACTTGAAGGGTTGCTGAAAGAAGCTTCAGGTCAGCAGCAATGAAAGAATGTGAGGAAAAAATTGTAGTCTAAATGCCAAACGTTAACCCCCCAGAGCCAAATAATGACTGTGTTTTTCTTGGTTATAAGTGTGAAGAATAATTTTTTTTCGTTTTGTTTTGTTTATTGGTTTGTAAAATAAACACACAAAGGACAAATAATGCATGTCATCATACCTGCCTGTGTCTCTGATTACATCTTCATTCCTCCACAATTCTCCCAGCTGTTCCACATTACATTAAGCAAGATTTTAAAAAAGTTTGAAATAAAAGTGCTATTTTACTGGAGATATTCAGACATGCCGAGATAAGAGTAGATGGCGTCTGGGTCTTCTTTCATATCTTCCATTTCTCGGGTGGCTTTGCACTGGGTCACATCAGGTATGTCTCAGATTAGCCTGCCTTGAGGCCAGATAACGTCTCACTACTTGCAAAAAATTGACTCTGTTTCCTGTCTGCACCTGGTTTCAATGTGCCACAGATTCACTGCTGGAGCCTCCAGATACATTCACCCAACAGTGCAACAGTGGAAAGTCAGCACACTCTTTTTCAATGCGGCAATATCCCTAACATAATATGAGAACAATGTGCCACAGATAATCACATAAAATTTTGTTAGAACAATGACATCTCTCTTCCCCCCCATGGACTTCTGATTTCATTCTGGACCAAGTCAGTGTTTTTGAAAAGCAAGACAGACAGGATTCCTGCCAAGCTATTGCAATGGAGAGACACAATCAAAGCTGTGTTTTATGGTGGATTTGTGGGAATCTGTTTTCATCAAAACCCTTTAGGGATGCTTCACCAGACAGGAGTGGGGAGGAGTTGTGCAGACATTTAAGACAAGGAAGGGGATCGACATAAGCAGAAATCAGGAACGTAATTATAAGCGACAGAAGAAGGAGAGCGATTTAAAATGTTTTAGCTGTTTCTTTAGCAGCTTCTGTTGAATGAAATTTACAGAAAATGACTTAAAAGGAGTTGACTGCATGATAACATTTAAAAAACAATACCAAACGTAAACATTACATTTGTCACTTAGGGAGTTTTAGTGTGACATATTTAGTCTCTGCATGTGTCTGGCAACAGGTGGGAGATGATAGCTCACTGCACACAGGGCTGACTCACTGGATGGGGAAGAGATTTATTAGATTAAATTACTTAAGCGTCGCTGGGAAATATGCTTTGTTTTGGCAACGGCAAGAACACATTGTTTTTGAACTAACGAGCACAAGAGCTGGAAAGTGGGGGGTTGTTGAGTTGTCAGCGTGCCAAGATGCTCCTATTTCAGGGGAGCAGAGTTGTAATGACATAAGGGCAGTGCAATGCAGGTTGTCATGAGCGCAGCATGCTTGCCTTGATGTAATGCAAGTCTAGAAGTAACCACCAAACTCAACAAGAGCACATATGGGAAAACATTTAGTCACATTACAGATAGGAAGATCACAGGCGAGGGGAACCGTAAAAGAGAGATAGGGCAGGGGGAAATACTGGCAAGAGAGGGAGACAGCTTTCAGATGGAAAGTATAGCACATCAATCACTGTTTCAACCCTCCATCCACCCATAGTTCTCTCCAGTGTCCATGTGGTGCAATGACCTGTTTCTCTCTGATGATAGATACTCCGTCAGTATTTTCAAGACACCCAGATCGCAGCTTCAGCACACTCATTTGTCATACATATAAATCCAAACAGAAAAAGGCATGTGTTAGTGCGGTAGTTAAGAAAAAGGAGCGTAACAGGCAGGTTCATATTTAGACACAATGCAGTAAAGTACCACATACGCACACTAAACCCACTGATGCGACATTTAATCTCACTGGACCACTGACAGGGTAGAATACCTGGGTAGTACTGTGGAAGCGTCTGGCTCTAGTAACACAGGTAGGGTCAGGTTCACTTCCTGGAGCTAAGAGAAGGGTGTCAGTAAAAGCATATGCAGAATCACACACATATTTTTGATGTAAGCAGGCCTGTAATCATATACATACCAATGTGCACATACATTTTACACAAATAGCTTTATCTGAAGCTTTGTACTTCTTCCCCTGGGGATTGTAGAAAATACAAAGAACTATGTGGGCTGATATTTTTATTTAACAAGGCATGCTGGAGTCACATATAAAAAGCATGTGTGCTTCCTTTCAAATGTGCAGATTTGTTTTGACTATGAGCTCAGAGTGGGGAGCAACTGGTATCTGTGGATGGATTACGGTGGTGTCAGGGTGGACGGTCAAGTCAGCGAGACTGTCTGAATGCATGACTCCAGGTCAGGCATCATGTTAGTCTGCACATACTCAAGGTGGTGCAAGTTGAAGGACTGTGTGCAGGTGGACCAGCAGTCAGCCCGCTTACAGGTAGCTGAGTAATTAAAACTGATCATGGAAAAATAATTATTGTATTATTATTTGCTGATTGGGATCACAGAACGATTACCGCCAATTTAGCACAGCAATGATCTTATGATCTCACTATGTGGTAGGTAGGCTGTCCCTCTGCTGCAAAAAAATTGTGCAGCCCCTGATAAAGAAGCAGACAAGAATCTACTGCTTTATTTTGAAAGATAAGGTGGTGATGAAATGCTTTAGCAGCATACTGTGCCACGGATTCCCTGGTTATTTAACTTCATCAGCTGTCTATATCATTCAGTTTTTCCTCCCATCATTCCCACTCTCATATCACTCATATCCCTTGCTGTTCCCCCTTGTCGTGCATGCTGTTTTAGCTTTTCTACGTCAATTTCTGCAAACAAAACATCATCACTCACTTGTCCCGATGGCCCATTCATAATTCAGCTCTGATTCAGTCTGTCACTCACTGTTTAAGAAGATGCAGAAAATTCCTGAGAGGAGAAAGTCAAACAAACATATAGACCAATACACACACAACCAGCCCCAAGAAATTGAGAATTGCTGACAGTTAACATAGCTGAATGTAGCTGAGAATAAGCCCTATTAAGAGCTGGCTGGGTGGATGCAGCTGTGCTTGGCTGAGACTGACCAGAAGCTAGTTGGTTGATAATGATCACCTGCACTGCACTGGAGGATAGCATCGTCATATGTTGTGGGAATAATTTGTCAAATCTTGGTTTATACTGACTGAGACTGAAAGTGTTAGTGCTCTGGGAAGAATCAGGACCAAAACTTAAGGACAGGAAAAAGCTGTGAGATCGTATGGCGTATATATAAGATGATAAATGAGATTAGATTCAAGAGGGAGAGGAATGCCATGAGGTGAAAAGGGTCACGGGGGAAAAGTGTGTAGCTCCACCTAAACTGATGAAAGGTACGATGAGATAAAGAGCTTGAGTAGAATGTGATGCGAAAAAGCTGGCTATAGGAGAAAGCTCTTAAAGAAAGCATGAAAAAAGTGATTCTAAATTAAATAAAGCATGGACATTTATGAGCCAGGTCCGTTTCAGTAGAGTGAACACAGAAATGAATGGAGAGGGAGCAAAATGGTTACAGACAGCCAGCTGGCAGAGGCCAAGGGTAAACTCAAAGCAATTCCCTGCACATTTCACACACATCACACCAGATGATTGTGTATGATTGTGGATTTCCTGGGACAACCAAATCTAAAAAAGGAAAAATTGGGAAAGGGAATTGTTCAACTCTACAAATATTCAAGCAGAGGAAACAATTACTAACTTTCCCACAGAACTGGACACATGATAAACTGACCTGTGTAATTACAGTGAGATGAGCCCTCATCATGTCAGACCCTACTGGGAACATTTGTATATGTCAACAGGGGGTCACTGCTGAAAGATGTGCCAGTATAAAATCTACACTATCTGCTTCCTGCAGCGCTCTCACATAGAAATCTTTGAGGAAAATAACAACAAAAATAAAAAAAAGACCTAACAGAACATAAAAGAACAAGGATGGATAACTCGGTTTGATTTCAAAAATATTATAATTTTGACCACGATCAAAGTCAGAATTAGTCATGTTTGTCCTAAAAATCCCCCAAAGAGGATACAGACTTTGATGATGTCCATAATGTGGAACAACATCTGCAAAGCTTTTCCCTGGTACAGTCACATGCATCTGTATATATGGTGATCCAGAATAGTTATACATGCTCTACATGTAATCCTGAACACACAAACATGCAGCTGAACACTGTTTCCCTTCGTGCTACAGTTATTGGCAGTTCCAGAAAGTAATGTTGCCACCTAATGATGAAATGTAAAACAGCAACATGTCAGCCAGTGTTTAAAGACACTGATGAAGTGTGAAATTGTAAAACAAATGGGGGAATCAGTGAGCTTTTTTTGTAGGAAAGTAATCTTTATCCCAAGCAGGAGGCCAGAAAAGGGCTTTCTTTTAAAGCAGAGGCAAAAATTCAAGATGCTTTGAATCATCTCATCTCTTATTTCATAAAGATATTGTTGTTTGTCTCTTTGTGGCTCTGTGATGGACTGGCGACCTGTCCAGGGTGTACCCCGCCTCTCGCCCTATGTTAGCTGGAGTTAGACACCAGCGCCCCCACGACCCTCATATGGAGGAAAAAGTGGTAGAAAATGAGTGAGTGTAATTTTCAGTTTCAGTGATTCAACTTTGTGATAATTTTAGAAGATTTTTAAGGTATTTTTTAACGTAAGTGTAGTAGAGGACATAATGGAAACACCTTAGTTTAATGGAGCATCATTTATTGTAGCCTTCAAAGTATGAGTGAAAGTTCAAACCTTCATGCAGGTAGAACTACAGTAACTGCTGAACTGTTGAATTAGACTGCATTGGCTGTTTAAAAAAAGTGCACCTACCAGACAACTGGGATTATATATTAATATTATTAATTTAAGCTTCTGGTGTTTTTTTTTAAAAAAACTTCAAGATAAATGTAAGATAGAATATTTATTTATTGATAATATTTGTATGACACAGTTTACACTTCATACATGATAAATCTCTTTTCCCTGGTTAACTTTGAAGACAGTAGGGAAATACAGTACACTGTGACATGATCCACATTACGGTGAAAGGTTATGACACAGGTACACAGCAATTACATGACTTAAGTCTGATGTTATGGTATAAAACTATAGATACACCACCATCACAAGTACAGTATATATGATGTGATTATGCAGGGCAGAACAGAATATCTGACAAAATGATAAAAGAAGTCAATGTGTTAACTCAACACTGCACAATCTGGTTGACTGAGAGGGCTGCAAAACAGTCTTAAAATTGCAAAATAAATAATGATCTACATTAAACCGCATTCAGAAATGTTATAGAATGCATACACACTATGATCATCCAAAGACGTTTTTGACCCAATTATCTTTGGGTCTTTTGGAGTTTCATGACAGATGAGACTATCAAACTGAATCTAATTAACTCAGGAAACATATCTGTAACAGAGGACATATCATCAGGAGTAATAAGAAATTTTATTTTAAAAGTAAACCATTTTATAAGCTGTACAGTGAAGGTCACGGTGGTAATATGAAATCCACAGAAGGATAAAATCCTTTGTACAGTGAAGGCGTCAGTAAGCCATATTAACAGTGGGGAAGAAAGCGTGATGTCAGTGATAAGACCTGATGTTATGGAGATAGACATGCTTTTCTCATAGTGTTCACCTGTCCACCTACAGAAATCTGTTCAAATTCACATCCCTAATGAGCGCAAAGAGTACACAGTGTCCTCAGTGGTGGGTTAGAGTTCTGATATCAGCTGTCCTTTACTCTGGATGATCCTCATGACAGATTGGACAACCTCAGAAGTTGTGCCCTGACCCCCAAGATCAGCTGTGTGCAACTGCAAATAAAGAAACAAAAATGCACTGTAAGTTAAAACATTTATCTAATTAATGCTGTGGAATAAGTCCCTGACCACATATTGTGTGGTTTTGTTTTGTTCTGTTTTTTGTTATCTTCATTTTTTAGTTCTCTATAGTCCATGTGGTGTGTGACTGCACTGTGGCCTCATTGCTAAACTCACTAGCTACAAGCGAGCATCCAGGGCTCCAGCCAAAAACATGACAGAGGACACCACTGTATTTTACATACGGACAAGATGCACATTAATGAGTTAACTAAAGCAACACTCTAGTCTTTGCATTTCCTTTTTGTCTTCACGGGCTGTGCTTGAGAAATTTTCTTTTGCTTTTTATAATTTTGTTGCGTTTCTGTTGGGAGTCTGATGTGCTGGGAGCCAGTCCTTTGTTGATATAAAGAAACTTCAACAATTCACTAACCACTCACTGTTTTATTAATGGTGGGCAGAAGTCAGTCATTGATGTTGACTTGAGGCCTATGGGAGCAGGAAAATCCCACCCAACTCCAGTTCATATAAATCAGTCTACAGGCCACAATAAACAGAGGAGGTTGTGAAAGGTTTCATTTTTTTCTTTCCATCACTTAAGTTACTTAATTGGCATTAAAAAAAATTATTAATGTATAAATAAGTGTACATATTGCCCCTTTAAGTATGTGTAAGCATTAGATTGTTTCATTTTAGAGAAAATCAATATTTTTATTTAACCTTTATTTAACCAGGAAAAACTACAATGAGATTTCCACGTGTCCTGGCCAAGAGAGGCAGCAGTACAGCAACAAAGTACAACAAGGTTACAGACAGTCAGCAGTCATACATACTATAAAAATATAAAACAATCAAATAAGCAAAATCTTTTTAGGATCATAATCCTAAACCTTGTAAATCAGAAAGAACATCTACAGACAGATGTGTCTGACTCCAAGTCGTCCAGCATTCTCCTAAAAACATCCAGTGAGATCAAGCCTTTAAATTTCAAATCTTGCCTAAAGGAAGCAGCAAACATAAAAGCCTTTTTTCTAAATTAAGTTCTGACCCTTGGGACAATGAGAAGATATTCTGGGAACAACTGCTAAAAGTCAACAGATAGGAGGAAAGACCACCGAGAATAGCCTTGTAAATGAATAATCGCCAATGTTTTAGTCTACACGTAGAAAAAGAATTCAACCAACACGTTAATACAACAAAGTGATTAGTGAGAGATCGGAAGTTGGTGATAAACCTTAGGGCCCCGTGATACACAGTATCGAGAGCATGTAGACATGGAGATGTTGGATGCATGTTGGATGCATGTACAGAACATCTCCATAATCCAAGACCAACATACATGTGGCAGCAACCAGCCTCTTTTTGGATTGAAAAGACAGACAGGATTTAATTCCTGAAATAAAAACCTAGTTTCAGTTTCAGCCTTATTACCATCTCGTTAATATGTGGAATAAATACCAAAGACATCTGTATGATGATACAGATTTGATCTATAAACTCTGAGAAGTAACAAATGGGACCAGGTTCTGTGGCTTGGCCTTGTTGTTTGATAAGAACATGACTTTAGTTTTGTCTGCATTTATCACCAGTTTTAAATGATAAAAGTTAAGCTGAACGGTATTGTATACAATATACAGTTCATCTATCATATAGCCTGCAACAACGAAACTGCTAAAGATGAACAGACCAGGTTATAAATCAGGCTCAAAAACTGAAATTAATATCAATTCCACACAATGTACAACCAGATACGATACAAGGCAACACTCATAAGAGGCTTTGTGACAGTGAATGGACACAATGCCGCTTTGTGTGATGCTTTCTAGGATACATGCCAGACCTGCCACCTAGATATCAAAAGCCTGTGTCACACAACAATGGACTGTTAGATTTATGGCATTGAGACAACTAAAAAAGGACAGACCTGTAAGTAATGAAAAACTTACTCGGGTTTCATTCATGGTGGTGAGGACTGCATTCCGGATCAAACTTGCATAATCATTAAGTCTGGAGACATTTAATACAAAATATTTACATTAGTGATATAGCACAGTCAAAACATTCCATCTTATATTAAACCAAAGGCCGGTATGTATGTATTTATTATGTCTGGAAAAGCTTACTTAAGGTGGTCCAGCATCATACAGCTGGCAAGCAGCATGGCTGTGGGGTTAGCAATGTTCCTGTTAGCAATACTCTTCCCAGTGTTCCTCGTGGCCTGAGAGATGAAGAAAATGTAGGAATGAATGAGATGAAACTCTAGAGTTACACTATATCAAAAACAGGATGTGATACATGGATTTTTCAATCTATGAGCACAGACAGGACAGAAGCCTCCTGACCGCGAGTTACCAAACACTCACTGTTTCAAAGACAGCATAGGCCCGACCATAGTTGGCTCCAGGCACAAGGCCAGGCCCTCCCACCAGTCCTGCACACACATTGCTCACAACGTTCCCATACAGATTAGGCATCACCATCACATCAAACTGCTGCGGTTTGGACACCAGCTGAAAACACAGACACAATGGCAGATATATTATTTTCATTTACTAATGCTGAAAAACATTCCTTCCAGGTCCAGAGTGTAAGCATTGGTGACACCTTATACAAGACTGCAGATTGTAACAAATGAAGTTGAACTACAGTTGCATTTGCATACTAGAAGATATGTCAGTCTTTGCAAAGCAGTGTAAAGTGCAAATTAAAGGCTTATTATAAGGTTCTAAAGCCAAAGGATTTTTATTATAAAGTGATTATACACAATTATGGGTACTAGTACATTTGATTTCAATATACACTGGACCATTAAATTGATCAAAATGTTATTATCACCTGCATGGTGGTGTTGTCCACAATCATACTGTCAAATGTGATGTCTGGGTAACCTGATGCCACCTCTCTGCAACACTGCAGGAACAGCCCATCACCAAGCTTCCTGTTTGGATCAGAAAAGCCAAACTCAACATTTACACCTCTGAGAAACTCATATGATACAGGACTCGGGAGCAAAGATAACTCTGGTGGGATACAGAGTTACTTACATGATGTTTGCCTTATGCACAGCAGTAACTCTGCGACGGCCTTTCTCCCGAGCAAGTCGGAAGGCATAATCAGCGATCCTGAGGGAATTATTCCTAGTGATGATCTTAAGACTCTCTACTACCCCTGATACACTCTAAAAAAAAAAGACAATGAGGGGAATAATAAATAAATGCTATAGTACTGAACACTTAAATCAATGAAGTCAGTTTGAATATAGCAATTATACAGATTCTTTAATTCCATAATCAAATAAAATGCGGTGCATGTTAAGTGAGGTGCCATGATAACAGTCAGTTAGGGCTGCATGTTCTATACTATAAAGTCTACTTAGAGAAAACCTATTCATTACAGTGTGCAAAAAAATGATGTGGTGAGTAAAGGTCTGCCCTACTGTTGCTTTGGGTTGTGGTGACTTAACTGACTTTGGTCATCTCCTAGCAAATCTAGTAATCACATCTATTATACTTATAGACTGACAGAACACTCGAGTGAGTTCTGTTTGGTTGTTGAGGAGATACAAGTTCGTCACTGCTGACAACTTGATTACAGATAACTATAAAGAGATGGATGGCTAACTGAACTCTCTATAGGCACCCTCTGCCTAACTCTGCTGCTGACACAGTATCAAATTCCTGCTTCCAGTTCATATGAGAAAACTGCTTGAGCTGGATTTTTACTCAGTCTGACCTCATGCTCCAAACTACTGTACTCTCCCTCTGTGTTCTCCCTGATGATCATGATGTCTATATTCTTGTGGCGAGTCTGGACTCCAGGGAGGGACTGGCAGTGCATCACATTGGCAAACAGATCCAAACCTGTGCTGTTAATACACAAATGAATCAAGGAAGGAAAAAGAGGAAAAATAATAGGTTAAATAAATAAAAAAAATTAATATGTCAGCAACATGGAACATAAAAAAAATTGCTATAACTCTATTGCTATAACTATAACTCTTACCGAAGGGCATTATTCCTGGATTTGACAGATGGTGGCAAAGTATGTTTGGTTTCTATGTTACCTAGAGAGTCGAGCAAAGTCAAGTTATTAACAAGGTGCTTCTCACAGCTGTGCTCTGATTTTCAAGGTTTCATGCTCCACTTCACACATGAAAAACAGGGTTTGCTTACCTTTGAGGGCAACTCCATTACGGCGGATGGCAGTAATGGCATTATTTATATCATCCTCAGTCTCCAAAGCAGAGTTGACATGGACCACTTCAAAGTCCACCGGCACACAGCTGAACCTACAACATGATCACAAATCACACGTTGAGGAAGCCATCTCCTGCATTCACTCAACACTTTTGAGCATGATTTCGTTTAAATCTAACTAACCTGAAAACCTCTCTGACATGATTCAGCAGCTCTGGACCAATGCCGTCTCCAGGTATGAGGGTCACAGTGTGTCTGCCTCCATACTTTGCAGGAGGAGGCTGTAACATTTACATTTCATACATTATAAAGTGTGCTAACTATAATCAACTTAAATAACAGCACAAGTTGATTTTCAATTTTAAGTCGGTTAAATAGAAATCACCTGTATAACATTTTGACATGCGATTTTCTATGCCCTCATCTGTACCTTGATGTAAAGAAGTACTGTACAACAGTTTTAGACATTTTCCATATTTTAACTCATAACTCTGTGGCTTTAATTAATTTAATTGTCCTCAAATTTATTCTGTAGCATGTCACATAGAACTATCTAAAGTGACACACAAAGGCAAAATCTCTCCATTATGGAGTCAGTTTGGGAATAAGTGAACCAAAACCAAACATACCATGGCACACTGAATACACAGAAGAAGAACCAATCAGGAACTATTTTTAAAAAGGGCCTCACTACATACTGATATGATTAAACTATTTTACTTTAGCACCCACAGCTTTTACACAGTCCTTCAAGATTTAAAGTATTTCATCTGGTTAGTGTTGCCAATATTACAGAGCCCTTGCAGGACCTAGGCAGTGCATTCTAGAAGGGGTTTGCTTGTATAATCAAGGCAGTTTTTTTTAGGTTGTAGTTAATGTGAAGGGATAAGGTTCATCAGATTAGTGTAGTCAGTGTGAGCTACTTACAATGTTTTCTCCCTGTTGTTGAAGATGGACAGCAAGGAAAGCAGAAAAATAAGTCAGTTTGACAGCAGTGTAGAAGAACATGTTAAATCCAAATGCAGTTATCCCAACCCCTTCTCCACAGAGAATGGTGGAAAATAGACACAGCACTCCCATTTAATAATGAATACCAAAAGCAAGGATCTAAAAAGAAACCAGAACACTGTTTTCAAAGCTGCCAAAAACTTGAATTTACCAAAGCAACCATCTAATATCAAAGATCTTCACCAGTCACTGAATTGTACAATGCTTGAAAAAGATTTATGGGATTACCATAACATTGTAATCGATTAATTGATTATCAAAATCGATTACGATTAATAGATTAATAATTGCAGCTCTAAAAGCAGCACTGGAATGTCGTTCAGTGTTAAGGAGAAATGACTTGTGGAAAAATCTCATACTAATTTTGTTTCATACTTCAGCTATCATGAAAAAGTCAATCCGATTTACTTACGGTGAGCGTGTTCTTATTCCTATGACTCGTCAGCGATGTTCCAAACACCTAATTTACAAATTAAATAGATGTATATAGAGAAGGTTTATGTGAATTAATTTCTGTACAGTGATGTTTATTCTGGGTCAGATAACAGTTCCACTGTGTGACCTTGTGGTCAGACGCAGAGAACGAGTTTAACATGTTTAACACAACAACGCCCAAAAACCAATATGACAACAGCGAAACTGTCCCCTCGTACTTTCACCGTGTTTCCGATGCGTCGGCCGCAGAGAGGGGACATCAACCTGGACATCGAGAGGACAGCACTGTGGGACGCCATCTTCTTTTTGAACAGCACACAAGGGAGGAGGTGTTGTGTTCTCGCGAGAGTTTGTTGTGAAAAACGAAGAAACTCTCATTTCCGGCAGGCTGTAGACTGAAAAGAATAATGCTGCCCTCCACAGTTCGAAGTTCTTTATCACAGTTTTAAGTTCTCCGTCACTCATCGTCAGTCTTTTATCATCTTCTTCTTCGCTTCCCTCCACACTTTTTCTCACAATTTCAACCTCTTGATCGCAGTTCTTCTCATCCTCTCATCTCTAGTCTCATCCTCTTCTCCTGAGACTCATTTCATCCCTTTCCAAAGCCCCTAAACGCATTTCAAACTTTCACCATCGCAGCCACAGGTTCTCCTGCGTTCTCATCCTTATTCTATCCTCATTCACGTTCCAAAATCCCTCTCTCTCAAGGCTCCTCTTTTCTCCTCAGTCCCAAATGGGAGTCTCGTCCCCCGCTCCCCTTCTCCAGTCCAGTTTGTTTACTACTTCTGAATGGCAAAATATTTTTGTTCCCACGAATCAGTTTAAATTTAAATCGCCATCATCCCATGGTCATCCCGTCCTATCTCACCTGGCTTTCAAAATAAGAGCCAATGACTTCGGCTACAACTACTTCCTGTATGAATCTTTTGCCACAAAACACTTGAAAATAAAAATAACACACAGTAGAAGAAATAATAAAATAAAAACCTTTTTAGTAGTTACTCTTACTCTAAGTAAATGTTGTTATCTTGAATTTTATTAGTCATTCCACAACTGTAGCGATTACATAAAGTTACCGCAGTTTCGCAGAACAAATCCGGTCAGTGAACGCCGCATTGGAAATATTACTGGTTACGTGGATTTCCTGTACGTAGCTTCCGTTTTGCCGCAGTGGTGGTGTATGCTGTTTTATCCGGAAGACGGATGTCGCAAGCCTTAACATTTTACTTAGACTCTTGTGTATGAAAGTTCTGCGAGTGGTTTGACGGAGTCATCTCGTAACATTCTCAATGAAGAAACAGCGCAAGAAATAATCCGAGTCGCAAGTGGCATCTTTTTTTTTCTTTTACCGTCCGTTTTATTCTCGCAAAGGCGATAATTTCATCTCAAAATACGGGTGAGTGATTCATGCGGTTGTCGAGGGGTTTGTCTCTCCTTAATCACGATAAACGCCATCATGCATGTAAATTACTAAAAGCTGTCTTTAGAAGAAAACATTGTAAGTTGAATGAAATTTTAAACTTAAACTACTACTACAGCAATAATTCCCTTCAAGACTTCATTGAGATATATATATGTATATGTATATATATATATATATATATATATATATATATATATACATATATATGTATATATATATATATACATATATATATATATATGTGTGTGTATCACAGTTTAAGATTGTGCTTACCAACTTAATTGTGGTTTTAAACCTCTTAATATACAGGAAACATCAATCTGAGTATTAATTTCCAAATTTGTGCTACAACTCAAGGTAATGCAGGTCATTGATATACAATGGATCTTTGTTGTACTGATACTGAAGAAAATTACATAGCCATATATATTGTTATTTTATCATTGCCTAGCCCTGTCTGTAAATACTTTGACTATGGAAGGATTATAAACTTAAAACATCTTAACCACCCTAATATATATCTACATATACACGTGTCTGTCCAGGTATACAAGGCAGCGACCCATGCGATTAACAGGTATGTTGACTTTTTCCACACATCACATTCCAATGGAAGTTTGTTCTTGGTTGTTTTACTCCTATTTTCCTAAACTGGTGTGACCTGTTTGCACTGACAGGCCCCTTCAGGGTTTTAGCTGTGCTGCTGTTGGTGGGGCTCACATGGCTGATGGCAAGCGCATTGTTTGGAGGCGAGAGCAGGTCATCTATGTTGCATTTCTTCTTTGGAAAGAGAGGTACCTCTGATAACAATTAATTCATTCGTTATTTGAAAAAAAAAACTTGATTTGTTCTTGGTCTGTCAATATTAGTAATAGTAAAATAAGTATGGCTGACATTCCCATGTTCTCTTAGGTTTTTGTTAGGTTTTTGGTCACTTCTGTCTGACTGTGAGCAGAAAAAAAAGGATTTTGTTTGTCATACATAACTGGATTCAGGAATTACAAAAATATACTTACATTATTGTGGAAACTGAGTGGCATTAGTGAAGTGCTGGTTTTAGTTTTTTTAATACCCTTTATGTAAGATTGAATATTGAGTTTCCATTGGTTTTACATTGGGTGGTCAAGTAGGACAGGAAGTTGGAGGATGTCTTGTCTTGATGTGCTCTGATAAATAGTGATTTGCATGTTTCACAATTTTTTATCACTTTAAACAAGCATGACAGTCAGCTTATTTGATGAAGACAATTGTCCATAGGTGTGAATGTGAGAGTGGGTGGCTGTGCGATGGACTAGTGACCTGTCCAGATGAGTGAGAGAATTAAGTGACAATGTCTGGAAGATAACTGATTGTTATGATTGGTGATGTTTGTGTACAAATGATCAAAGCCTCTCTGATGTAAGATTACCAATATAAGTGTTAAATTTGTTTATCTTTTCAGGTGCCAGCACGGAACCAACCCCCGGTAAAGAGAGCAAATATCATGTTCCATTTATGTTGATAATTTCAGACATTTCCCTCCTTATCGCTGCCGTTTCATACATTTCAGGTGAACCTCGCCCTCGAAGGTATAAATGTGGACTTTCAGCCCCCTGCCCCCCAAAACATCTGGCTTTCCGCCTGGTATCTGGTGCTGCAAATGTCATCGGTCCCAAAATCTGCCTGGATGATCAGATGTATGATTCACTACTTATCACTTTCTTTCTTCATTCATTTTTTTTCTCCCTGTTGTTTCTTTATTTGTTTTTATCATTTTTTTTCCTTTGTTTGAATTTCTGTTCCCTTTTTTCTTACTGTGCTGTCAAAATCAGGCATCTAAGTGTGTCTGGGACCTGAATGCAAGTATTCTTTCAGTGTGTCTCTCTTGTGTTTGGCTTTGTTTGTAGTCTTTCTTGTACTAGACAGTGTGTAAATTAATGTTTATGGGCAAAACAAGCAAGTATTCTTCTAACATACCTCTTTATCTTTTGTGTGTGTAAACCAGGTTAGTGAGCAGCGTGAAGAACAATGTTGGCAGAGGCCTAAACATAGCTCTGGTCAATGGTAAGACAGGCTTGATCTTTTAAGCTCTTGTTAACTTTGTTACTGTAACATGTGACTTGATGAAGATTCTTTGCTTCAGGGGTAACAGGAGAGCTCATGGATATAAAGTCCTTCGATATGTGGGCTGGAGGTAATGAATACCTCATACATGTATAGTAAATACAATACCTCTCCCATATTTCTTATCTGGTTCATGTTTTGACTGTAACATCTATAAACTGATGTTCATTCTCAGATGTTTCTGAACTGTTGAAGTTTCTTCGATTGCTCCATGAGGGAACGCTTGTGTTGGTGGCTTCCTTTGACGATCCAGCCACAAAGTAAGAATCTTGAGTGTGCTCTCATCTCCTAATAATTTTTGCAGGCTTTACACTGAGCAGTGTAATGCTGCCTTCCACAGTTCAAAGCTCTTCATCACAGTTTGCTGTCTTTACAGTGGAATTCAATATTGTACTCTCCTCTGTTAAAAGACTATATACATTAATTGTGTTAATTGAATTAAACATCTCTTGCATAAAAAGAATATAGCATTAAAACACAAACAGTTCAATTGAATGGCATTTGGCAGCTGCCTCATTAGTTATTGAATGATTTCAATGGTTGGTTACAAAACAAGCGTTGTCATGCGTGCATTCGAACTTCAAACTGATAAAGAGACTAAGAATCAGAAAGCAGTTGAGCTGAGTTGAGGAACATTGAAGTCTAATAAACAACTGTGATTAAGAGCTTTGAACTATGATGAAAAAGGATGAGGAGTTGATGAGGAACTGAGGAGTTAGACGAGGAAAAACTGTAATGAACTTCAAATGGTGATTAAGAACTTCGAACTCTGGAGGGCAGCATTATGCCTCTCAGTGTGCAGCCTGCTGATACTGTATTATTTGAAGAACAGGAAGAAGAAATGCGTAGTACTACTGAGATTTTGTTCAGGTTGAGGACAAGTGGAGTAAGAAATGGTGAAAGGCTGCGTTTAATTTTAAGTATAAACTTAAGCATTTATTAGCACTTGTTGAAGCACTTGTGTTAAAGAGTCTCGCTTAGAAAAACCTGGCTATTTTGTTTGACAGGCTGAATGAGGAGGCTCGACATCTGTTTGAGGAGCTTGGAAGCACTGCTGTGAAAGATCTGGCCTTTAGAGACAGCTGGGTGTTTGTTGGAGCCAAGGGGATCGAGAATAAGAGTCCTTTTGAACAGGTATCGATAAATTCTGAGGTTTCAGGTAATTTGCTGCTTTGATTGTGATGGTGATCAGCTTACAGCTAAGTAGGGTGATAAATGTGTCACTCATCCAACACTGTTATCATGATGTCCTGGTTGTACAGTTACAACGCCTTTTTGATTTACTATTTAATGACACACAGTAGAATAAGAAAATGAGATAAGAGTCAATTTCACATGGTAGTGGTAGTAGTAATCCTGTGGCAAACTGAGGCAGACTAAATTCAGCCGTATTGCCATCATAAATATTTGTTGATAAAAGGTGAAGCTTCCGTTATTTCATTAGCACCGTCCGCCAACCTGTACATTGTTGGCATGGGCTGAGGCTGCATAATTAACAATTTGTCAGAAAGAGCCTTAATGTCTGTAACAGGTAATGTCTGGCAAATTTTTACTGTAGTAATATGTACATTTTGCAGTTTTGAAATTTAAGCAATCATGTAAAAGAAAATGACAAAAAAGAGGTGACTTGACACACTTTCCTCATGTTGTGCACCTGTAGAATTTTCTTGTCTGTTAGACCACTTTGTATTTTGTCATGTGTGATTGTTAGTCGCTTCGATGTAGACATTTTTTCTTAAAACATTAGACCAAGACATTTTCTGTTGTTAATCTTTTATTGGTTCAACTGACACTCTGACCACCCCTCTTTCTTGTAAATTTAAAATCTCTTTCTCCTCATTTATACTTTTATCAAATCTATCCATCTTTACAATGAAGACAAGGTACGATATTGATACAAATGTACAAGGAAACAATTTGATATACAGATCAAGATTATACAAATTAACTGGCAACTCAGAGAGCCAACTGGAGCCATGTGGTTGGCTTGGCTGAAAAATTAAAGATTTTGCACATCTAGTTTTGTTTTTAACCAGCGGCAATTATCAAAAGTAGTAAAAATCAGGCTTTAAACTTCAATAGGCAGAAAAATAATATGAGAAAATATGATTTAAATATGGGATGAATGCGAATGAAAATCCAACAACTGAATAATTAGTTTGGGATCGCAGCTTTTATTAATGCCGAAAATATAGTACCATACTTGACCATGATGAATATAGTAAAAAGGCATTTACTCAGCATTCAGTCTGTGAACAGCTACTGTCCCATTCATAACTGATCCTGGTCTATTTTGTTGAAATATGTTCCATTTGTATATGATTGTTTCTCTTAGCGTATGAAGAACAATAAGCTCAGCAACAAGTATGAAGGTTGGCCTGAGGCTTTGGAGATGGATGGCTGTATTCCCCTCCGACCACCCGGAGTATCACCAGGGGAACAAGATGACTGCTAGGGAGCAAAGGACCCACTGAAAACATTCAAGGTTTTAAGCCATGCACCTTTTTATTTTCTTTCTCATGGCACAGGCATTTGCAGACTTCAAATGTTGCCTTGGGACTAATCATATTTAAAATTGCTATAACCAGTAATGGAAAATTTGTCCATTAATCTCTGTGAAACACTTTTGAATGGTTGTAAAAGTAGGAAACGACAGCGCAAGTGAAACTCAAGAGGCCAAATTTTTCATAACCAAAGTGAAACAGCGACTAGTGAATGCAGACGCCCTGTAGTAGGTCTTCCAGTTGTTCTCCCTCAAGCCTTCCTATAGGGTATAGACACTATGCACTAACAGTAACCGGAATATGGGGTAGAAAATGTTCAGCGGATAAAAGACAGACCTAACCATTTTCACATGAAGGCACAGTACAAGGCATATGTGTGAGATACTCTAGTAGCTGAAGAAGCTTTACTGAAGTTTAGGTCTTGTGCAGATTTTATATTTAAATGCCCCTGCGTGACATTGTTCTGCATAGTTTTAACTGACACTGTTTCCTTAGAACTTGGTGCACAGCGCTTATTGCTTGTCATGTGTTTACGCTATCATTGGCCAAAAATAACCTTGGTTGATTTCCTTAAGTAAAAGTATTTGGTTTTATTTGGTTTCACAGCTGACTAGTTAAGTAGGCTCACATAACACTGCCCATGGTTTTATTGTTGTCTTTATTTAAAATATGTGTGTGGTTATGTTTGCCTTTTTAAAAGATATTGAATGTATGGCATCTTGAAAGCCAAACGTAGTAAATATTTGACGCATAATTTATGTACTGTTAGATCTATTTTAACTGCTTTGATCAGGATTATGTTTATGTTGCCTCCAAACGTCAACTTTTTTTCTACTAAGTCTCTCGGTGTGTGATTATATTGTAATAATGATGATGAATAAACAATATCTGAGTATTTTTATGGGGTATTATTTTCAAGGGATCCTAATTGTTCTGAGTCAACTGTCATGCTTCGGAAAAATTCACCAGAGGGCAACAAAGAGTCTCCCTTAGGTTATTGGGTTCATCCTGCTCAAGACTTTTTCTTCACTAGTCATGCAGTGTGCATTGGACTGAATGTGGAATTGGTGGATTTAGTCATAGTTCACAGGTGTGAGCCAAGGTAAACCGCTGCTCCTAAACGTGTCAATGGAGGAACAAGTAGTGATGGAAAACGGGAACAATTCTGCAGTTCTTCTGTAATGTATTATGAGGCCTTCAGGGAATGTTCTTACTCCCTGAATTTATTTATATTTAGACTTATTGGGATTTATAAGTTTATTTACCTATTTACTAATAATAAAGTGACAACACCGCTGAAGTGTGAATACTAGATGTTGTCAATGAAGAAACATGAAAAACATTACAGGAGGTCAAATCTTGTACTTACTCATATATTTCCTCATTTTAATAACATACACTCATGTAAATGTTAAGCATACCTACATGGCAAGTTACTATAACCCAATTCCAAAAAGGTTGACGCACTGTGTAAAATATAAATAAAAACACAATACAAATCTAATAAACCCATATTGTAATCGCAATAGAACATAAACAACCAGATGTTGAAACAGAGATTTAACTATTTCATTTTATTTTGAATCTGATGGCTGCAACAAATAACACAAAAGTTAGAACAGGGCAATGCTTACCATTATGTAGCATCCCCTCTTCTTTTAATAACTGTCTGTAAACGTCTGGGAAGTGAGAAGACCAGTTGCTGGAGTTTTAGGAAAGGAATGTTTTCCCAGTCTGATGCAGGAATTTAGCTGCTCAACAGTCCTGGGCCTTTGTTGCCAGATTTTCCATTTCATGATGCATCAAATGTTTTCTATTAGTGAAAGGTCTGGACAGCAGGCAGGTCAAGTTCAGCACCTGGACTCCTCGCCAGTGAATCCATGCAGTTGTGATGGATGCAGTATGTGGTTTAGCATTTTTTGCTGAAAGAAATGCAAGGCCTTGCCTGAAAGAGTCTAGATGGGAGCATAAGTTGCTCTAAAACCTCTATGTACTTTTCAGCATTGATAGTGCCTTTCCAGATGTGCAAGCTGCCCACGACATAGGCATTAATACAACCCCATACAATCAGAGATGCAGGCTTTTGAACTGTCCACTGATAACATGCTGGATGGTCCCTCTCCTCTTTAGTCTGCAGGACATGGTATTCTGGTTCCAAATGGAATTTAAAATTTTGATTCATCTGTTCCACAGAACAGTTTCCATTTTGCCTGACCATTTTAAATGAGCTTTGGCCCAAAGAAGACGGCGGCGTTTCTGGATCATGCTCACATATGGCTTCTTCTTTGCATGATACAACTTTAACTTGCCTTTGTGGATTGCATGTCAAACTGTGTTCACAGTGTTCCTGAACTCATGCCGTGATTTCCAGTAGAGAAGCATGCCTGTTTTTAATGCAGTGCTGCCTCATGGCCCCAAGATCATGACCATCCAGTTTTGACCTTTGGCTTTGTCCCTTGTGCACAGAGATACCTCCTGATTCTCTGAATCTTCTGATGATATTACACAATGTACACTACCAGTCAAAAGTTGGGATACACCTTCTTACTTAATGTAGTCCAAAGGTGGGTCCAAACTTTTGACTGGGAGTGTAGATGGTGGGATCTTCAAAGTCAAAGAGGATGAGATTTTTTTTTTGTTCCACAATTTTTAAACGCACTTTGCCGCAGATTGGTGAACTTCTCAAAGTGCTCCTTTTACACCCAGCGATGTTGCTGACCTGATGCCAATTAACCTATAGTTGTCAAATGCTTGTTTTTGATTTGTGCCATTTACTATTCCAGAATTTTGTTGCCTCTGTTCCAACCATCAAATTTATGTTCTATTGAAACAAAACTTGGGCTTTTGAGATGTGCAAATCGTTGCAATCGTTGTTTTTAGTTACATTTTACACAGTGTCCCGACATGGAATTGGGGTTTGTACTAAAATGCTGTGTAAAAACATTAATATTGTGCATCAATAGATAGAAACTTCTAATGATAGACAAAATTTGTGTTGTTTTTTTTTCTAGCATCTTTTTGCAATAGCAACTCCAACTGTAATGTCACAGAAAGCACATGAGATAACAAAATGTAAATGCAATGAATCACACAGTACAATTAGACACATTACAACGCTGTAATAATAATTGTAGGGTTTGGACCTTACCATGTTAATGCCTTGAGATAAAGTATGTAATGAATCAGTGCTATACGAATATAATTAAATTTAATTGAACTTAACTGACCGCACAATGCAGTTACTCGCATAAAATATATACAGTAAAGGTAATAATTTTAAGTCATGCCAAATACTGAGGCATGTATGGCAGCGAAAGATTAGTTCTGGTTTTAACCAGTTTTGAATTAAAATCTTGGAATTAGGGTTGCAACTAACGATTATATTCATAATCAATAAAATATCAGAAAATGTTGATCAGTGTTTGTTAAACCTGGAAATGATGACATTCTCATCAGGTCTTGTTTTCTTCACAAACCAAAATGATTCAGTTTTGATGATCTCTTTGTTATATGGAGCGAAGCTTAAAAAGCTTAAAAATCACAATTTTTTTTTGAACTTGTTTTAATTCTTTATTTAAAAAAAACTCAAACCGATTAGTCGAGTAATCATTTCAGCCCTAGCCAGAATCCCCATTGACCGAGACCGAGACAAAGCAGAGTAAAGATGTTTTCAAGACCTTCGAAAAGATTTACTGAGTAAAACACCTCAGTTATTTACTGTGATTTGCAGGAGAACGGTGGGAAAAACCGACGCTTGAGAGGGGGACGTGAACGCAACACCGGCTTCCAACCTCTGCTGTACTGTCTTTGACATATGCTGTTCGGGGGAAAAACACGAAGCGCCGCTGCTCTCTTGTGGCGGAGGGAGCGAAGTGCTGGCTTTATTCGGGAGGATGAGTGCGATGGTGGTGGTGGGTGATGAGCCCTGAGGCTGGTGAGTGAGAGCGGGCAGACGAGCTGCTCAGTTTACACGAGAACCTGCAGAAGGCCACCGCAGCCCTGCGCTGTAAATTATGTACATAAGTGACTGACACGCTGTCCGGGTTCGCCCGCGGAACAACGACTCGGAGGGAACACGTCGAAAAACGAGGGGGGAAACCGGTGAACTCGCGGTAAAAGCATCGCCAGGACGGGAACACTGCCTCTGTTTCTCTGTGACACACAGACCCGCGGCGGCTCGTCGGCTCCGCCGGGGATTTTACAAGCCCACAACACCAGCACCGCGGCAATATTAACGTAAAGGCAGAGGGAAAGAGAGACAAAAGGCCATTGTCATTTTCTAAATCTTTTTTTTTTTTTCTAAACGTTTTTTTTATCGGGGGTGTAAAAGAATTTTGTATACACAAAGCCCATTGCGAATTCTGTTTATAAATAACGTCTGTAAATAACAGTAGAAGGGGGGAAAAAGCCAAAATCAGTTAAAAACTGACTCTCCTTATTCTGGACCCGAGCTACCGTGTTACACTGAGGTGAGTGATGCTTGTTGTTTTAATATTGAACATACAGTCATTTCCCCCTGTAGTATGCCATTATTATTATTATTATTATTATTATTATTATTATTATTATTATTATTATATTGCCCGGGTTTAAGTAGTACATGGTCGCTTATTAGGTTTTTATTTTGTCATAAGGCAGCTTATTAGTGTGACATGAATATAAACAGATGTGACATGAACAGTGACTGGATTCTTATCGTCATTTGAGTGATGTGTCTGTTTGTGTTCAGGACTTTATAAAGACCAGCAGGGCTTGTCAGTCACCATGTTCTCTTTCCCTGTACTGCAACTCTGTGTCAGCCAGCATGATGTTAGCTCCACATCAACTACCAGTAAAAATACTAAGGTGCCAGACAGTCCTAAAAAAAAGCAAAACAGAAGAGATTACTGCATATTTTGTTTCACAGAGGATATTTATAATTAGACATGTGACAGTATGACACAGAAAACTTCATGTCTAGTCAAATCAGAACACACAACATGGTTGGGGGGATTGCAGATCAATAATGATCCAGTTCATTCATATGTTCCACAGTATTTGGAAAAGTCACAGGGCACCACCAGTGTTGTTGTTTTGTTGTCTGTCTGGAATGACATGACAGTTTATCATATACAGTACAATGAGTTTACCTCATACAACATATGTATGTATCTAATGCTTAAGCATGTCCTGCATAAAACTGGCATAGTTGACCTTTTTCACAGCAGGTACTAGTAGAACAACAGGTTTTGCAAATAGCATTAATTAGGGTTCCACTCCAGTTTTAACAGATTCAGGGCTGTGCTGTTCTTTAATCTGTCAAAGCCCCCCCCCCCCCCGCAAAATCTGTTTTATTTAAAAAAAACAAAACAAAACAATAAATTGATAGACCTAAGACTTTTGTATAATCTTCTTAAGGTTCAGAGTCCATCATCTCCACAATTACAGCTGAAAAGCATGCAATTATGTTTAATGGCAAGAATGCCAAGCGTTTGGTCACGGGATTTCAGTCGTAAAAAACATCAGAAGCAGAGATAAGTTAACATGTGAACAAGAGCATAAGAAACAATCAGTGACATCAGCAGGACGAGTTACACCTGTGTTGAGTTGTAGTTTAAAAGATATTTTTTTTGTTGTTCTCTGTGTTGAAATATCTGTGCAGACCTACAATAAACACACAGGCCAATTAGAAACAGTATGTTATATTCTGTTAAATATGTAACAGTAAATATCCACACCTATATACAGTAACAGGTAAAGGGAGAGGAGAGACCTGCACAAACATCAGCTGTTTCTAGGTTATATAATATTACAACAATTGACACTAATATGAAAGTCAACATTTAAACCCTGAGGACATAATGAGCCTATTGTGTGTGTGTCCAGTAGAGTTTCCTTTGACACAGTCTCTTCTCAACTTTACTTTCTCTTGGTAATTGAACTTACTCAGTACCATGAAAATGAAGGAAACTGATGTCACACACAGGTTGAGATTGTTCTTTTAAGTGAGTAAAGGCTACATTCGCCAAACGATTTTTTTTTGGAAGTGATTATGTGCTTGCACCTGTAAGGCCGCTGACAGCAATGTCAGCGTTTTGTTATCTTCCTATCTTCCCTCTCCATGTCACATTATGATCATGTTTGATGATGAATTCCATTTTCTCAGCGTCAAACAGCCTCACCTGCCGGGCAGAGAGGACGGCCTCTTTGGATAAATTGTTGTGGGATACTCTGATTTATTTACAGACCTAAATCTCACACACTGGACCTTTTTTAAGGAGCAAACGCTCACAAGCTTAGAGCTTTTTATGATTTGATATTATGTCCATAAATAATGAACTAAGCACAGCAGCTCCAACCTCTGCAGTGATATGTTTTCATATGTATATCAAAACAGTGAATCTGATAGTCCCACTGAGAGCAACAGTAAGGGAGGATGCTCTTCTTCTTTTAAAAGTTGCTTAACTAGTAAAACCAACACTCTGATCTGAGATTCTCTCCATCATTCATAGAAGTTCAGACAGCATTTGCAGGACTAAAGGAGGATCAGTTGTGATATGAGCTGCAGGAGAATTAAGCCACTTTTGTATCATGAAGTGCAGTAAAATCATTGGTTCAATGATGATACCAGACAATCAGTGTCTCCCTCGTCTGGATTAGATTAATCCTTTGGTATGGGATAGTTCTGCTCACTGAGAAGAATAAAAGAACAAAAAAAGCAGGGCTAGATAACACATCGGCTCTCTCTCTCTCTCTCTCTCTCTCTCTCTGTTTCCCTCTCAGCAAACAGTACTTTGTGTGTGCTACCTACAGTTCACTCTCCCATGCTTGACCTGCACTGAACAAAAGTCCTTGTTTTGTTTTCAGCCTTGAGTTTCTCCAAAGGGAAGAGAACAATCATTGTGTGTTTGATTCCTTTGGTCAACAGTTGATACTTTTTTATCAGATTGAAAAAATACTGCTAAACCTGAAAGCAGCACGTGTTGAATCAGCTTTTGTCTTGGTTTCTTGGTTGAGCTGAGGCTGCAGTCTTAATTTAAATATACTTTCTTTCAACTACACACTCACACAGCTCTTAATTGCCTGTGCTGAACTTTGGTAACGGATGCCTTTCAAGATAATCTGGGAGAGCTCTCCATTTGGAGTTCAATTTGTTCTCTCCCACAGCTGTTCTTGTCCTGAGCATCATTAATTAATGGCGCCACACCATCATAGTCTGAGTGTGATTACCTCCTGTTTTTAGTGCTGCAGCAGCACAGAGAGCAGTGTTGCACTTTGAAGGTTTGCACCTGCCACTTACAGTAATGTAGGTGTGCAGAAGACATGTCTGCGAGAAAACATGTCACTGAACACAATGTCTTATATCCTTTTTGTTGTTATAACCTGTCGGTGTGGTCAACCTCAGGGTTTTTCAGAGCATATCATGTGATCTTCTTCAGTTCAGTTCTTGCTGTTTGACATCAGGCCCATTTGAATTTGGGCCCGCAAATGTCAGAACTCGTATTACCTTTTGCCTTACTCCCCCATCACTTACTCAGCCTCCACCATGTCCACAACAGTGGTCAGTCAGCTTAACTCAACCATACTCTTCATATTTATCTCAGTTTCCAGTCTTCAGCTGAGTGTCTGAGTGAAACTTTGTAATCCAGACTCCTTTGTCCCCAAGCTCAGTCAGTCAATAAAGAGGTAAACATGCAAAATAGTTGCATGGTCTATACATAAAAATTGGACATAGACTTACAATTTGGTGGTTGAAGCCAACCAGGAAGTAAGAATATATTGAATGGCCACTGGGGGCACCTGTACTGTTTGCAAATAGAAATCAGGTTGAATGGAATGTGATTTACGTCACTTGTTCTACCACATCAGAGAGGTTAATGGTTTCAGTCGTGTTTCAGGTCTTTTTCAATAGCACATGATTTTGTTTTTTTATATTGTTGTTTTTAGGTCAAGGTAAATAGACAATAAAGCCTGGCACAAGTGTGACTGACAGCAGCTATGGTCCAGTAGGTCTCTGGTTGCAGGTGGTGTTTGTAAATTTCTAGTTGCAAAATGTTAATATGGCACTGGTCAAATGGCAAATTTCAAGACTTCAAAAATTGGAATTTGGATTCTTATGGTGATGTAACAGTATTTATTGATAGTTAGGACTATCTACAACTAAGATTAAAAATTGTTAAAATTGTTTTAAAAACCAATTATGGACTATAGCTTTAAGCTTTAAACATTTTTGATTTTAATTTTTTTTTTGATTTTTTACATTAACAGTTAAACAAATCTTTGTATGTGCCCCGAATCTGTCACAGTGGACATAGCAATGGAAACTATTCCTATGCTAATGTAATCACTGCATGTTTTCAGCACACTTTCCAACCACTAAAAGCTTTCCTCCTCTCCTCTCCTCTCCTCTCCTCTCCTCTCCTCTCCTCTCCTCTCCTCTCCTCTGCTCTCCCCACAACTGTAGCAGCTTTTGTTCAGCTAAAAATTTAGCTATAGTCACTGCTTTCATTCACACAAACACTGGCACATATTTTATCAGGCAAAATCCCACCCAGCCCCCCTTTTTTGACTGTCTCCCCCTCTCTTTATCTCTCTCTTGTTCTCTTTCACACACACAATTTTCCCACCCCTTCTGCTCACCCCCTCTCACCGTCTCTCCTTGCCTCTCTGTCTGTTTGAAACTCTGATGTGCCACTGACTACATTCCCTTCCTGTCCCTTTTGCCAGATTTTATTCACTCCTTTCAGCTACATGTCCCCCTCAATTCTATGTGCGTGCACACACAAGAGGCTTGTCCTTTGTCTGCCAGCCTAGTTTTCCAGCAGGTGTTAGGTTCCAGGGGATAAATGTATGTATTCCTATGAAGGAAAGGATAAATAAGTGCAACAGGACTGCAAAATATTTGACTTACTTTTGAGTTACTTTGGCTGTTTTCCAGAAGAAGTGAATGCCCGTCCTCTTTTCCTTGTCTTTAACTTTTTAAGCACAGATTTAAGGATGGATAAAAATGTGTCGGCTTTCACTGTATTCTCAGAATAGAATAGGATTTACATCCCTGGCAGCCATGAAGCAAAAGTGTCACACTGATTTTTGCTGCATATTTCAGAAATGATTTGCTGCAGGAGTGGTGCCAGTTGAGGAGCCTCACAGAAGACTGGGGCAGGCAGGGTGCTACACATCATACGGGAACTTGACATGTGCTATCAGAGTCACTTGGCTGCCATAGTGAGATGTCACAGTTTCAGCAACAGCATAGGTTCTGTTATCTTCAACGTTGATTCACCACGCTTTCCCTCATGGGCCGTTGCTTGATCATTTGGCTGGTGTCAGGAAATTCCTCTTGGCAGTCTGTCATTGAATGGGAACATGCTGTTTGGGCGCAAATAAGGGTTTGTTTTTGATGGGTGAGTGTTTTTTGTTTGTGTGTTTTTGTCCATGTATGAAAGTGTGACATACACAGGAAGAGAAAGGGTTTGTTCTGGCCTGCTGGTGTGCGTCTGATATCGAACCATCTGTACGTGTGTGTTTGAAAGGGAGATTCAGCGGGTGTGGGAGACACTGATGGGGTTGAATGTGTTTGATGTACTGTGATAACTCTGTCCGGTATGTGGTATTCATGGGAACTCCTTGCCCTGCGGACATTGGCCAATAAGCTCCTGTTTAAAGGGCAACTTCCCTCTCTTTATCGCCTGTTGTTTTTTCCCCTTTGATACTCACCACATCCTGTTAGCCTTTACCTTTTTATTCTCACTGTACACTTCAGTATATCTCCTCTGGGTTGACCTAATCCAAATCATTTCCTTTAGCTATGGTTACAGAAAATAAAGCCTTAGAGCAGTCATTTATTTGCTGTTATGTAGGTCCATCACGTGTTTCTGTGCACAGTCCAAAAACATGCAGAGGTTAACTGGACACTCTAACTTGATCGTAGGTGTCAATATGAGAGTGAATGGTTGTTCCTCTCTGTATGTTGGCCCTTTGATGGCCTATTGACCTGTCCAGACTGTCCAACTTTCACCCTGTATCAGCTGGGATTGGCTGCAGTGACGCAGCAACCCTCACGTAGAGGATAAAGCGGTAGATGATGGATGGATAGATTAAATGATTTAGCTGAAACTCACTCACTCACCCACTCACTCACTCACTCACTCACTCACTCACTCACTCACTCACTCACTCATTTTTTACCACTTTTATCCACCACTGAGGGTCGCGGGGGTCATCAGAATGAGTTTATTGTGTTAATGAATGATTTCAGAAATATTTATGCAATAATATAAATATTATGTATATATCACTGTTACAGTCTAAAATTAATGATTTTTTTCTCCAACAAATGCCATTGATATAATTAGTCTTATTACTTTGTGTCTGGGTGTGCAGCAGGTTATGGGAGGCCACTGTCTTAAGTGCAGGTTGTTTCTCACAGCATACTGTATGTCTGTGTCTTGGGAATGTTGTTGGACTAGAAATCTTCCCTCTTTCTCAGGAGCCTCTATATCAGTGGTTTATTGTCTTTATAATTTGATTGACATTTACTGGCTTTGCACGTCAGACACCTTTGCTTTGAGCCTGGAGAGACGACATGTTTGATGTAAGTGTTAATGACTGTGGAGTTACCAAGGAGATAATAGCTGCTGTGGGACACTAGTCCAGCCCCAGTGGTCAGTCATTCAGAGTGGGCTTTGCATGTAAAGTAAAAGTCTAGACTTTGACTGAGGCTGTCTAGCTGCGAGGTGGATGGGTTATTACTGGCTCTACTTGTGAATACCTTCATAGCTAAAAGTGCTGTAACCCTAGACTGAGACGCCTGATGACAGTGGCTCAGGACAGTCCCATGTGGTCAAAAGTAAAGTTATAGGTGTTGGGTTGTAAGCTAATATGCAAATGATTTCAGACATGAACCCTGAACAGTACTTTTTGGTTTCCATGTATTGCTCCATCACATTCCAAGGACAGCAACATTCCTTCAGTATTTTGCTTTTGTTATTTGTCCAAAGTGAAATTTTTTCTTCATGTATACACTCACCAGCCACTTTATTAGGTACATTGGTCTCTAATTAAGTGGCAGGAGTGGCCCTCAGTGTGATCTTCTGCTTCTGTTGCCCATCTGCTTCATGGTTTAATGTATTGTAATGTGTTTTGAGGAGATGGTCTCATTTTAACCTTGGTATTATTCAGTGGTTATTGTTATTTGAGTTACTATTGCCTGTATGTCCTTTCAAACCGGCCATTCTCCTCTGACCTCTGGCATCACCAACGCATTTTTACCAAGAGAAGTGCAGCTAACTGGATATTACCTCTTTTTTGGACCACTCTCTGTTAACTCTAAAGGGGATTGTGTGTGGACATCCATGTAGAGCAGCAATATCTGAAGTACTGTATGACTGGCAGCAACAACCATGCCCCCTCCAAAGCCACTTAACTTGCCCTTCTTCCACATTTTGATGCTCTGTTGTAACTTCAGCAGGTCATCTTGACCTGCCTGAAAGCATTTAGTTGCTGCCCAATGAATGGCTGATAGGATGAATGCATTAAAAAAACAGTTGAACAGGTGTACCTAATAAAGTGGCTGATGAGTGTGAATTCTAATCCTTAACAGATGGTGACTTTGTACTTAACTGCATCTGTGATTGTCATCTCAGCCCTTTCGTGTAGATACTGGCTCCAGCATAATTAAACGTCAGGAAGCAGAGGAGGTAGGAGATAGTTCCTTGTGAAACAGATGGAAGGCGATAGATGAGAAGCAAAGATGAAGATGTCATAAACCCAAAGAGTGTATGAGTTATGGTTCTGTCATGTCAGAGGAAAACCGCTGTGCTTAGTTTCACCTGCTACTGACAGAGGATAGTTTCTTATCGCCCTGCTGGACCGGTTGACTAGGCAACTCTACACCATTAACACAGTTGTCTGATGCCTGTGCTGACAATAATCACAATCATAGTGTGTATATGTATGTGGCTATTGGTGATGCGTGTCAGTCAATCCAGCACAGTTTGACTCAGTCCCCCTACATATGAATTATTTACAGTTAACAGGCCCATAGTTGGTCATCCATATTTAATGTTTGAGATCGCACACTAACTGCAGCTTTCTGTTGACTAATGGAGCTGTTGAACACAACTTAAACCACATGATGCTGATGGAGGTGCTGTAATCATTGTGTGTTGACCAGGCTTGCTGGGTATTCTCCAAAGGCCATTTGGTTTAAATGCCAGGTTTTAGTCCATCATAAAGATGAGGCTTCTATATGGCAGATTAGGCAGAATTAATTATCCCCCTATATTCTTTTTTAATAATCTTATTATATACTTTTTTTAGATTGGGCTGTCAGAGTTCAATACTGAGTATGTATTAATGTCCAGTGTCTCACATCACTTTAGCAAGCAGCTGTGGTAAGCATTTCTGCTTCCTGAAGTATTATGCCTACTTATTACTGGAAATATTATTTCCACCAATAATGGGGTTGTTTGAAATCTACTTGCATTAGTTTTCCTTAAATGTTTGGTTTATTTTGACCATAATTGCCAAAATGCATTAGCAAAAGATTTATAGGCAATTAACACTTAACACTCTTTGGGGAAACAAAAAAGAAGAAAATATCAGTGTTTGGTTTTACAAGAGATAGTTGTTGAGTCAGCTGTGACTTATGACTAAATAATTTAATACTAACTGACTGTCTGAATGTTAAAATGATGTTTTGTTTTTGCCTTGCAGGGTTTACTTGACTTGATCTTCACACGGCAACAGTCAAGGAAAAATACAAGGAAAAATACTGCAGCTTTCCCACCAGACTTGATAAAACTCCCTGTCAAGTGTGCATTTATAAAGAGCTGGGCAACATGTAGTTTTCTTTGATTAGTTCTCCTAGTTATCCAAGGAGATTTTTAAGAAAATGTAGGGATGTTATGGAGGAAAATAAGGACAGAAACCTCTCAACAACAGCTATGGTCTCATTCTCCCTCTCTTATCTAATCTAAAGCAAAACAAGAGATAGACCAAAGGGGGACCAAAGGAAAAAGGTAGGAGGACACCAGTTTGACCACCGGTCAATTGCAGCACTGTAAGGATAGACTGTCAGTCTAAAAAGGGGTGAATTGGTGACCACAGAAAGAGAGAGACGGGGACTGACGTGAAAGCACAGGTTTGGAGGAGGAGGAGGAGGTGTAGGAGGGGTGGCAAAGGCCCTTCCCCATGGCTACTGACCCAGGAGAACCCACGGGCACTGAGGACTCCTCGGAGAAACCTGATGAAAGTAGGGAAGAGGACACTGAGCGAGAGGGCAGGGACAGTCAGCAGTGGGAGAGGACACAAACCACCACCTCAGACTTTCCCTCCTCCCAGACTCAGGAGAAAAGATCCACAAGAGAAGAGGATGGAGGAGGAGGAGGAGGTGAGGCCAGACAGGAGGGTCAGGAGACCACATTCAAAACAATTTCTTTTTCTTTGGCCTCCTTACCAGTTGACACTGGTCAGAAACGACAAAGGAGGGAGAAGCGCTTCTTCCGGAAGAGTGTTGAGATTTGTGAGGAGGAGGATGAGGTGGAGGTGTCCACCAAAGCGCCCCACAGTTCTGCACATCTGGAGCTGCATTCCTCAGACACAGTCTTCACTAGCAGTACTCAACAACAAGGGGATGTTTCATCCTGTGCTGCCATTGGCCTTGACCCATCTTGTATCAATACCAGCCAGGAGCCTAACAAGGATGCACCCTCCTCCACACCCACCCAGAGTGGGAAGGAGAGGGACCGAGAGCAGGAGGAGGAGGCGGAGATGAAGGCTGTGGCCACCTCTCCTGGAGGAAGATTCCTCAAGTTTGACATTGAACTGGGCAGAGGAGCCTTTAAAACTGTGTATAAAGGCCTGGACACTGAGACTTGGGTGGAGGTGGCTTGGTGTGAACTTCAGGTAAGACAAACTGATTATAAGATTGTGTGAATTAGCTGGCATGATATGCTGAAAGATGCAATCAGCTTAAAATAATAACTGCACTTAAAGTGTGTGTAAAGCAGAAACAAGTTTTCTGACTCACCCACAGGAATATGCATTACTAACCACCTTGCCAAATTTTTATAATTAAAAAAGTCACTAACTGTTTATAAATGAGGTGTCAGAAGACTGAACATTCACTGCTCTGAAATTCTGGGGGGCGTGGCCACTGGAGGAGCCAAACACTCACGCAATTACATAATTATGTGCTTTAGTAGGGAGCAGAGGAGCTGAATGTCAACATTTGTCAGTGTTTGTACAGAATTACAACATAACCTTTGAGAAGCAATGCTCACCTGCTTAGATCCCCACTCAAGCATGTACAATATGTAAGTGCTTTTCCACTGAAGAAGCTCTGTCATTTCTTCGAGATGCGCCTCACCACACACACAGTCTTGGAGAACAAAGCAGCTGACCGTCACTGTCTGTCAGTGCTTGTACAAAATATTAACATAAACACTCTGGTATCAAACCACTTATTAAACAAATAGTTTGTGCACAGTACATCATACTGTACACAAACACAGAGCTGGTTTAAATAGAATCCTGCTCTGTTGCTAACTCTCTCTCAGTAGCAACTGCAAACCCACAACAGGAGTCTGCTCTTCCTTCTGTTCTTCTTCTCTACTTCATTTCCTCATCTTTAGGAATTTTAGGTGTACAGTGTAAAAAGGGTTCTTATATCATTACAGCGTTTGGGGAGGATTAATGCTAATTATGGCTCTGGTGCATCATCGAACCTTATTTTTTAGACACATCAATGAAAAATCCCAGACAGAACACTAGAGAGAAAGTGTTTTCAGTCATAATGTTGTTTAGCATGTTTTCAGCCACTATTCTTTTACATATATAATCCATGCATTTACTTTACACGTACTAAAGATTCCAGACTGTGGAGACAGTGTGAGAGGTAAATGGAAATACTTATTGTTCTGGACTAATATTTTCAATTAGTGTGCTTTGGAAATCATTAAACCCAACATTGTGCTTTTGAAGTGAATCCCATTAGATGTATCCCAGGAGTAATTTTTCCTCAATCTGGAAATCTCAGCACATTGTCTGTTTGCATTACTATGAGACAGCAGTTCAGAAGAGACGGGGTGAAAAAGAGGAGCAAAGCTTGTAATCAAGTGACAGCACAAAGTGGAATTGGAGGCTTTGCTTCTTTATGCCTCTGCTATGAATAATAGAACCACAAAGCTATCAGTGCTTCTTCTTGTTGCAACTATGTATCACATTTTAAAGCATTTTCTGTATTGGCCTGAATTCTAAGAATTATTTCATGAAAGTTAATGGAACAATACATTTGGGGTGATTTTATTAATGACACTGTTGGAGGCTTTCATTGTATAATGAAAAGTAACTCTTCTAATCAAGCTGTCAAAATGTTATGAGAGGTTATGGTCTACTCTTGCCCATAATGCAGTGCAACGAGATATGAAATGGAAATAGTAATGGAAATAGGAAGCAATGAATGGGACTCATTGAGCAGAACAAATGTAGGTGTAACAGTAGCAAACATCCCTGTAACAAACCCTTTGTCATCCATTGATATTGCAGTGGGAGGGAAAATAATGAAGCATGCTAAATGTTTTATAATACCAACGCTGTAACGTATTCATTATTATTTAGAATTAATGGGAAACATTGTTAGTTGGTGTCGATTCAACATGTGGTGGGAGACAAACTTGTAGAGGAGAGAAGAAATGCATCTCTCTGACTCTTGGCTCCACAATAGAGAGCAGTGTTATGGAAAGCCATCTGATTTGACTGCTGGCTTTGTGTGAGAAAATTCAGTCATGTGTTTGGTTCAGAGCTAATTCTAAAACAAGAGCCCTGACTAATCCTTCAGATCAGGCCTGTTGGACTAAAAAGAAGCAGGCATGTTCCCCATCACCTTTTCTGCTTTTACTCCAACACATAGTGAATCAGTTTCACATCAGCAGTTGGGCTCAGCTGATGATATTTCATACTCCCAAAGCTCCTCTTTAATCAATCTTAAGTACCTGATCTGCCGGACTTCCAAAGGTAGCTCATCTAATTCAACAATAATGTTATCTCTGATATGTTTTACCAGACACCACTCTTTTATAATGAAACCACATTGTAGTTTGCCTTGGCTCAGGTGTGTGAAATAATCTGTTTTGGTAAATCATTTTTTGAGCACGGAAAGAGACTAGGCTTAAGCTGATTGATGCACTCATATTGCATCCATGATATCCAGTTTTATCTCCACAAATGCATCGGGTCAAGTTAAATCCCATGGAGAGTAGTTTTAACTCACTGTTTGTTTTGAAACCTGGGAGTAATGCAAATTATTCAGACTTTTAAACTATGCATTTTTATTGTGTAAAACTACTTTACTATAATAAACAGAGTAGGAGCATGGTGAAGAGAAAGGGCAAAGAAAGAAATCACAGGAGGTGATGCTTGGCATTCGTCCTGCAGAGCAACCACATAGCAGATGCTTAGTTACCACATGCAGATGAACACATGAACACACATGTGCATACACAGACAGTGCACAAACTTGGTGTAGTCACACATCTACAGATGGATCAAGGGTAGCTGTTCAGTCACTCAAGTTGCATCTGTACTTTATATTCAACCAAAGCTCAAACACAGTTTACATATAAAGTGGGATTAGATTGGACAACAGTGATTAAACAAATAATGATTGATAATAGTGATAAATGATTATTGTTCTGTCTTTTGTTGTGAGATGACCAAATAAATGCCAGTGTACAATTTGATGCAGTTAATGCTTCCGGCACTGCCCTGTGAGAGCACTGCAGCCTGAATGCACCAATAGCTCCACTTCTCCTTTGTCCGTAGAGAGGAAGCCAAAGAATTAGCTGTCTAAATTCAGTTTGAAAGTGAGGATAATTAAAGTTTACTATGTGGACACCATCCACCTTCTTTCTGCCTACTTTTCCTAGGAATTCCTCACCTGAAAGGGCAAGACTATATATCTTCTTAACCACTGCTTTGCCACCCATAACCCTGACTGGATGTGTTTGCTGTATATGTATAACATTTCTCTGGGTGAGCTGTTGCACTCTGTCCATCTGTGTCAACGTACAATATACCTTCCAACCTGTCTGTCTCTCTCTTCGCCTTATAAGTCCTTCCTCTCTCCAGCCATCTCTCCTCATCACCTTTTTTGTGTGAATGATCATGCAGAGTGATCCAGGGAGTTAATTACAGTGGGTGCCTGTCAGGCTGGAACAAAAACCTTGCACAGACAGCACAACTCGGGCGGCAGAAACCAGACTGGTTCAACCCAGTCGTCCCAGACAAACCCAGCTTTAACCCAGCTCAGACACAGTCACAGGACTCACTCACTCACAAGTCTGAATAACTACAGTGCTGAAGGTTGCCATGGTGATTACCACCTTGATTATTCTGTTTTTACATGTATTATTATCAAGCTATTTGGATTATTATTTGCGGGTAAATGTCAGGTTAAAACGATTATTGCTATAAAATACCACACTTTGCTTCCACTTTAAAAGATTGCACAGCCATGCACATCTGACATGGCTGTGCAATACAGTGCATTATTATTAGGTTTCAGTGTGTGGCACTTTATTCAATGTGACACATGACATTGTAATTTAGCCATTCACAAGGATGAGAGATCATCTGCGGTTGCTGCCAACTATCTGCCTAATGTTAGAACATAATTATACATGCTCAAAGACTGTTTTCCAGTCTTTCAGGTTATAAACCTTTGTCTCAATGTGACAAACAACAGAGGGAGGAGTTATTAGATACCAGTTTGGGAAGGCCAGGAAAAGCAAAGACACACTATTTATAGTTGAATAAATTTAGTGGAGGCCAAACCAAATGGACAACAGCTGAACTGACTAGACCCGGATGCAATTGATACAACCAAACTGACGAGACACATGTTCAATTAGGGCACTGACAGATGACAAGGGTCCCTCAGGCTGTATCATCCCACATCAGTTCATTATCTTACCAGTAACAGAGGTTCTGTTGATATTGAATTATTGAGACATCAATGACACATGACAAACAAATATTAACTGCATGGCCTAATAAAGATAATCAAAACATTTTAAGCACTAAGATCAAATTATTATGACATGATAATCATCTAGTTTATTGGCAAAAGGGAAACCCTCTGAAGCTTGTTTTAGGATATTTGTTAAAGAACAAGGAAGTAGTCTCTGAAAAGAAATGACCAGTATGTGGTATTGGCTAGATTAGGATTTACAGAGGTTAGAGAATGTGGCCCACTGGCCTGAGGTTCTAATCCAATATACAGGCCAACCCTTTTCCAGCAATCTGTTTTGTTAGTCTGAGCTGTTGTAGCTTACAGTAATCTAATCCTAGCCACCCGCCACTGTATTTTCAAGCACACCGTACTGCAGGGCAACACATACTACATACAGCTTCATAAAAGGACAAATATTCATTAAAAGCAAAGGCAATACACACCTAATCCAACCATATGCATCCCACTATGGTTAGGGGTTACTCCTCCAATGTAACCATTGAAGCCATTTGATCTTGTGTAGTTTGTATGACAGCTGATACTAATGCTTGTGTCTCCCAGAAAAGCTGTTTTAGGGCTCACATGCTGTGGCATTCGTGACCTCAGCCTTAGCACCGACCAAACGTGTCTGCTCAGCCATATCTTGTCTATTTTCTCCAATGTTTTATGAGGCTACTTAACCTGCAGCTCGGCCTTCTGCTTTTGCCAGATGTCAGATCCAAAAAAATCTCCAAGAACATGACCAGGTCTTACTCTGTTTACTCAGTTATGAGGGACCTCCCACAGACCTCTATGTTACTCCAGCATTGCATGACCAAACTGACCATGCAAATGTCAGACAGAGACAAGAGAAACATTGCACCAGTAAAGAGAACTGTTGCAAACAGATTGGAGTATGACTGAAAACACAAAGAAGTACCGACTAAAAGTGAGGAAGTGAATTGCACTACTAGAAAAACCTGGTTGTTCAGCGATTTGATGGGATAAATGCCTCTTGTCCCAAACCTGCCCCGATAGATTAGCTTGACAGAGCATGTTTTAGATGAAAGACACAGCATACAAATGATATGACATTCTAAAAGCGGCAGAATACTAACATCAGCAACAACAAAAATCACCAAAAGTTAGGCACTGTAGCTTTAATTTCTATTTAGACTGTTCTGTATATCCTATTGTGATTTTTATGCCCCATGTTGTTCTATCAAGTCAGTTTTTTGTCTGGCATACACCAAGTTATTACTATCGATCTCATGAGTTTATGGAGTTGTATTCACCTAATATGTCAGAGTAAGGCCTCCTGATAGCTCTAATTTAATGTGTTTGATGTCAAAGACACATGGATTTTTTTTTATAGATGTTATTGTGCTTCCGTTTGTGTGTCTATTTGAGTGGGCATGCAGTGGGGAGGAACTTTGGATTAATCTGTCAAGACACATTCTCACTAGCTGAACTCTTTATGGCCTTTGCTGCCCCTGAGGCTGTCTGATGCCACAGAGAAAAACACAATAGATGCTGAGGAGGCAGCAGACAGGAGCACACAGGCAGAAGCACCATGTCTCACGCTGTGCCATACACTGATGTAGAGTGATGATATAACTGTGGAGTGAGACAGTGGCACCACATGCCTTGACAAAATGAAGCACATGCAAGAAAGAAGACATGTAGATGTACTAAATATGGGCACACCTCAATGTAGCCAGGTTCACACATACACATGCCTAAAGGTATAAGGTGATCAGAAAGCAGCTGGTGTTTCACAGGTTGCATTGGAAGAATGCATGCAGCAAACTTAGACTGGCAACTACTTCTTACCCATAATAGTGCACCAAGGAGCAGCCTTTTTGTTGATGATACCTCACCAATGAGAGGGGATGGGTGGAGAGATTGCATCCATCGGTACTTCCAGAAAAGGACACTGCAAAGTGAGCCAGTAAAAGAGGAAACATAAACATAAAGAACAAGAGAAGCAGAGGCACAAAAGGGAGAGGAGATGGTAGATGTAAACATAATCTAATACATATAGTTGGTAGATGCATTGGCAATCTGCATTACATTAGTGTTTTTATTTGCATCTGCACTACACAACGTCTATTTGGGGAATTTTGTGTAAAGAAAGGCTCAACATCAATTGATCAATGGAAAACCAGTGTTATGATGACTTCTATTTATAGTGAGGATTGTCTGTGACAAAACAAGAGCTGCCCTCAGACTCCCTCATACACACTGTTCTATTTGGCTTTTCAGTTGTTCAAAGCTCTCTGTTGTTCAATACATACCATGACCACTAACTTTTTTTCTGTGTCCTTTTAAAGCATTTCAGTGCCAATAATCAATACTGGGGCGATGCAAATGAATACTGTGTAATCCCCTTCAAATAACAAGTCACAAGGTCGACAAAGGTCAAAAGACGATAGAACTTCTTTGTACTGGGTACACATGGAAACAGTGGACAAAAACAGTTGCTTGTGACAAGTCTAAAAATACACATTGATTTAGTGGAGCCAGTCAAGTTTTCCCCCACAGTAAAACCTTTTTAATGTTTATGTTGTGCTTATTTCTTACATATCACCATCCTATCACATGGATATTCACAAGGCCTTTTCCCTTATTTTACTTTGTATTCAATTAATTTTCTAGAGATGACCATTTATTCTGAGCAGTACATGAATTATTGATGAGAGCACTGTGGGTTTTAGTAAACAAGAAACGAAAAAGAAAAACCAAATGTATTACACTTTATATGTTTTTGCTGAACAGAGCACTCTCCCTATATAACATGTTAGTCAAGGTCTCATAAATAATCTATGCAACAGTGTTTAACAGAGGGATTATTGAATGGCTGTCTCTGTTCCTATGGGATGCTTCTCGTGCCAGTGAAGAGGTTTTCTGCTGTGTCCAGTCAGTGGGCCATACTGGGGATGTGTGGCAGATGCAGCAGAAATGTGTTTTAGAAAGCTATAAATCCATGGGTGTTGTCTCAGCATTACTGCAACTATGTGTTGCTAGTACCACCTAGTGGCAGCAAGTGTTAGTGTCATCATGATTGTGCACAGCAAGGTGTTCTGGGGCCTTTGAACTAAATTCTTGTATAGTTCAATACAAATTTTGTTGTAGCACATGCTGTTAAATCTGGTTTCCATCTCTCACCTCAGGACCGTAAACTGACCAAGTTGGAGCAGCAGCGTTTCAAGGAGGAGGCTGAGATGCTGAAGGGGCTTCAGCACCCCAACATCGTCCGCTTTTATGATTCCTGGGAGTCTGTGCTCCGTGGCAAGAAGTGCATCGTACTGGTCACTGAACTTATGACTTCAGGAACACTCAAAACGTCAGCACAACCTCCTCATACTTTTTCTCAACAACAGCTCAGTATTATTTTCTCATTTATTTTATTGATCTTACATTAGTGTTAAAAAACAATATTTAAGCTGCAGGAACAGACAAACACAAAATCTGTTAATCTTACCATACTATGTATTTGCCAAATCACGGCATCCACTCGAGTAAATGTCATCAACAGGTGTCAGCTCTCTACTGCAAATAGTTACACTGTAAGGAGGCATTTAAAATACCAAAACAATAGAGTTCATATATGCAATATGTATATTATACAGCATAATATACTGCACATAATGTCATCTGTATCAGTGTCCCTTCATAGTTAGCAAACAAAAACACAGTAAATATTTAATAGTGTTACTTAGTCTTCTTTCCAAAGAACAAAAAACAGAAAAGTGGTAGTAATATGTTATACTAAACATGCATAGAACATTTTAGAGATGAATAGAGATTGCTATTATTATTACAGTACCATCTTTGTCTGTCAGAGCTTGATTAGACTGTATTTGCTCTTTGCACAGTTACCTTAAGCGCTTTAAGGTGATGAAACCCAAGGTCTTGAGGAGTTGGTGTAGACAGATTCTGAAGGGGCTTCACTTCCTTCACACCAGAACTCCTCCAATTGTCCATCGGGACCTCAAATGTGACAACATTTTCATAACAGGCCCCACGGGATCCGTCAAGATAGGTGACCTTGGATTGGCCACTCTGATGAGGACCTCCTTTGCCAAGAGTGTCATAGGTAGGCTGCATAAGTAGGAGGAAACAGCCAGGTACAGCAGCTATTCTAACAACCTTTTTGATGCAATTTTCCATTGCATCAAGCACTGTCCAGATTTTATAGGGGGCTTTGTGCTGGGGAAAGACAGTACAAGTCACTCTGAATTCCATGTGGGTAGTGCTTAATGTAAACAGAAACCATTGATGAGAGGTTGGCTCTGTGAGCCAATTTCTAAGCAATACTGTGAGTACTATTTAGTTCAATAATGTTTAATTCAGGAAGCAAGTTCAGTTGCCAGGAAGATTCATATAAGAGCTTTGATTGAATTTTGATGCTTTTATTCACTTTGGGGAATTGTGATTTGTGAACACTTGTGTGACAAAAAATACACCATGTAAATAACAATGGGGATTAATTAGTATGTTGCTGGCCTGCTTGTTATTATCTATCTATTCCTTACAGGAACGCCGGAGTTCATGGCTCCAGAGATGTATGAAGAACACTATGATGAGTCTGTGGATGTGTACGCCTTTGGAATGTGCATGTTAGAGATGGCTACTTCAGAATATCCCTACTCTGAGTGCCAAAATGCAGCTCAGATCTATCGCAAAGTCACAAGCGTGAGTGTCTTTAACTAAATTACTTTCATACAAACCTGACACGTCTTTTGGAACGACATTTGTACACCTATTTTTTATATACTGTTAGGTTCATTTAAATGTTATCCCCACTACCTACTTACATAATGAAGTACAATAATTTCCATTTTCTTTTTCTGCAGGGTATAAAGCCAGCCAGCTTTGATAAAGTGAATGACCCCGAGATAAAAGAAATAATTGAAGGCTGCATTCGTCAGAATAAGAGCCAGAGGTAAGCAGGTTTTTATTTGTGCAATGACCTTCATTGTCTTCATTGTTTCTGTCCAGGTGATCATAAAAATCCTGGTACCTGTTTCACCATCCCATGACAGACTCTCCATCAGAGACCTCCTGAACCATGCGTTCTTTGGTGAAGACACGGGTGTCCGGGTGGAGCTTGCTGAGGAGGACACAGGCACACAGGACTTTTTGGCTCTGCGGATTTGGGTTGATGAGCCTAAGAAGCTGAAGGGAAAGCACAAAGACAATGAGGCCATTGAGTTCAGTTATGACCTTGAGAATGATAGTGCTGAGGAGGTGGCTCTAGAGATGGTGAGATGTAGGGGCACATGGGAGTCAGGAAAAGTGGGTTAAGACTTTGACATAATCCTCCTATCCTATTTATCTGAGATTTCATGGTAGCTTTATCTAATTTGGGCCATTCAGTAATGACTTACAACTCTCTCTTTCACACACACTCCACCTTATCACAGGTGAAGTCAGGTTTCTTCCATGAGAGTGATGCCAAGGTGGTGGGAAAATCCATTCGGGACAGAGTCAATCTGATCAAAAAGTCACGCGAGCGTAGACAGCAGCAGCTCCTTCAGCAGCACTGGGGTGTTGAAGACAGAAGAGACTCTTCCCTCACATCCTACACCTTTCCTCATCCATCCTGTCCATCCTCACTGGGGCCAGTAGCAGCTGGACAGATAGGAGGAGGGCAGGAATCTGAGGAGCTGCCTGAAGTTGATCAGCATGTCAGACAGCAGCATATTTTCAGTGGGACAACCCTTAATCTGCCAGGTAGATTACACTCCATCGTGATATGTTTCATGCACCAGGCATTTATTAGAAAAAAAAAACCTCTTTGAAATACTTGTTATTATGCCTTGATAAGTATGTGCAGCCTTTTTACACTTTTCTGCTCCTATTTTGATCTATCTAAAAATGTTTTTAATTGTGTTTTGCTCACAAGGTGAGAGCATTGGGTCTGTCAGCTGTGAATCTTATGCAAGTGGGCAGAGCCAGGCATACTCTCAGCAAAGGGAGTCATACACCCAATCTCAAGCAACTCTCCCCATGACAGCATCTGTATGTCTATATGTTGTCATTACCTATACTAAACTGGCTATTTAATCGTTGTTTTGATAAATGATCATGATATATTGTTCATCCTCAGATGTTCCCTTCTGGTGAGAGTGGAAAAGTTCCAAATGTACCTCTAGGTCAGAGTGTCAGTATGTCCAGCATGTCCTTAGGCCAGAGTGGAGGGGGACCTGCTGGTCAGACATTTCTTCAACTCGGTACTATGGTTGCACAGGTATCACCAAGTGTACCTCAACAATATTTGCAGGTGAAAAGGGTCATAAAACTAACTTTAATTCAAAAAAGGAATGTTATGTTTATATTAAGACAACATTGCTTAACATTATTTCTTTATATAAAAAAGGTTAAGTTGTATTCATGCTACTATAACATATTTTGGGTTCTTTTCCCTCAAATAACTATTTACCCAACCACAAATCATACTCACAATCCTTTAAGACTGATCATCTGATGGTGTGCTGTGCAGGGTTTCCCTCAGGATATTGCTTAGCAGAGGTTTATGAGATGTAACTGATGCAGAGCCACTGTCATTAAATATAACGTTGCTGTAGAACTTGAACTCATTGTATGTGAAGATTTTGTTTCAAAGATTAGTAATGGTTGTTTACTTTTCCTAGCTTTAGTTGTGGTGGTCTGCCACTTCTGCTATAAAGCTCTGTGGGAAACTCTGCTATATAAAATTAAATGTGCTGTTCAATTATGCCCCTTGCTGATGCTTACTCTTACCTGTTTTCTACTATTTTTCTTTTCCCCTGTCTTTCAACAACAATCATTCTGTCACAATCAATGAATAGTCACAAACATTTCCATCAGATGCATTTCAGACAGCCACACCCCATGGGTCCTTGCCTGCCACACAGTCATTCATACCCCCCATCTCCCCTCAAGCACCCATAAATATTCTGACCACATCCATGCCAGTTAGTGATCCTGCTGGACTAGCAGTGCCCCTCACTCAGCAAACCCAACCCTCTCCCACTCCCATGCAGCTGACTGACATCACTCCCCAGGCAGCACCCCAGTCAATACAGCCTGCCATAATCCCTCAGCAGGCCATTGTCCAACAACAACAGATAGGGATGGATTCCCATTCTTCCACACTTCAGCAATCACAACAGCAAATGGAAGCTAGGGCCACTGTGCTTGAACAACAAATTGCTGCTACTCATCTACCAACAGAACAGCAGCAGAGACTCTTGGCTACAGCTGTCCAGAGACATCACCATGAGCCTCAGCACCAGGTCTTCATACAGCAGCCTGTTCAACCTGTCCAACCACCTTCTCTTCAACAACTGTTACCCACACAAACAGGTATAGATCAACAAGCCATGTCATTACCACAGCAAGGAGAGCAACCTCAGACCTATGAACCGCATCCATTGGGGGATCATCATGAGCAGAGCACAATGCAATCACAACTACAGCAACAGCAAACTAATGTCCAACAGAAGCAGCAGCAGCAACAACAAGCTTTACCACTTGAGGAACATCAGATTTATGTCCAGCAACAGCTCGATCAACAGCAACTGCTTCAACAGCAGCAGATGGTGCAACAACAGCCACAACAATCACTTATAGAGCAGAAATTTGAGCATCAGTCACCTTCACAGCATCAGCAGCAAAGCCACTTATCACAGCAAAGTGGGCAACACCCAGCTGGAGTACAAAAAGAACAAGAGAGGCAGCAGCAATGTGGACAGCAGCAACCCCAACAGACTCATCTGCAGCAGGAACAACAACTGCAGCAGCAAGCCTTACTCCAACAAGCAGAACAACAGCAGCAGCAATCACTTTTGCAACAGCATTTGCAAATAAATGCAATTTTACAACAACAGCAGCTACAGCAACAAGAACAGCAACAGGTGAAACTCCTGCAGCAAATAGAGCAAAAGCAGCAAGCTCTGGTGCAACAGTTAGAGCAACAGCATCAGCAACAAATCCCGTTACAACAACAACCAGAGAGATTACAGCAACATGCTCCTATACAGCAACAGAACAGAGAGCAACAGCAAGCAGCCACAACTCAGCTTCAGCAAATTGAAAAACAGGAGACTGTGTGTATTTCACAAATAAACCCCCCTCAGTTAACACCTCACACTTCTCTCACACAGCAGGTAATAGAACAGCAACAGCAAGCATTATTGACCCAGCAGCAAAAGGCTTTTGTTACCCTGCCACAGTACCACACCTCTACTATGGAACCTCATTTTCCAGTTGGAGCAGCCGTTAGCACTGAGGTGATTCAGCACCAAACATCTGTCTCACAGGCTCAAGTTCCCATGACCACCCAGACTGCGCCGATACCTTTGCAGACATCTATTGCCTCAACTCAAGTCTTTACCCAGCAAGGACAAAATGAGGCTCATCTTCAAAACCAGGGCCAGGTCCAACCAGTCCAATGTGTGGCCCAGTCTCCGGCCCAAGTAGTTCAGGCTGGGACTGAAGCTCACGTAACTTCTACGCCAGCAGTTATCCAGGGACAGACTCAATTCATCCAGACCCAGCAAATTAATTTGCAAACTAATTATCCACAGAGCCAAGGTTCTGGTCAGACATCAATCCAGACACCATCTTTGCACCAAACAGTTACCCAGCCCCAACAACCACATAACCAGGCCCTAGTTGTTGACATGACAGGCAAACAAAGTCAAACTGCTGTCCAGTTTCCAGCTGCGGTTGCCTCAATTCCCAGTCAAATCCAACATGAGTCTCATTTTCAGCAAAATGTCCAAATGCCTGGACTCATGCTGCCCCAGCTCCAGCAGCAAACTCAAGAACAGCCACCTGGTCAGGTGCATTCTCAATCTGCAGCTGGCCTTTTGAATCATCAGTATGTCACACAGCTTAATCACCAAGCCATGCCATCTGTACAACAGGATACAACTCATATTACAAAACAGCAGCAGTCGGTACTGCAGTATCAGCAGATGATCCCATCTCCTGTCTCAGCCAGTGTTGCAAAAACAGACAGTCTTATTTCCACAGATGACCCTGCAAACTTTGCTGCAATCGCTTATCCTGCACAGCAAGCTGGACAAACCTATATTTCAGGCCAAGCTCTTCAGATTCAGCAGCAGCCCCTAGGATGTACTGCTGATTTATCAGCCCTTCAAGCCATCTCACAGCCTGCTCTGTCTCAATCCACAGAGCAGTTCCAACAACATCTGCAAAAGCTTCCTCAAGTGCATGAACTGCCGGCTGCACCTCCTCCACAGGCTCAGTTACTGTTACAGGCCACTGCAGCACCTGTCCAGCAACCTGTCCAGGTTAAGCAGGTTTTGATTCCCCATGATGAACATCATCTTCCTCCACAGTGTCCAGGTCATTCACATTTGGTAACCCATTCACCTGCACAAACAATGTCCAGTCATGTGGCTGAGCAACAGTCCCAGAACACTGTGTTTCACCTGTATAGTCACCTAGCAACAGGTCCTACTAAGTCTCCACCTCAACAGGCCAACCAGATGCCACCAGAATACACACAGACACAAACCAGCACCCAGGCTCAAACACAGACATTCATTCAGGCACAATCTCATTATCAGACACAGAAACTTACTGATACACATTCTGTTCTGACCAATGCTGTCTTTCCTGCTCAACAAATGCTCCTCAGTCCCTCTCATACCTCATCTCTCTCAACAACATTACCATCACTGCCATGTCTCCATCCTGCTGCTGCCCCTGCTGCAGAACTACCCACATCTCCACCAGCGGCTCAGGTAACCATACCGAAGCCAGCCGACTTTATCCCCACCTCCCCTCCGCCTGTAGCTACTCTGCAATCACTTGATTCTAATGCCCCCAAAATACCCAGAGCCTCACTGCAAGACTGTGACCTTTCCCTGCTGGGCAATGCTCAGGTACAGGAAGAATGGAAGTTGCTGTATTATTTAAATGATAATTTTACTTTGTTGACATGCTGGCAGAATGAATGATAAAACTTCTAATTTAATCTCTTCATCTAATAATTTGAAATAGCTGTTGATTGTGTCCTCTTGATTTAAATTAACAAGTATTGTTCTTTTAAGAATGTTATTCATAGAGCAGTGTAAGTTATTGAATGTCATGTTATCCATAATTACATAGTAGCTTTATTTGTGAACTCCTTTATGTTTGTATGCATGCTACTCTTCAGGATGGCCCGTACCTGTCAAGTACAGAGCGTCCTTCTTCTTCAGGGTATGTCTGATATTATTTCCTGATCTTAACTCCAGTTAGCAGAACTAGCTGGTGTATGGTGTATATAAAAAGTGGCATGACATGCCACTTTTTTTAATTTAGTCAAGACAAAATGATACAGTATAAGTCTTGATAATGGAAAGATTTTGTATGTCTTCATTTTATGTGATTTAACAGGGTAAAACATGTAACATATCAAGTTCAGTTTGCTGTTGGTATAAATAAGGGGCCACTGACGCCTTCTTCCAAAGTCAATAAATCGATAGAAATTATTAAATTACACCTGTTCTAACAGATTAACCTCTGTCTGAGGCAATCAGATTCACTGTTTTTATATACATATCAAAACATATCACAACAGGAGTTTTTTTCAAGCGTCTCACAACTCTTTATCCAATCAGGAACCAGAACTGCACAATGAAGCTATTCACTTTTCTAGTGAGATTAGGCTGTTTGTTGGAAAGTAAAGGCACAAAACATAAACACAGTTTGTGGTTTAATTTCATTTTAGAAATATACTGTCAGTACCATTGTTATCAGTGAAGCCAATATTTCAGTTTAACATATTTCCTTAATCTCTAGTGAGATATCATGACCATATTATGTCTAAATATAACACCTTTCTTACATATATCACATTTGAAGTAAAACAAGATGTCGGGTTGCTAACCATGTCAAAGTTTATAATTTGAATTGATACTTCTCTCATCTTCTCTCTTATTTTCCACTCCTCTATTTGATGAGATAGGGAAGGAGGATTTGATTTTTAAGTACCTAGTCAGTGTATTTGTCTGGAAACTGTTATTTACATCATGGTATGTAATTGCTCTGCTACCTTACCAACCACAGATCTGTTCCAGCTAATGGAGAAGAAAGTCTTCAGCTCTTGGCCAATGGCAAATTAGAGAAATTAAAAACTCAAAGAAGATCTTCCTCCCAGAGGGCTGAGAAAGTTTCACATCAGTTTCAACTGAGCATGCTCCAGGTAAATTTAAAACAATAGGTAAAAAATATGATTGATTATGTATCCCAACCTAGTCTGAAAAGAACAAGGACATAATGTTGATTTTTCTTTTCTCATTTGTAGGTGTCCAGCAGTGGGGACAATATGGTGGAATGCCAGTTGGAGACACACAGCAACAAGATGGTGACATTTAAATTTGACATTGAAGGGGACGCACCTGAGGACATTGCTGATTACATGGTAAAGTGCTCACCTTTTGCCATCGTATGCTGTGAATGTTGAAACACATCATTCTATGTATTTAAGGATGTGTTTTGTCTGTAGGTGGAAGAGGACTTTGTTCTTGATGTGGAGAAAGAGAAATTTGTTGAAGAGCTTAGAATAACAGTTAAAAAAGCCCAAGAAATTCTTCAAACACATTTACAGGTATGTTGATATCACATTCTATCCTTTTAATGTTTTCATTAAACAATAATAATCATGATTTTATTATTGATTTTTTTTTTAATTTTCTGACAGACTGGATCTACTGAGCAGCTAAATGTGAGCACCCCTACTAGCTCAGCAGGTGCGTTTTTTTTACATATGATTCTTGCATAGTAATACTGTATGGGAAAGTGCTGAACATACTGTAATTTTTTTGTTATCTCTTAGCAGAATCTGTGCCCCATTCCTCTCCAGTAGGACGCTGGCGCTTTTTCATTAACCAGACAATCCGCCATAGAGACTCTCTTTCCTGCCAAGGAGGAGCCATACCACTGCAGGGTGTTGAAACAAAGATACTTGAATCTTCAAAATTAGAAAAAGGTGAGTTCTGTTAAACCCATGTTCAGTGCTTCGGCTTATTACCATGATTGAGTTTTTAGTGTAACAAAAAAATAACCATGTATTACTCTTTGTGGCTACAGAAAGTGAAGGATCCCAAAGTCTGGAGTCCTTGATTGGAATGGCCTCTCCCCCTTGCTCTACCCTTACTGCTACCTTCCTTCCAGGCTCTACCACCTCAGCCCCTGCTTCCATGTCCCCCTCAGACAGCGCTACCCCTGAAAGCATCTCTGCATTAGCCTCCACTCTCGAAGCTTCTGTCCCCATCACTGATTCAGAAGATCTTGAACTGACGGTCCTCACCTCTACATCTGCTGATCAGATTTCCAGTGCTCCCTCATCCTTAACCATGCATTCTGCTGCTACCCCTCACACCCTGTCTAATACTCCTACTCTTGTGTCTCCCACACCCACCACTGTTCTTTGTGATATCTTCATTCCTCAAGGAAGCAGTGACTGCTCCATTCTGGGTCAAATTATAAGGGATACAGTGATAACATCTCCAAGGTCATGTGTGTCTGCAGTAGAACAGTCCTCAACCTCGTTTCATTCCCCTCCTCCTACTGCTGCAGTGGCCTCAACAGTAAGCCAAGGGGGCATGGAGCATCAGAAGACTCTTAGCCAAGTGGTCAAATCAGTATCACAACAACCACAGATACAGGCTTCAGTACATCAGCAGGTACCAACAGCTCTACAACACATCCAGTCAGGGCAGCCTGAACAGCAGATACAGCAAGCAACACCACCACCACAACAACAACAACTTAACAAAGAACAAATTCAGCTGCAGCAAGAACAAGCTTTGCAACAGTCTCTTCAGCAGTTACAACAGCAGCAGCTCATGCAGAAACAAATGCCACTTCAGCAACAGATGACTGAGGTGCAGGTTCTGCCTCAACCAAGTCATACAAGGGTGTTAACTCAGTCTGTCCCTCTGCAGCAGTTTCTGCCACCTGTAGCCCCTCAGCACACCCAACTACCTGATCTTCAACAGCAAACTGCACAATGTTCCCCACATCTGCTGCAACAGCCCCAGTTGCAGCAGGTAGCAGAGCAGGTTATGGCACCACTTGCTGCTGTAGTGTCACAGCAGCAGGCCCACATTGATCACCTGCAGCAGCAACAATTAAACCTGCAACAGACAATACAATTACAACAGCAGCAAATGGTGCAACAGCAGCTGCAGCAGCAGCAGCTGTTTATGGGTGCTGTGCCTATGAAGCCAGATCAAGGCCAAATGTTGCCCTTGTCAATAAATCAATTTATTCAACAACAGTCACAGCTAAATGTTACCCCTGCACCACAACAAAACCCACTGCAAACTCAGATCACAGGTGAGCTCACACAACAACAGATACAGTCACAGAAACAACAAGAGGTTGTTAAAGGCATGGATACACCACAGAAACAGCAGCAGATTCCACTGCAGAAGCAGTCGTCTTTACAGATGTCAGAGTCAGAAGTGTCCACAGGAGACACAAGTGTCACAGATGACCCTAGCAGCTACTCTGCCCCTTTTCACCCTTCCTCTGACTCTTCTCTGCCTCCTCTCCATCTGGGAAGTGCTGAAGTGCCCTTACCCTCTCTCTCCCTAACAATGACTCCATCCCCTGCTCAACCTTCCTCTGTTGCTGAGTCAGACAGTGAAGGCCCCCCCAAAATTGAATTTGTAGACAACCGGATAAAGACTCTGGATGAAAAGCTGAGGAACCTGTTGTATCAGGAGTACAGCAGCGGGGGAGCACTGGTTGGAGGAGCTGCCTCTGGCCCTACATCAGCTGCCTCCACATCAGCAGGTGGAGACGAGTCTTCTGAGCTGCAGTCCCTCCACCACATATCTTTCCCCCCACCTGACTCCACATCAGATACTTCCCCCCACTGCTCATCCTCGGCAACCTCTTCTACCACCTCCCGTTCCTCCTCCACCTCCCCTGATCCAGAAAGGCATGGTGGAGAAGAGAATGCTTTCTTGGAGGTGGACAACTCTACTGGGCTAGTTCCAGTGGAGCAGCAGCCTGGCCCATTTCTACCCTCCACCTCTTCCTCATTGACCCCACCTGCCTCTCTCCTGCCTCCTAATCAAGGTGACTCTGCTGGGCCCCAGCGCCCACCTGTACCAGGAGAACCCTCCATTCTCGTGAGTGAATGCTTCAGATGAGATTTTGAGTAAATTCTCAATTTAACATTACACTGAACTTAATTAACATTATTTTATTGTTTATTTGTGTGTCAGTGTGAATCCACTTTGTTCTTATTCAGGTGTCCATGAGAAATGTTTACATTTTTGAGTGTCTCATTTTATATGTATGAATACCATGATGCCATTCTTAATTGTCTCAAATGTTCTAGGCTGTGCCCTCACACTCTGACAACAGTGCCACCGGAGATGCATTGTGGCCTCCCAATCAGCACCCAATCCCTCTGCGGCATGGAGATCAGCAGCAGCACAATGTAGGAGGTGGATATTTTGGCCTAAACCTGACATGTCCTAGTATCAGAAATCCTGTTAGCAAGAAATCATGGACTTGCAAATTCAAAAACTGGGCGTGCAAACTGCGCCACTCCGCCAGCTTGTTCAAGAAGCCCAGAGTCCAGCAAGGTAGCGTCCTTTTAGGGATTGAGAGAGAGAGAGAGAGAGAGAGAGAGAGAGAGAGAGAATGTTGGAGCATGGACCTAAATCTAATCTAGTACTAGTTTTAACATAAATAACAGTAAAATAACTGGCTTTACCCTCAGGAATTAATAACTATTAATGCTAATTTATATTTCTGTTTATAGTGACTGTATAAATTATGTTTTTATACATTGTGATTTGACTGTAGTCCCCATGTAATTTTATTGTTGGCATATTTTCATATATTATTATTTTACTTTCATTTGTTACTGAATTGCTTTTTTTACTAAATTTCATTTTCTTTGCAGTTTTTCTTTTTTGCATGGGTTACTATCCAGGGGCACGAACATTGAAGAGTAGAGGAGGGTAGGACAATGGCACAGTATAGGAAGAAGTTGGCATCAATTATCTGATGCCCATCCCAGTGCAGATGAGCTCTGGAGCAAAGCCCACCTGTGACTGTGTCCTGGACAAATTTCTTCACATAACAAACCCTTCCCTGTCTAATTCCACGGGTGCTGGCAGCACCAACCATCTCACCTTCTCACCTCCACCTGCTGGCTCAGTGTAGAAAGAACCATGCTACTCACTTCATGAATAACGCAAATATCAATTTGTAGTTGCTAGGTTGCTAAGCTATTATGTAATTTCTTGCTTCTCAGAATATGTGTGCATCTCATACAGTAGAGCATTGCCCCATGAGACACTACTACATATTGAAGTTGTGGCATATGAATTTATGAAGATTTGTTTTATAGCCAGATTAAGATGAACATCTATCAGATTCTATCATGTATGGGTAGGCATTTCTAATGGCTAAGCTTTATTATCACCCTGTTCTAAGTATTCCAATCCTGCATGTATTAACTATGTGTAATGTTTGTAGCAGTCACTTACATCAGATGAGCAAGTATGTTATGTTCCACATAAGTCACTAAGAATGGATAATTTCCTGTAAGTAATACCTGTTTCAGGCTGCAAATACGTATATTGGTCTTTATTTATGCAGTGATTATCCATATGCACACTTTGTTAATGCACAATACTCAATATCTAACACACTCAGATCTCTTGCTATTGGGCTTTGTTGTCTGGTATATGAGTGAGAGAGTTGTGATCCGGTAACAGTGAGAGAGTGGTACTTGGGTGGCTGTTGTACTGATGTACTTTTGTATGCAATTGCCAGTTCTTTTTTTTTTTTTAATGACTTCCTTTAATTTTGTTTTCAATGAAACCACTCCATCCAACAAACCCATGAGGCATTTATCTTAAGTGTGCACTTTCACTTCCACAAAAACTTCAATATATTATTTAGAATTTAGTCTGCCACTGATCTCTGGATATGTTTGCACTTTCCATAGACTTGAACACATGTGATCTAAGTAAGAACACTGATGGTGTCTGATATTTCTGAGTAATTTTTAACACTGTGCCTTCATGTCTTTGCCCCATGTTTGTCCGTGTGCATCTACATGTTTCTTTTCCTTGTTTATTTTTCTATGTCTGTTGCTTTTGTTTGTTCATCTTGTCATTTATGTGCCCTTTATATATCTCTTTGTGTTTTGTCTCGTGTCATTTTTTGTTTTTCATCCCTATTTCTTCATTAGATGGACATTCCACCTGTCAGGCGCTCAGAGAGGAGAAGGAGGTGCCACCCCTAAATCCAATTTTGTTGCGCAAAGGACGTTTCCAGGTTGGAGGAAGAGTACAGAGTTTTAACTAATCTTTTGCCAAAACTTTCAACACTGAAACCCTCAGCACTGTCTATTCTATTCTACATCTATTGTTTCTCTCTCCCTTTGTGGTCAGGTGACTCCAGTACTCCAGACCTCTCCTCCAAAGGATGCAGCTTCAGGCCATGGTAGTACTCAAAGGAAAGTGGGACGCTTCTCTGTAACCCAGGCAGAGATGAAGAAAGAGGATGGGCAGACTGACAGCTCTTTGGTGTCTCCTCATTTGGAGAGGGAGAGGAGGAGAACTCGGGTAAAGGAGGGGGAGAAAGATGAAAGTAAAAGGATGCCAGTGTCGGCCCATCAGTCTCGGGGTCATGGACCTAACCACTCGCCCCTGGGCAGCAGTGATGATGATGACGAGAGTGAGTTAGAGGATGAAGACCTGAGAAAAGAACTACACAAGCTCAGAGAGAAGTGAGACATATTTTGGAGTTGTTAAAGTAGCAGATATGACTGTTTGCTTCTGTTTTTCTTATATTTGCTATTTTATGTCCCTGTTTATTTTTGTCGTATACCAAGTTCAAATATTTTCACAATTTTTTTTTATTTCCTCTTCTTTAGGCACATAAAAGAGGTGGTATCCCTTCAGGCCCAGCAGAATAGAGAGCTACAGGAACTCTACAGACAACTTCGTTCCCTCAAAGACCAAAGGCAGAGTCTGCCTGCCTGCCTTTCCCGAAGCCCTCCTCTTCCCATGGTTCCTGTCGTCTCTCCACGCAGGCCCAGGCCAACAAAAATAAAACTCCGACCTCGACCTCACTCTCACATGGATAACAATGGAGTCACACACTCTGGTAAGGTTTTTCATTTCTTCTTTTTCCCTCACCTGTTTCATTGCATGCTCTATATAACTATTTTATTCATCTCTAATTTAGGGATTCAGCAGTCAAGCAGTTTCTCAGGTGGTGAACAGAATAGACTGCCCCTCTACTGCAACCCTGCACACTACCCATCACTGCCTGGTAAAAGACTTACTCTTTGCTGCAAAAGTGATAAATTAAAACATCCTATTATCTCACTCATTCTTCTATGCTACTCACTTACCCAGTAATACATATTTCATATGTATTACTGGGTAATACATATATGAAATATGTATTACTGGTATGTATTACAGTAATACATATGAAATATGTATTACTTTTAATTGTGTAAAAAAAATCAATAATTAAATCATATAGAAATAAAATTAAAACAGCCTGCAGATGTTGTGAAATTCAGTGGTTTGATGTACCATCCCCCCACCCCCAATTTTTTCATAGATCAGAGTCCTCAAAGAAAAAGCACATTCACAGATGAACTGCACAGACTTGTTGATAATTGGACAAAGGAGTCAGTGGGCCCTGTCCCACCCAAGCCTTCACTGAATCAGCTCAAGCAGATTCAGCAGGTGCAAGAGTTGGGAGGCTGGAGTCCCTCGACTGAGGTAGGACTTCACAAATATACACTTTATGACTTGTAAAGGAATACCTTTATGGCCATAATTAGGTCAAAAATTTTATATAATTTAGATGTCCTCAAGACTTGCCAAGACCAAGGCAGCTTCCTTCTACATTGCATATCATCTGAGGGTCCAACTTGATATTGGGCAAAAGGGACAGGTCACTAGCCTATCACAGTTACAACATACGAAGACAAGCAACTATTTACACATTCATTGGCTCTAAGGCTATGAATTATTGATTGAATCAATTAATCTGACCATATAGGAAGGCCTCGGTCAAACCAGGATTTAAAACAAGAATCTTCTTGCTGTGAGACAAGTTAGCAAGACTCCAAGGCGATGACCAAAATAAAAAACTATTATACAAGAGAGAAAGTGTAGATAAACTTTTTGAAACTGCAACTTGGTGGTTTGCTCAAGGGCACCTCAGCCTTTGACCTGTCCAACTTTTTTCAAATTTTCCATGGATTCATCATCATCATCATCATTGGCCTTTATGCCGACTGGCATGTAGGGCAACAACCAAGGATTTCCACTCCTGTCTGTTTTGGGCCAGTGACTTTATGAAACCCCGGGTGTGATGGAGGTCCTCTAGCTCTCCCTCCACTGTCCTACGCCAGGTCTTCTTGAGTCTGCCTCTTTTTTTTGTTTACTGTCTGGTGTCCAGTGAAGAGCATTTCAGGTGATGTTGTCCTGTTCTAAATGTGTGACATGCCCAATCCAATGCCTTCTCATAAGGTTGGTGGCCATATCTTCCTATTTACACATGTGAAGAAGGTGTTGGTTTGATGTTGTTTTTGGCCAAAATATTCTCCGGATTTTTCATAGGCTTTTGGTGTGAAAGGTTGGCAGTTTGTGGAGATCATGTTCTGTCCTCCAGCATTCTGAACCGTATAACAGGGTGGACATGACACGGCTCTAGTACAGTCTCAGCTTGGTGTGGGTGCTTTACTGGCCTGACTTCCAGTCATTGCTGACCCTTTGTAAGGTGTTCCTGGCTCTGTTGAATAATAGCCCTTCGTGATGTTGGTTGTCGTCCCCACCTGAGTAGAGTACAGTTTCCCCTGTGTTGGACTTTTTTCTCCCTGATCCTGTCCATCTGCTTTTGCTGATACCAATGATTGGCAAGTTGTAGCGCCTCATTTCGGATATTTGGGCCAGTTTCCCTTTTTCGTACATGGTACGGACATTCCAACAATTTCCTTTGGGATAATAAAAATATTCTGATTCTGATTCTGATTCCAGAAACCGACCTTGGTCTTATATTTGGCATTCAGGACTTCCATCCTCCTATCTGTAGCTTCCTTTCGGCTTTCGCTACTGACATTCATACAAGAATCTTTCGGTGACCCTGGAAACCCATCCCCGTGTAGTAGTGTTGAATTCCTCTGTTGCTGTTGTCGTAACAAAGTTTGTTTTACAGTACTGGGGTGTTAGCCCTGTGCCCAACCCCCAAACCTTAAGGACCAGTGGATCGCTCTTTGTCAGATCTCTACCCTTTGTCCTGCCCAGCAGCTGCTCCTGCTGGCATAGCTCTAGGGGGTCATTGAGGCACGCAAGCCCCTCTACCACGGCAAAGTGGCAATCCTCAGAGATCCTTGTGAATTCATGGCTCAACCAAAATACAAAGAACAGCCACAGTCTTAGAACTAGTTATCAGTTAAAATGTTGTGGCTGCTTGTGCATAAATGTTATCATGCTTTTTATTTTAATTCTCAACAAGAAACCAAATAAGCATATTAGACAAAAGTCAAACATATACTACCAAAACATTATTTTTGTGTTTACACGTCCATCCATGCTTATGACTATATTTCTTACAGGCGGCCACACCGGGTTGGTTTCCAGTAGCACCACTGAACCTCCAGGCTACTCCAACCCCTGTAACCTTACCTGTGGCAGCATCTTCTCATTACACAGTTGGAGGGAGCCTGGCCAACCTCTCTCCTCCAGGACCTCCAACAAAATCACACATGGCTCAGGTGCCACAGATGCCGCCAAGTTTACACCTGCATCAGTCTCTCCCCCTCCAGCAGATGACCTATCAGCCACCCCCTCTCCGCCAGCAGATACCACAGCACCAGATGCAAACTCCCGTACAGTCTCAGTCATTACCGCAGACACAGCCGATTACCCAGCTGCCCCACACTTCACCTCACAACCGGCCAGTGCTGCCTTCTCAAATGCCCACATCTCTAGTGTCTACGGCCTCATCTTTGCTGCCCAGCAGTGGCACCACTGCACCTACAGATAGTACTGCTGCTTCAGGGGGGACATGCTACTCCTGTCCCTCATCCTCCTGCACCTGTTCCTCGTGTTGCTCTTCTGCTGCTCTACCTTCCAGTGCCAAAATTCACCCAACAACCCCCACCTCAACTCTTTCTTTGGGAAAGAAATGAAATGGACGTGAAATGTGAGGTTAATATGAAGGTGCAAGATATTGAACAACTAAGTTGTAAAGCTGATCTATTTGAAGTGTTAGTTCTGTGTATGTATGAAGGAATTGTGACTACAATGAATATATGGGTTCAAGCGTATTTCCGGATGTCATGAAGAGAGAATCTGAGGTATGATAGATAGTCTCTGAATTGTGGAATGTTTTCGTGTTGAGATGTATAAACTCTTTAATGTATGAGTGCATTTATGAGTGTGATTTATTGTTTATGGATGATTCAAGTACATATCGTTGATGTCCTTTGACACAAATTAAAATTAATGTTTTTGATTTCAAACCAACACAGTTGGACCTGAGTTCTCCCTATGCAGAGACAAGAGGGTCACAATATTTGATAGTGTTATTGTTTAATTTGTCAAAGCTTACAGTAAAAGGACTATCAATTTTAAAAGTGCAATTAGCAATGGTCAGCAAAATGGATCAGCAAGTATTGTATTGATTTGTCTGTAAGGCATAAAATATTTTTGTACAAGCACATTGATGTAAACGGGACACATTGAGTCTTTTCAATGATCTTTACATGATCTTTTTAAAAAGCAGGCCTACAACACAGGGTGTTTAAGTAGGCAATGAAAAAAAATCAAACAGCAGCATGTTACACAACAAAGCACAGTTAAGTTGTCTGGCTATGACCAAATACATTGTTAGTGTTGTGCACCATACAGCATGTGTAATGTTTTATTTTTATTACATAGAAGAAGACTTAATTGCAATTAGTGGTATGATAAAAAATTCTTTATTCTTTATGACAGCTAATTGAAATATACCATTTATTATCAGGTTATACCTGGGTAGACTCAACCCATGACTGCATGACTAAATGACTTGACTTGCTTGAGTGCAAACCTGTCTACAGTTGCTATATATTCATTAATCTCACTTTAATTGTTTGTAGCCTACTGAGAAAAATAATCCATCAAGAGTAAACCTTCATTGAGGATTGACCCACTTGTACATTTGTCATTTGAGATTTTAGCTCCACAAATCAAAGTGTATCACCGTGTCATGCTGAGGTAGAAAACAGAATAAAGAAGACTGCCAAGTCATAGATTAAGGGGAGGCCATATAGATTATTCCTTTATTGCCTTTTAAAATTACGACATTTTTTGTGAGTGTGTGATTGTTTATTTTTGTGTGGGAAAGTGTTTTATGATATTCTCATGGTATAGAGCATCATAAATTGCACCTGTTTTGCACCTCAAAGCAGCCTCTCAAACATCACTGTGCTTTTTGCTTTCCTAAACATCCTGTTTCCTCAAGTGAGCGCTTAGACCATGCAAGTTGTAAGCTTGCTTTCCAACACTGTTGTGGAATCCTTGACTATTTGTCAACTTTGTTTGGGATAGACTATTTATTCTTCAATATGTCTGTGTGATAACATCTGTCAGTAGCTGAACTGTGGGCCATACGTGTGCTTTATGCACAATTTAACAGGTTTACTCGAGTCATATGTTGCATTCCTCTCGCGTCATTTTTAGTCACAGAAATGAACAGGGTAATATATTTGCAGCAGATATATTACTGTACTGTATCCTTTCTTGGGTTATCAGTGTGTTTAGCCATACATACATTTGACCATTGATAGTCGAGCCTTAATATTTTTTGACATAAAAGTAGCCTGTAGGCAAAGTAGCATTTCAGTTTTATTAATGATAAAGAGAGTGTGCCACAGAATACAGGAGATTGTACAGGTTGTAGAAGACAGTTTAATGTAAGTCTTAGGAATTTAAATTCATGGTGGGCAAAGACCGGTTTATGCTAAAGGCTATGGTATGCATAGAGTACAACAATATTTGTTTCTTTTTAAAAACAACCCACATTTTCACAGCAATTTAGTTCTTTATTAGTAGAGGTGAGATACTGTGGTGTCATGTCTGATACTAACATGCTGACCACAAGCTAAAGCATTTTGATCATGACTCATGATGTGAAGCTGGCTTTGTCCTTGAAGTGTTACCAAAACATTATCTAAAAGATAAAAAGATTATTTTTGTATTTTGAAATGGGGTTGTACAAATTGTATAAATGTGTTCATCCTTATCACCCAGAGGTTATCTGAAAGTAGGAAACACAGGTTTCCATTGCTGTTTACATTGGACTCCTCTTCCTTGTTATACCTCTCTGAGTCCTGACACACAAGGGTCATTTAAGATTATATTCAAAGGATTGTTGGTCATTTTTTAATGTCTTATTTATCATGAAACCTGCTGATACATAACAGAAAGATATGCTTTTGGACTGCAGGTCAAATCGAGTAAATTTCTAAATGAATATAATAAAATATGGGGAGTCCCAAATGGCTTTAACTAGAACCACTACTGAAAGGTCACTTGGACAAAGAAACCTAGAAATATAAGGAATGTTTCCGGTAATTTAGCCTCTATAAATTGTGACAAATTCAAGTGTTGATTTTATTCATGGTTTGTTACTAATCTAAATAAATGATGTAAAACATCAATTGATGGCCTTTTTATGATATAACTTCAAGCTGAATAACAGTAGTGACTTTAAAACATGACGAAGATGAAGATCAATTTGGATGTATATGTTTACATACTACAATTCAAATAAATTGTACTTACAAATCAAAACAAACATTATTGAAAGATACTTTACTTAGCAAACTGAGACAAATCAAATTACAGTAAGAAGAAATGTAAAAGGAATTAAGGAAAAGCGTAACACACTCAACTCTATAATGTTGATGGTTACAAATGATTGCTGCTGTTTTTAAGTTTCTATTAGAATTAGAAATATCAGATGAAAAGGTTATATTTTGGTCAGTTTTGTTTTGCGATTTTATGACATTTCCTAAATAAATCAAAAAATGTAATTTTGAACTATATAATCCGCTATTTATTGTTCTCATATTGTAATTCCTATTTATAATTATTATTTTTCTTAATATAAAATGATAGACAAAACTAAGTGAATGGTCTTTTGTATTTATAGCTTATGGAATTCCGAAAATTACTATTAAGTTTTGAATCTTTATGTTACATGCTGTGTAGTCCAGAGAAAGAGGGAACTAATTCCAAAACTGTGATTTATCAATTAAAAAACAGAACAAAAGAAGATGAGACTATAAGACCATACGCCACTTCTATACAGAGAACAAGGAATAAATGAATGGTATATGAGAATGCAAAATGAATAATGTTGTGTGTACATAGATTACATTTAATTCCAGTCTCTGTAACTTTGTTTTCGCGTTGCTCTGGTGCGTTTTGTCCCGAGTGTAGCGCCATAGTTGACTCGCTACAACTTTATTGTTTTTGAAGCGCAGACAACGACGAACAACGGTCTATCGCTGCAGCCTTTGAAATGGCGCTGATGCAGTCAAACAAGCCACCCTTTGCTGTTATTCGGCTTGTGTAGGTCGCTTCGGGCTTTAATTGTCCAGTGCCGTGTGAAGCTTTGGCTCGAGCCTATATATTCGGGCAGTACGGAGTTGATAAACAATAACGTGGCGAAGCAAATGGTGAACAAGTTACGTTGCATAATAAGGCCGCAGCTAGCCCCGAGCTAACGTAGGGATTACGACCGCTTTTGAGTGCTTGGCCCTCCCGCTGCTAGATTTCGGTGAGTTGCCAACAACAAATAGCAATTTTACTAACAAATACAGCACCGCCGTCTAGTTCAAATTTTTAATTTGTGTCAAATAAGTGCAGCATTTTAAGTTAAAGTTTGAAAGCTGTATTGTTGGAACTAGTAATTTATAAATGTTAGCTACCACGTAAATGCCTCGGTTAGCTACAGTGTTTAGCTAGCATGGCTACCACACGGGCAGCGTGTTTACAAATAGCACTTATTACATCCTGTTCGTTGGCTCCTTGTTAGCTGAATCAAAATCTCTGTTGTTTGACACCAACAAAACACAAGATCGTTACCTCTCGGGATAGATATTACAAAGGGTAATATCGTTCAATACTGAATGTCAACTAATCTTGTTAACTACTTGTGCGAGTTGGCGCCTCAGTTTGCCCGTGGTAGTTGCACAATGTATTAACACAACTGAAGAGATGGATGGATTAAATGATTATTGTCGTTCATGGAGGAAATTTGTTTTCACGGCCATGCACAGATTCAAAAAAAAATCGTAAAACATCACACTGACACGAGTCCATAGATTCACTCTAAGGAGTGTTCCTCACAGTTTGTCCCGTGTTTACTGAGCTTTTAAATGCAAAATACCCACGTTATTGTCACATTTTTACAAGATTTGTTTTACTTCTGTTTTTCAACAGGTTATCTGGTGAATCCCAGCAAACACAACACAGTAATGTGAAAGGGACGTGACAGATTTACAGTTAATATCAACAGAAACATTGCTGTCTGTACACCATGAATTAAGTCTTTGAATAAAGTGAATAGGCCATACTTTGAATACGTTTTTACATCGTCTCATCAATAATAATTGGTTATCAACACAAACACAATCAGCATGGCATCAGTTCCAGTGTACTGTCTGTGTCGTCTACCATACGATGTGACACGCTTCATGATTGAGTGTGACATTTGTCAAGACTGGTTCCATGGAAGGTGGGTAATTTTCATGTGTAAAGCATTGACTCCTTTTTTGTTTGTGTTTGTCTTAGTTGCACGATTCCTGTATGCAAGTTCTGCTATGAATCCTTTACAATAATTCTTTGCACTGGTATTGTCTGATATAAATTTGTTTTGTGTAGCTGTGTAGGGGTAGAGGAGGACAAAGCAGCTGAGATTGACCTGTACCACTGCCCTAACTGTCAGGTTACCCATGGGCCATCTGTCAGTAAGTTTATCTATTAATTATACCACTATGGAGTTTTATGTATTGGCTTATGTATCCACATGATTTTTTTTTTAATATATCTGTATCTCCCGTTTCCCAGTGCGTAAACGCCGTGGGGGGAATAAGCAGACAGATGGTGGTGCTGCAGCAGGGCGGAATCAAAGTCAACCTGTTAAGACTGGCAGTTCACAGTTTGTTAGGGAGCTACGGAGCCGCACCTTCCCAAGGTCTGCATAAGTCTGTTCCACTTTCTTGTAAAAATAAAATAGATGTTCGCAAGATAATGTTCATTCTTTTTTTTTGGCATATGTCTGTCTCTGTGTTTGTATGGCAGTGCTGATGAAGTGTTGCTCAAGCCGTCTGGAGCCCAGCTTACAGTGGAGTTTCTTGAAGAACATTCATTCAGTGTTCCTGTCATGGTGCTGAGACGGGATGGGCTTGGCATGACACTTCCTCCATCATCATTCAGTGTCAGTGATGTAGAGCACTACATTGGTAAGGTTTTGATGCTTTTTGGACTTCATGTTGTTGTATTGGACATACTAGTTACGTAGTTGCTTATCATTCATGTTGTAACTGCAGGAGCAGACAAAGAGATAGATGTGATTGATGTGTCACGGCAATGTGACCTGAAGATGCGGTTGGGGGACTTCATTGAATATTACAACAGCCCCAACAGAGACAGAGTGCTCAATGTCATCAGCTTGGAGTTCTCTGAGACCAGGTATGTAAATATATTTTTGAGCTTAATTTCATTATTATGATACAGTGTCGTGTTTGAGTTTAAGGTTACTCCTCTGTTATAATTGTACAGCTGAGGAAATTATTAGCCCCCCTTTGAATTTTTTTAATAAGCATCTTCTATGTGCTGTTAAAAAGAGCAAAGACTTTTAAACAGTTTTTTCAAATATCCTTTTATTTTGGATGCTTCCATTATTTGGCTTTACACACAGAAATGAAATTATTCCACAAAATCTAAAAACAGCCAGGGTTAAAATTATTAGCCCCCTTAAAAACAAACCTTTTTATTACACCATAGCACAAAACACCGTTGTCCAATGATGGCTGTGTAATGCTCAAAACTTTAAAAATCATGTTAAAACTTAGGGTTATCTCCCAATTTGCACACAGTATAAAATCTTACGTGTTTGAGCAGTCAATTGAGAAAGCATCATGCCAAAAACAAATTAAATCAGTTTAGATTTGAGAAAAAGGATTGTTGGTGCTCACAAAGCAGGAGAAGGGTACACAAAGTTAACACAGAGTTTTCAAGTGTCAAGAACTGGAGTGAGAAGCATCATCAAGAAATTCAGAGAGAGACACACAATACACAGCAAGCTTGGCAGAGGTAGGAAGTGAAAGATTTCAAAAACTAAGATGTGCCTAAAGACCCCAGAACAACTGCTAACTGCTAGTGAATGACTTAGCCAAGTCAGGAAATGTAGTCTCAAAGAAGACAGTTACTAGAGCTCTCCACAGAAGTGGACTGTTTGGTTGCAGACTAAGAAGAACTTTACTTCTGTAGAAGAAACACCTTCAAGCCAGACTGAAGTATGCTAAGGACAACCTGGAGAAAGATTATGCATACTGGAAGCATGTCCTTTGGTCAGATGAGACAAAACTAAAGCTTTTTGGCCATATAGACATTGCTTATGTTTGGAGCAAGAAGGGAGAGGTTTATAACCCAAAAATCACCATCCCTACAGTGTGGGGATGCTTCACTGAGTCTGGAACTGGGAATCACGTCAAGGTGGAAGGAATCATAAAGAAATATGGAATAATTTCTTTGTGCAAAGTCAAATAATGGAAGCGTCCAAAATAAAACTAGGATGTTAAAAAAAAAAAAAGCTGTGTTAAAAATTCTTTGCTCAGTTTAACAGAATGTGGGTACTTATAAAACAATTAAATTTTCATAGGGAAGCTAATAACTCCATCCTCAAGTGTATATATGACTTAAATGAGTGTAAATTATTTTTTTCAAATTATATTGTTAAGAATGTGAAGTTTTAGAGATTTGAGACAATAATTTGATTTGCTGTAGGCTCTCAAACCTGGTGGAGACTCCAAAGATTGTGAGGAAACTGTCATGGGTGGAAAATCTCTGGCCTGAGGAGTCTGTGTTTGAACGTCCCAATGTGCAGAAGTACTGTCTAATGGGAGTGAAGGATAGCTACACAGACTTTCACATTGACTTTGGTGGTACCTCAGTGTGGTATCATGTTCTGAGGGTGAGAATTGGTTTGCATTGTTAATTTGTTCTCAAATACTGGTATTGTTGTATTATTTTAATCGTACTATTACCTCTCTGTCTGTTCAGGGTGAGAAGATCTTCTACCTTATTTCCCCCACTCCAGCCAACCTGGCACTTTTTGAGAGGTGGAGTTCTTCATCGAACCAGAATGAGATGTTCTTTGGAGACCAGGTTGATATGTGTTACAAGTGTTCTGTCAAACAAGGAAATACCTTGTTCATACCAACAGGTAATCTGAAATGTCTCATCTGGTGTTTTTAGCAGAGTTGTGATGGGCATTTCTGAATCAAAAGGTGTTTACACTTTTGTCATTTTTATATCCTTCAGGGTGGATTCATGCTGTCCTGACACCAGTGGACTGCCTGGCCTTTGGAGGAAACTTCTTGCATAGTCTCAACATTGACATGCAGCTGCGGTTAGTTTTCTCAGGAATGTTAATCTTGTCATTGTGTTTTCTGACTGAAATGGTCTTTTAATGTCAATGTACCTTGGCCCCCTTTTGTATCCAAGAGATACAAAGTGACTTTGGAATAGGAAAACTAAATTGAAACTCTTTTTTGTCTTGAAAATTATTTAATTGTGTTACATGATGAAAATGAAACCTTCGGCAGAAATTGCTACAAATGAGACTAATGAGTTATTTGCCTTTCTGATGTTATCATCCTCAGTCACCCACACAGTACACTGAGTGCTTCTTTTAGTTTTACATGTCCTGTTAGGTGGGAAACTATTAGTAATAAGAAACAAGTAGTAGCATTGGTCCACGACAGCTACTACTTCTCATTTTTGTTTAGCGGTCTTGCAATAACAGTTCATGTCTGATCTTTATGTCTATGCTGTGTTACTTTCAGAGCATATGAAATAGAGAAGAGGTTAAGCACAGCAGACTTGTTCAGGTTTCCCAACTTTGAGACTGTGTGCTGGTATGTTGGAAAGCATCTTCTTGACACCTTCAGAGGTGAGGCACTTGAACAAATTCTATTTCTTTATGTGGACTACAGGGTTATGCTTATGATGTCTCAGTGTGATATTGTTAACATTTTTTTTGTCTCATAGGTTTGAGAGAAAATCGCAGACACCCTGCCACTTACCTGGTTCATGGGGCTAAAGCATTGAACAATGCATTCCGCAGCTGGACCCGTAAGGAGGTAGTTTAAATCTTATTTTCCTCTTTTGTATTTTTGTATTTCATTGTTTTCTGTTTTTTTTTAATCAAACCAACAACGTAGATATTGGTGTAACAGCAAAATTATGATCACATAAAACCACATTTGTGTTTAACAACTGCACTACATTTACTATGTATTTTCTAGGGACAATGACTCCATTTAATTCTTCAATAAAAACAGCAACAAAACTCACCAGAATACCACACATGCCTATGGCATCATCAAACAATGTCTACTCTTCCAAGGCATTATCATTAAAGAACCACTCAATCCCACTCATATATTGTTTGTCAACTTGTAAAATAACAGCATACTGTAATTATGACAGTATTAGCATTTGCTTAGTCTCTTGTTAGCAGAACTAGCATTAGCTTGGATTGCAGCAACCACCAACATATTATGCAGACTGGCTTATTCTGCTCCTCATCGTTTTTGAGATATTCAAACCATTTTCACACAATTGATGCTATGTAAACATTTTAATTAACAGCTTTGAATGACAGCACAGGATCACTGTCATGTCCATCCTCTTTTGCTGCCCTTGGCTCCACAGCTAATTTATTTTATCTTTTCCCCTCCTCAACTTCCATGGGAACAGACAAACTATGCTTGCAAGAGGAGTGTGCAGGTTTTATTCTATAAGCTGAAAATACAGACAGTGACAGGCTGCCATTGCACGTTTCTGCCACATATTAATGAGTAAATACAATAGCTTTTTTAATTGCCCAGCGCTACATGACACACATTACCCACTGGTGGTCATCGAATAGTCATCGACTCCCCAACTTTAATGTGACTCTCAAACAGTTTTTTGCCCATAATCCCCCATCCCCATTTCATGTATGTTTAAATGTTAAGTTATAGCTACATGCCAGGTTACGTTTGCTTTTCACAAAAAAATAAAAACTATTCTGATCTGTACCAAGTAAAAAATTAAGATGTTAATGATCTTCTAGATGGATTTCACAGCCATGATAGCTGTATTTCTTGTTATTATGCCAATTTAAATCTAACTCTTAAATATTCATGCTCAGGCTTTAGCAGAGCATGAAGCGGAGATTCCAGAAACCATCAGCACTCAGACACTTGTGAAGGACCTGGCCAAAGAGATTCGTCTGGTTGAGGTAAATGGATGAAAATTTAGTGCATCTTAGCTTTTTTTTTTTTTTTTTAAATAACTTTTTTTTATTGTCTACATGTATTGCACTTTCATTTCCATTTATAGTTCATGAACTGACCATTATTCTCTCTTGACAGGATATCTTCCAGCAAAACATTGGCCGTGCTGGACCGCAGTTTCCTGGCTCGCCACTCTCTAAAACTCCTCTGACAGCCTCTCAGAATTTGGGACGCCCCCCTGGAAAAAAGAAAGGACCAAAGACAAAAGAAGCGATTGGGGGCCTTGGGCCCCCAGGAACCAAGAATAAGAGTCAAAAGGGTATGCTTAAGGCAGAAGCTGGAGAACTTGACCTCATTGAGATCCACACCAAACATACACTCAAAAAAATTCAACCTGGCAAGTCCAAAAAGAACAAGGTATGGGATTGCAAGTAATTTGGAAGTGTTTATCCAGAAAATTTTGTGTTTCAATGTTTCAATCTTCATATTTTCTTGGAAATGTCTTTCCAGTCGGAGTTGCCATTAGAAGAATTGGAAGGGAAGCTAAATAAAAGCAAACTGAAACTTGTTCTAACTAATGGAAAAATTCAAGGGTAAGCTTTGTAGCATTGTCTGTTTACATTACTTTAATTATCAGATGGTCCTAACAAGGCTTGGGGCTTATACCTGCTATTTCTCTGACTGTAGTAAGAAAGATGGCAGCAGCAATGGTGCAGGAGGTGCTGGAAACTACAAACATCTTGCCATAGAGGGATCCAGTCTTTCTGACCTGGAGTCTGAGGATGAGCTGCAGATTGATGAAAGACCCCCTCCCCGACGCAAACCCCCAGGACCCACAAAGAAAAAGAAACTAAGTGGTTAGAATTTTACAGAATAGTATTATGAATGCATATGTTAATGGTGTAGTTTCTTTATTAAATGTAATAACCGATAATAATCATGTTTTGTAGATGTGGAAGCCACTGTGTTACTCTTAGATAAATGTGTTAAAATGAACAACAGGTCTTCCTAGGAAGTTGCCAAGAGCCAAACCTTGCTCAGATCCAAATCGCATCAGAGAGCCAGGAGAGGTAGACTTTGACATTGAGGTGAGATCATTATAGCTACACTAGTCAAATTTTCTGAAGCCAATTTTATATGTGACCTTAGTTTGGGGTCCTTATTCATTCAGTAGTGGTATTAACATGTTTGTACATGTATACTTAGGAGGATTACACCACAGACGAAGAAGCACTGGCTGCCCATGGAGTGAAGAGTGGTGCAGGGGGCATTCTGGACTTACTGAAGGCCAGCAAACAAGTGGCAGGCCTGGACTCTGCAGCACTGAGGTTAGAATTCCTTGATGACCAGTGATTCTTTAGGAACACTCCTATTCAAGATGAGTTTGTGATGGCATTTGAATACCATTTATAAAAGTAATTATATCTAATTTAGTTTTCATGATAATTGAATTATTTGGAGCCTGTTTCTCTGGTTCTGTCCTTTATTTAGTGTGATATTTTACAGATGTGAAATAATTGCTCATCTCTCTTCTTTTCTCAGTGAGGAAGCCCCAGCCTCTCCAAGTACTCGTGATGCTATTCAGGGTATGCTCTCCATGGCCAACCCCCCTTCCTCTTCCTCATCTTCATCCTCCTCATCTCCCTTATCTTTATCTGGAGGCCTGACAGAGGGATTAGGAGTGGTCAAGGAAAAGGGTGGCAGGGCTGTGTGGGTGACTGGAGGGGTCAAAAAGACTGGGAGTTCTGAGAAGAAACCTGTCATCCATCGGCCTGGGAAACGGCCAATCAAACGACCAGCCCGTCACATTAGTGATGAGGACAGTCCAGATGAGCAAGAAACTCTGGGAACATGTTTTAAAGATTCAGACTATGGTGAGCAGGCTACTCAGTGACTTAAATCTCCTCCTTTATATGCACTACATTTATAGATTTTATTAAACCAGTGAATAATTATAGTAATCTAATTTTCAAGTTTACCCATCTTTGGAGTCTGATGAGGAAGACCATGCAAATAAGGCTAAGATGAAGCGCAAGAAAAACTGGGATGACACACCATGGAGTCCTAAAGGTACCTGGCTTAAATATAGTAGCAGCACAGGCCATATCTGCTTTTCCTATTTCTTAATGGTTTATCTTTTAATTCATTCTCATTTATAGCCAGAGTGATGCCCACTCTTCCCAAACAAGATCGACCAGCCAGGGAAGGGGCTAGAGTTGCATCTGTAGAAACTGGTCTTGCTGCTGCTGCTGCCAAGCTAGCGCAACAAGTGAGTTGGGGAAAAAGCAAATTGGTCATAAAAGTATGTGTTGTTGTAACTATCATCACAAGTAGTCATTAAAAATACTAATGGAGAGTTCTAACTCTTAATGCCCAAACAGGAGCACAATTCCATAACATTGTTCAGATTGTTTTTACATGAGAGAAAATAAGTCTGTCAGAAAGTCAGAAACATATCAGTCAGCTTAAAAATTTGGGATCCCTACTCACTCCATATCATAGAAAAAATGTATGTCATTAAACTCAAATACATCCCTTGGTGAATAATGTGGTGTATCAACATTATATAAATTTAAAAAAAATAATAATTCTTTGTGTATGTATTTATTATTATAATTTAGGAGCAGCAAAAACCTGCTAAAAGAAAGTATACAAAAAAACAGCGACCTCCTGCTCCAGTAGTCACTCCTCTCCCTGCTCAGACTGAGCCAGCACCACACTCCCCTCCACCTGCTGCAGAATCTGCAGAAGACTTCAGCCCAGAGAGGAAGATGGATTATTACTCAGCTAGTCTACTGGACCATGAATACACAGCAGGACCAGGACCTTTTGGCTCTGGAGGCCCTAGAGGTAGTGGAGCCATGGCCCCTGGTGTATTCCTCACATCACGCCGACCTTCCCTGTCTCCGCAGAATAGCAGCTCTCTCACTGGGACATCCCCTGCAGGTTCAGCCAGCCAAGGAACAATGGGAGTTGGCCAAGGTAAGCATAAACTTCCTAGCATCAACAGTAGAGTTGCATATCTGTGTAATGGAATTCTGATCTGTATTTCCTTTCCAATTTAATTTAGGGAAACGTCCAAAGAAAGGACTTGCAACTGCAAAACAGAGACTTGGAAAAATTCTGAAAATTCACCGCAATGGCAAACTTCTCTTGTAAGAGATGTTGTAAATATGGAAATGAAGAAAAAATGATTTTGTTATAGTAGGTCTGAAGGAGTTATAAATAGTAATCTATATTTTGTACTCTAGATAATTTTGTTCACTGTTCTCACCTGTTAGTTGAACCTCATTATGTGTTGCCCTGCCCTACATCAAGTTGTCAGCCCAATTAGAAGCCTCTGTTAGCACTCCACTTACTTACATCTGCAGACACAGCTCTGATTGTAAACAAATCACTGAAATGTTTGAGACAAACACTCACTGTGGTAAAACAATTTAAATATCACATATAAAATTGTGAAAAGTGTTTGAAAATAACAAACAGATGGTGATTTAACTAACTAGATTGAGTAGCATAGTAAACAAGACTTGTTTCTTTTGTTAATATATTTTACTATTTTTAGAGACTGTTTTTATGCAAATACATCATACCTGTCCATCATACTTTTTTAAAGGGAAAGAAAACACACACATAGTCATTCAGTTGTAATGTTGTATTTAGCTGCTGTTTTTACCTCAAATTCTTGTGTTGTGTGATATCCACAGCATGCCAATCTTTACACTTAAATAGTTTTGCAAAAATCCAGTATACACATGGTCATCACCCAGTAAGGAAGATGTATTAATGTTTAAAATTTGTCACTCATTTGTATAACTCATTTACCTTCATACAATGAAGTGCTATACATCAAATTGAAAGCTGTAAACAAATGCCAAGAGTAACATACACTTATATTTATCATATTTATTTAACAAGGTAATGCTTTACATTTGTCTGTTTTAATGTAGTATTTTTTTTAATCACCTCATCTTTTTGGTCCCTACTTGATTATTTTCAACCACATGCTAAAAAAAATCTGTGGCTTTGTTATAGCTTTTTTTTTTTTTTACAGTTTCACAATGTTGACAATGTAAATATTTGTAAAATTTGTAATTTATATAGCTACATTGGAAAAGCAGAAAAGATATTCACAATATTAGTTTTCTGCAGTATCCCACAATCCATTGGGCCTGATATAGACATTTGCTTGCTTTCCACAGAATGTACTAGTGAAAAAGTGTTAAAGGAAATGTAGATTTAATTGTGTGAAAATTTGTGAAGGTGCAGAACATGAATTTATATGTAAATATATGTTGTAATTTAAGTTTTTTTATAGTTCAAAAACTTTGGAACCTTTCTTAACATAAATTGTACATGATACATTTCTGTATTTGGAAAATATCTTAAATAGTTCTTTTTTTATATTTGTATGCAGTAATTGTCATGCTTGGTGTGTCATGTCTTGTTAGTATTATATTGCAAGTGAGCTGGAAAAAATGCCCTTGTTCAATAACATCCATTTAGTTTTATATTATTGTTGATATTCACTCTTGTTTCTGTGTGTATTGTGTTTCAAACATGATGTGTTTAAATACAACCTGGAAAGATAAAATATACCTTGGGCAAATTTTCTTTTGATTGAATTTATTTAAGACACCAAGAGTGCATGATTCATGGATCAAATGAATGGTGCTCCGTTCACGTCATTGGACTGGAGAGCTTGGTTTTCATTTCTTTCACAAATTATATTTATTGGAAAGTTTCACAGAGATACATGATTTTGCGTTGTATTAAACACATCTACAGTTAATGACTTCTTCCAGTTAGAACACAATAACAGTTCAGTGCAACAGCTTGTGTCCAGTTTTTCCTCAGGGTTTTGTGTATGAATTACTGTTTAATTGATTTCACATTCCATTCACATTTCTTAATTTAAATGCCGTTCAAATGGGGGGGGTAATTAAAATATAATATCCAATCCGTATTTTGCAATTGTCCATGACTTGTGGTCCACTTTCATATTAAACCGAATTAAACTATATTTTCACACAAGAATTTTGCTGTGTGCTTTCGTGTGCACATCAAAACATAATGGTTGGAAAGCTGGAAATACCAGTTATGCTCTGCTCTGTTCCAGAGCAAGAAAAGCACCACAACTCTTTTCTACAATGATTACAAGGGAGTGCCTGGGCAAACGCAGCAGCAGGTATTCTCGCGAGATCTACACTGTCCTACCAGTCGCCAGTGCAAGATGGAGAAGCGAATGTAACACGCATCCGAGGTAAGCCCAAATACTTATTCCAGGGAACGGGTGTGGGTTTAGGCTAGCTGGTAATACTCATTCTCCGCCTTAAAAACTGGTAACACTAACCAACCCCTGTCACTGGAATGCGAGACTACAAACCCGTTTCTTTTTAAGGGGGTAGTGGGTATCTTTAGCAAACCGCCATTTTTAATGTGGCCATGATCCCCACTGATAGAGCATTGTGCGGAGCTCTTGCTGCCAACTAGCCAGGCTCGCGCGAAACCCTCAAACACACATACATACACACACAGCTTCATGTCCACTGTGTATGGGTATGTGCGCCTGTACAACTACAAGTCAAAGTGGTGTCCTCGTTCAGTGTCCCTTCTTCACTTTCCACGAGAACAACCGGTGAGAACTATAATGTGTGTCACACTTTTTGCTGATCGGCTAACGTGAGTCCCTGGAGCACAATTTAAGACAGATATGTAACAAATGTTAGCATTAACTGTTAGCAAACCTAGCTAACGTCACCTCACCTGCTTTCAACTTTGCTAGCGTTAGCGCCGCTGTTGACTTTGCCGCAAGTAGCTGCCTAAACAATACTGACAGTGTGATCTGATTTTACATGTTACAGCTAACCACGCTAACTTAGACGATTGAGGGGAGGATAATGTCAGTGGAACTACAACCATCGATGTGTTACATGTAGATTATCTGATGAGTTCACAATGTCAGTAGATGATAATTAACATGCATTTTCATCAGTCCGTTTTTAAACAATGATGCAAAGGTGTCGTAGATTGAATACATAAATGGGGTAGCATCAGACCGCCTGATAGGGTTTGAATCTTTTAAAAACAGCTTCGATGTAATCAAATAATAACAACTAGGTATGGGATAATTTTAAGATTTTACTCAACGATTATCCTAAATAATTGCGATTTACGGGGTTATTGCTATGACAGAAAATTGAAAAATTTATTTTTTAGATTCTTAAACAGGTGCAGCCTTCCGTCTGTATGTACGGTGATCAGAGACATCGTATAGAAGATACATATTTTTCATTACAATGAATGAATAATAAATCACGAGGAAAGATGCAGCTCCCCATTTTAGCACATTAAAAAGTAAATCGCAAGGACTGTATGCTGGTGAGCTGGGCAGGATTTTCAACTCAATATTGATGTTTTTCTTCATTTACGATTAATAGGATAATATACATGTACCAACATTAATTTATTGTAAGTGCTTTTAATTCCAATTGTCCATCACTAAAAACCACCAATTCTAACAAATTAAGTGAGAGGTTCTTTCCTCTCTGACAGTGATCATACAATAACGTTTGATCTCTGGAAATTTAGTGCATGTTGTGTCAGAGAGACCACTGCTCACATTTGTTGGTTGATCATACACATGGGGGCTTACAGATCCTTACACTGAGTGAGGAAAGTACTTAGGGCTGTATGATGTTGAAACTTGTGATATGTGAGAACACTGAATATTGCAATGATGATATGAATTACGTGAATGTTAATGTTTGCTGCTAAGAGACCCAGACAATAAGTATGCTGACCTGCACAGGGTACTCATTGGAATTGAAATATTTGGCATTATTTTCAATCTAGCATGGTTTTACTTAAAAAAAACAAAAACAACCCAAAAAACACCTTAATGCATCTCATTTTTTTGCTATTTTGAACAAAAAACCAAGTTGAATTTCAAATGAATGTAAACAAAATTATTTATAGCAAGTTCTTGGCCAAGCAGAAGTAGCACAAGGTACAACATACATTTATCACATTTGAGAGAGAAGCAGTTTTTGCAATATGATTCTATCTCTGGTGTTATGTATATTGTGCATGGTGATATCACAATGAAGATACATTTGCAATATAATGATAGCTGTAATGTACATGTCATGTCTAAATTCAACGGCCTAATTATAAGGCAGAAATTAGTTGAGCTTGACTGGCACTGATGGTTTTGTAACCCGTGTCTCAAAGTACTGACATTATATGACTATAATTCTACTTATTTCACAACACATAGATCAACATTACTTATCATGTTAATTCCTAAAATAGTTTGTACAGTTGCATCATAACTGCAAACATTTTTGACATATATTGCAATTGTGATTCAAGTCATTGTTGTTGATTGTTTTCTACATTTTATTTTCATATAGAAAAAGAAACTGAAAAGCAAGCCAAGGATGACTTTGGTGCAGCTACTGAACCAAAGCAGTTTCTGGTATGTAAAGGCAACATATTTTAAATTCACTGAATTTATTGAAATGCAAGAATATATGAAGTTAATGGTTATTTGCCATCAGTATTCACTTCCTAGTCTACATTATATGAAATGTATTACGTTTTTGAGCCTCACATAATAAACAATAACAAGTGTAAGTAATATTCTGCCATACCCTTTTTCATACAGGAGTTGCTAGATAATTATTAAAAATTATAGATATCTGAAATTACCTAACAACTCAAACTAGTTCTTTACATACCGTACCTCAATTTCACCCAAATGACTTTGCTTATCATTTTACCTACCCTGTGGTCTTATCTGACTTTCCAGATGGGTTTGGCAAGGTAAACTATGATTTGCAGTTAAAACAACATTACTATTGTTTTTACTGCTATTATGTTTCAATGAATTAGATTGTATGTCAGAAATCAAACCTCCATAAATCACTTCAAAGTAATGTTGCCCCATCAGCACCAGGTAAAATGTCTTTCATCTATAATTAAGTTGAAGTTAGCAGTAGTACTAATTGTGCTATGGCTGCAATTAATGATTATTTTCATAATCAATTTATCTGTTGATTATTTTCTCAATTAATCAAGCACTTGTTTGGTTAATAAAATGTCAGAAAAACGTGATTAAAAAAAGCTTAATCAATTATCAAAAAGTTGACAATTAATTGAGTTGTCAGTGAATAACTGAATAATCATTGCAGCCCTTAATTATTGTAATACATATTGGTGACATTTTATCAATTCTTTTCAGGTTTCATCATTGATGCATCACTAATGGGTTTTTAATTTGCATTAAATAACTAGGATGGTATATGACTTTTTGCTCCATTATGAGCAGACTTATTCATTACAAATTGTGATCCAGTTTTACTTTATACTCTTATTTCAAATGCAGTTCTAAAATGTGTTAGCACTGTTAATGTATCATGTTTTCATATGACACATTAGTAGTTTTACTATTTTCACTATTCACATTTTTACATCAATTCTTGTGCATACCCTTGAGGTAAGGTTGACAGTGGTGCCCCTGATAAATTTTGTTAACAGATACGGTTTGGTTAAACTTAATTATCCACATTGTGGAATCATGTCCATAGCCCCATATAAAACTACACGTAAATTGTAAAAACAACTTATCATTATATATGTAGCTGCCGTTTGGTGGGAGACTTGTTGATCAGAAAGGGATGCTGTAATATTTTTCGCGACATTAGACTATTTGTCCTATATTAAAATGCACTGCATCGGTAAACACAGACTCATTCACAGCCGCAACATTATTCACTTTTCGCACACAACCCAGTCATGGTGACTCTGTCATCAGCTAGTGCCTGTGTTCCACGGAAACAAGTACGGATACTGTAAGAAATAATTCAACGAATAGATGATCATCTTTGCCTAAAATTCGACGGGCGTCCCGTGTGCCTGTACGAAAACTGAAAACAGAAGTGGCAGTGTCACGTTAGACTCGACCGACAATGATTCAGCGAGTCATCATGCGTTTCTGCTTGCTACTCCACTAACAGATGCTAGCTTGCGAGCTATCGCATGCTATCGCTGTGTTTCCAAGGACCCAGGTTAGGATTCCGAACCATGGCAAAGTGTCGTTAGCGTGTTCCAGGTATTTGACACACATCAGTTTTACTGTCGCTGGTCACCGGGTGTTTATACACTTACATGTCATAGAAAGCGGGAATGGTGCAGAAGGAGGGAGTTCGGGCTTCCCCTGTGGCCTGTGCATCCACGACCTAAATTAGTCAGAGTCAGGTCAGGACAGCATGGTAAATCTAAGAGATCTGGATTGACAGCTGTGGCACAAACGTTAAAAGTGGGCGATTTGTGGTCTGTTAAAGTCTTGTGTTTGCTATCAGTTAAACGCGTGACTTTTGTATGATTTGATTGACTTTTACTTGAAAAGGTTTGGTGGAATTTTACTGCTTTGAGGTATTTCATTTGAAGGAAGGCTAATGTTACCGGTAGCATAGTGTTAGCTGGTCGGGTGCTAACACCAACTCCGCAGCAAACATTACCGATCCATTTTACTTGAATATAAAGTTTATTAATGCATGTTTTATCAAACGTTATGCTAATCTGTCAACGAACAAACTTGCCTCCTTTTATGAGCAGTAACTACGGCCAAAAATGTTTATAGTTTTTGATAATGGGTCAGTAACGTCATACTGTTAGCAAGGGTTACAATAGCAGCTAGATAGCTTTAAGTTTAACCTGTTTGCGTCAGTTCACTTGTGTTGTCGAAGGGCAAGCGGCAAGGCAGTGAATATTTACATCCTTTTTGAATCTCAAACACGAAGCACAATTGACAAATGCTTTATGTTATTCAATATGGTCCACTTTATGTTATACGTTGCTAGCCATTGCACTGCCCTGGTCTGCTTTGTGATAACTGGAGCATGCTAAATCAATGAAACAAATATGCTGTCTTGTCAGGTTTTATCCAATATTTATCTAATATTTGTCTAAATTAAACATCAATGACTGTTTTTATTTTGTAATATTTACTTCTTGACAAATGCATTCCCATCCACTTAATGGAGGAGTTTACAAAACTGTCATCAAAGCAAAATATGGCTGCTTTGAAGAATCATATATAACATATTCCTTGTATGTTTTCCACATAAATTCATAGGTGTCCCTTTGTAGTTCTGATGTCAAAAATATTAGTCTATAATGTAGGAAATAATGAAAATAAAGAAAAAAATCATTGAATGAAAACCTATGTCCAACCTTTTGAATGGTACCGTGTTATGTTAGGATGCATTATTTTACTGCCTGTTCAAACCTGAATATTATCCAGTTCATTTACTGTAACAAACTAATGAACACACATTTAAATGCTATTTTGTGTTGTGGCATGTGGAATACTGTTCTTAAAATGAGTACCATCATTTTTAAAGGTAGCGCAACTGGAACATGCTGTTAAGTGGGTTTTACCAAATAATTTTCTGTAAGTACATTTTACTTTTCCATTTTTGTTAAGGCATATAATTATTTATTCTGTATCTTAATGTTTGATTGGTTTTAGATTATATTTTTAAAGACCAATATGAGGTATCTTTGCAAGTTGTAGTGCAAGTAGTTTACCAATGAAATTTTGCATCTGTTTTTGTTTTTGTTAACAGAAACAGCAAACAGATATATATTGACAATGAAGGTCGACAGAAGCAAGTTAAAGAAAACTCCGACGGAAGCTGTGAGTAAACTGGCCTTTTCCTGCTGTATTTGTCGTAATTTCCAGTAAGAGGGAATTGATGAAGTGTGAATGGAGCCTATAATAGCATTATACTTGACAATCATACTGTGTCTAAAAGTTTGTAGAGGTCCATCATAGTCCATGTGTGACCAGTGATTCTCTGCAAACATAGAATATATGAATATATGAAGTTGCTAGTTGTGGTTGAGGTTTGCTCAGGCAGTATTAGACATCGCACACCTGCATCTCTTTATCCAACCATTTCACAGTGTTACAGTTTCTGCCATTACTCGTGGATTAAATAATGTTGTACCAAATCAACAATGAAAACAACTGATAGGCAGTCAGTTGCTAAATTTGGAAATCTAGCAACATTGTACTTCCTATAGGTGCTGCACAATAAGGCCCATAACAGTGGTGGGTGTTTTTAAGCTGTTACACCTATGACTAGTCATGTGCTAGTATGATAATCAAAACAATGACAATACGATAACAATACGAAAACCTAAAATACCATAGTTTACGGTATTGCAGTATTACATTGGCAGTAGTAGTAGTAGTAGGTGTTTTTGCATAAAAATTAACTTTGATCCTATAATGCATGTTTAAATTAGTTTCATTTGGTACAGCGGCTAATAATAGCGTCATATAATGCCATAATGCAATTTTTTTAATAATGTTGGTGCATGCACACATAAGGAGAGTGTATGAGTGTAAACTTGTGTGATTATGCATGCGCACACACAGACCATGAGTGTGGTGGTTTATGTTTTGTGACTGCCAAACCTTGGTTTAAGTTGAAACTGCAAATTGCCATGCCTTCACCTAACATTAAGTGAAAGGGCAGCAGGTTACAGAACTGTTATGGCTTCTAAAAAAATGTTGTGGATGAGAATAGTTTTTTCTCTTATAACTTTTAAGAGAAAATTTGAATTAGTATGTCTTTATGTCACACTGTCATTAAAGCATGCTCTTTGCTATTTTTTGTTACTATACTTGACTGATTGTTGTCCTCCTTTTGAACTAACAGCCTGCTGACTGCAGGATACTTATAGAGAAACTCAAGGCATGTAGTGATGAGCAACTATTGGTGGAACTGCAGCACATCAAGACCTGGAATATTGGCAAGGTAAGTTTTAAAAAAAAAAAGCCTCTTTGAGTGGCAAGTATTTCCTCTCTTCTTTGGTAACCTAACTATAAAAGTGTTTTGACCTCCTGTTCAGAGACCATTGAATATCATTGATATAAACGATATTAATTGGGTGTTTTTAATTCTGCCCTAGAATGTCACTTAGACTACAGCATATCTATAATAAACACAATTTTTAAAAAAAAAAAAAACTGTCATTGCAGCTTATTGTTTTTACTCATAGTCATTAAAATATTGCTGCTTTGCCAAGCCAATAATCCTTTCAAGATTGCTTTTTTTCCCCAACAAAAGGGATTTTAGTATCACATTACTGTTAATTCAAAGTTAATGAAAATCATTTGATTGTGTCATCGGCTGTGATGACATTAAAATTAGGTATCACAGATGAAGTTAGGGACAAGAGTTGTCATAACACAGCCTCACCCAGCTATGACTGGAAAGTTAGAGAAAAATGAATTCTGCTGATTGTGAGCACGGGAAGTTTCTTTCAGTCGCCTCTTGCTCAATACAGACATGGGCACAATTAAAAGTTGCTTGTCAATACTACATGTTGACTAATAGTCAATATCAAGCAGCTGAACTAGAAAATTGTTAATTCAAGATTGCCATACAAAGTAAACATACAGGCTTGTGATAATGGCTGTACTATGTAATTTGATATATTTAAAACTGAAGATGATAATGTTTTGCATTACCTTTTCATTTATTATTGTTGCCTATTCTTTCTGACCTCCAGCTGTGTGAGTGTATCTTCCATGTGTATCAGGCATACTAAAACAAGCTGATTAATATATTTGATAAATTAAATGATATTTGTTCGTCATCAACAGTGTGAACTGTACCATTGGGTGGATCTGCTGGACCGCTTTGATGGCATTCTGTGTGATGCAGGCCAGACAGTGGAGAATATGACATGGCTGCTGGTGTGTGACCGTCCTGACAATGGACAGCTCAAAGCCCTGCTTTTGGCAGTGCTAAATTTCACAGCCCTCCTTATTGAATATAGCTTTTCTAGGCACCTCTACAGCTCCATAGAGGTAGGCTTGCACTCAGAACATTCTCAGTCACAGTTTTTTTGTTTGTTTTTGGTTTTTGACTGTGGATACTGAAATTTGCTCACTAATTATATACTCCTTTTTATATATCTCTTTATAGCACCTGACCACCTTGTTAGCATCATGTGACATGCAGGTGGTCCTGTCTGTCCTAAACCTGCTCTATGTGTTCAGTAAACGCTCAAACTACATCACAAGACTGGGATCGGACAAAAGGACGCCTCTACTGGCCCGTCTGCAACACCTGGCTGAGGTTTAGTGAATGCCATTGCTTTATTCTTGCCATGATTCCACCTTTGTCCCAAGGAAAAAAAATCTGTATTGTGTACTCTGTTTTCTTTGTTGCAGAGTTGGGGTGGAAAGGAAAATGGCTTTGGTCTAGCTGAGTGCTGCAGGGATCTGTCTATGACTGTAAGGATTAATTTGCTCTGTCAATTATCTTAAGCTACAACACTGCTATTTTTGTGTTTCTAAACAAGTTCAGTTAAATAAGACCAAAAAAACACTGTTTATAAACAAACTTTTCTCATTGTATTGCTCTCTGCCCCCTATTGGTCCATGAGCAGAAGTACCCTCCAAGTGCCACCACACTGCACTTTGAGTTTTATGCTGAACCAGGTCCTGAGGTCAAAGTAGAGAGGAAGGTAAAGACTAGGACATTTATTTATAGATAATTTCATTAAAACAATTATGAATTGTTTTAATGGTGCATTGGCCTAATTCTTTCTACACTCATTTTTCCAACAGACAAGTAGTAACACACTACACTATATTCATATCGAACAGCTTGACAAGGTACCGTCAGATTTTAATTATCATTGACAGTGGAGTAATAATAAGAGTTCTTCACTGCACACACAGTGTCCTGTGTCTCTCAGATTTCAGAGAGCCCGTCTGAGATCATGGAGTCGCTGACAGTGATGTACAACATCCCTAAAGACAAACAGACCCTGCTTTTCACACACATTCGCCTGGCCCATGGTTTCTCAAATCACAAGAAGAGGTTGCAGGCTGTGCAGGCTCGACTTCATGCTATCTCTATACTGGGTTAGTAGAAACCACCTTGTTAATATTGCATATATCAATATTAATTCCACATTGTTTTAAGCATTTTTCTTTCTTAGTTGAAGAGGTTATAAAACTAGATGAAACTGCTCTTGTAGTATATCATGTATTCCTCCTGTCATGTGGAATAGTCATATCCAACACTGTTTTATGCAGATTAGGCTAATTTAAGAGCATTCTCTATCATTTATACATCGCTAGCCTTATCCAAGCTATCAGCTAGCATAAAAAGGTGGAATACCTTCTAGGATGGAACGTGACTTTTTGCTTTGTTATGAGCTGACTCAGCTATTACAAAATTGCAGTTTTCTTTCTGACAGAGAACTATTTGACCTATATTAATATGCACTGCATCAACAAATACCTTTTGTGTTTCTGAGGTTCCAGGTTAGGAGAAACCATCCTTTGAGGATAAGATAGTTTTGCTTAGAATTTTAACTTTTGACTATTTCTGTTTGTTCTGTAGTGTATTCAAATGCACTCCAAGAGTCTGCCAACAGTATTCTCTATAATGGCTTAATAGAGGAGCTGGTGGACGTATTGCAGATTACAGACAAGCAGCTTGTGGTAAGAAAGTTGTTTGCCTTCTCTGCTTAATCCAATTCATGACTGTAAAGTCATATATGAAGCTAGCAGTAGCAATGTATTGTGTAAACTAATATTTATATAAGTTGCTTTTTCAAACCAAGATTCTAAGGGATTCTAACCCATACAACTTTGTCATTGTTTAGGACAATACATTTTCTATGTTCTGAAATACTCTCTTAAATTTGTTCAGGATATCAAGGCAGCATCTTTGCGCACTTTAACTTCAATTGTCCATCTGGAGAGGACACCCAAACTTTCCAACATCATTGACTGCACTGGCACTGCCTCCTACCATGGCTTCTTGCCTGTGTTGGTGCGCAACTGTATTCAAGCAATGATAGGTGAGAGTGAGAGGTGAAATGTCTTCATCTCAACTTAAGCAAGTCTAGTTGCCTATAGCTAGCTCCTTCAAACATTTAATGTAATGCACAAAAAAATGTGACCATTAAAATGAAAACTTGTTTTAACATTTAATTTCCATTCCTTAGATCCTCTGATGGAACCATATCCACACCAGTTTGCCACTGCACTCTTCTCATTCCTCTACCATCTGGCCAGCTATGATGCTGGAGGAGAAGCTCTTGTCTCCTGTGGCATGATGGAAGCCCTCTTGAAGGTATATCCTGATTCCTCACTGACATTACCAGTTTCATTTTTCTTTTCAAGATGTTGAAGTATAGTACTGTGCAGAAGTCTCAGGGCACCACCAGCATTGTCGTCTTATGTCTGTAATTTCTGTGATCATTGGCATTTGGATTAGAATGATGTATTCACCTCCCTGACCCTCAGCTTGCTCGCTCTCTTTCTCTCTCACACACAGACTAACAGCTGATTTGTCTGCCCCTTCTCTCCACACATGGTGTATGTCATCAATATCAAACAATATATAATAAAAAACAATGCTCATGGTTTTTTTTCTTGTAAGTTTGTCTCGTTCGGTAGGTAGCATTAGCTTGCTATCTCCCTTCTTTTTGGTCAACTCAGACATGCCATCTCCCTCCCTCTTAATATCAAACCAGCAAAGCTCCATAACCATTTAGTGTGTTTGAGTGAATAAGAGCACAGGTGTGCACCACACACAGGTGTGGTGGTGACTGGCAGTATACTCACTAGAGTAGGACACATTACACCACAGTATAGTATATCAGTATTATTATTTTTTGTGATTGGTAATTATCAAATAAAGTCTGCTTTTGTCATTTTTTGTATGCTGCCCTATACAGTCATTTACATAAGTATGAATGTACACATATGGGAAAAGACAAAAAGGTATCCTTTATAATTGTGGCACTGAAGACGGCACATTAAAACATTTTGTTGCACCTAAATTTTGTGCGGCTGTACCTACTTGAAGAAGTAAGGTACACCAATGCACCCAATGTAAAAAGTTAGTCAGGAGCCCTGTAATATGCGAGTGTAATGCTCAAGTATGTTTTGAATGAACCTGGTGTACTAGAAATTTTTGGCAAAGTCGTTTGTGCAATATTCAATACCATTTGTTATCATTTACTTTATAGGTGATTAAGTTCCTGGGTGATGAGCAGGACCAGATCACTTTTGTGACACGAGCAGTACGAGTTGTGGACCTCATCACCAATCTTGATATGGCTGCCTTTCAGTCCCACAGCGGCCTTTCCATTTTCATCTGTAGGCTAGAGGTTGGTTTTACACTTTGCCTTTCTCCGTTCCAAATCCTGCAGCTTTCAGCTACAGATGGACTGAAACCTCTGCTAATCTCTAGACTTTTTTATGAATCACCCCTTTTAAACACTTTGTTTTCTTAGCATGAGGTGGACTTGTCAAGGAAAGAATGCCCTTTTGTCATCAAGCCAAAGATTCAGAGACCTAGTGCAGCTGTGGAGTCTGAGGACATGGACACAGACATGGAGAGTAAGTCACTATCCTAAAGACCCATGGAAAATTTAGGGTCTTTATCAATATTACCAAGTTATAAACAGGCTCTTGGGTATTATGTTAAGTTTTTTATATTATGAATGATTAGTGTCTGAAGTTGCCATGGAAAGCAGCCCTGGACCATCAACATCATCTAGCTCCAGACCAGAGGCAGATCAGCGGACACAGAGCAGCACTGCTAATACACAAGCACCTCGTGCAGGTATTAGCAGTTTATCTACTATAATTAAAAATATTTTACTGTCACATGTTATCATTGTAATTACACTCTGCCTCTATAGGTATGCAGTGTATCCCCCAGAGGGCAGCTCTGTTAAAGTCGATGCTAAATTTCTTGAAGAAAGCCATTCCAGATGCTTCTTTTTCTGATGGCATCCGTCATGGTAAGTCATTGGCATGTCTTTGTTTATTGTATAGATGAACTAAAGAGCAAGAATATTCAATAATATTGTGTATTCTTGTTTGATTTATGAATTGTTTCAATTTCATTATGCACCATGTCTTTGTCTCAAGTAATGGATGGATCCTTGCCTACCTCACTCAAGCACATCATCAGTAATGCAGAATATTATGGCCCTTCACTTTTCCTCTTAGGTGAGTTCACAGTAGAGCCCCAGAAAAGCCCTTTGGGTTCTCTTTTGTCAAATGTTCTGTTGCTTGATTTCAGTGAAATAAGGTGTTTCTATTACACTTCATCAGAAAAGAGACTGGTTGGAAATTTGTTTGTTTTGATTATTTCTTTTTCCTCTGCTCATGTCTCTGTCTTCTGGATTTTTAGCAACGGAGGTTGTGACAGTGTTCGTGTTCCAGGAGCCATCTCTACTTTCTTCACTGCAGGATAATGGTCTCACTGATGTGATGCTGCATGCCCTTCTCATAAAAGATGTGAGTTTTCAGCTTTTTTCCTCTTCACTGATACTTTATGATGGGTTAAAATGTTAAATTATTTCTCTCACTCTGCACACATGCTAATGGGGTGTCCTCTTTCTAAGTAAAGTTTCATATGTGTATGTATGAATTAAATTGACGGTCAGAGAATCCTGCAGACACAGGACATGAGCTCAGAGCAAATGTATTTATTTATTTTCTTTCTTCTTCATTAAAATAAAACAAGGTTTTGGTAAAAAAACACAATCAAGTAATCCACCACCATGTTAAGTGTGCAAAACTCCTTCTGATTGGTTAGCTGTGAATCCTCAGCTACATCAACAACGCTCATTCTGACTGCGAAAGAAAAAAAAATCAACAGAAGAAAGTTTAAATTTGGAAATAAGAATGGAAACTAGGTGATAACATCATTCTAAAAAATCTTGGGGAAACACTGTCACCCATTTTCTTTTCTCATTGTAATTGGTCATATTTTCTAGGTTCCTGCAACCCGTGAGGTGTTGGGTTCTCTCCCGAATGTGTTTAGTGCTCTTTGCCTGAATGCACGGGGCCTGCACTCCTTTGTTCAGTGCCAGCCATTTGAGCGCCTCTTCAAAGTGCTTCTGTCCCCTGACTACTTGCCTGCCATGCGGCGGCGACGAAGCTCCGACCCCCTGGGTAAGTTGCACCTATTATTTAAATTTTGTGTTATTCAAATTTTTTGTGCAGCTTGTTTAAATTGATGACATGATCTTTGTATGACTGTAGGTGACACGGCATCTAACTTGGGCAGTGCTGTGGATGAGCTTATGAGACATCAACCCACTTTGAAAACTGATGCTACCACTGCCATTATAAAGGTAATGTTCTTTCTACTATGTTGCTTGATGGTTTTAATAATAGTCACACAACAAAACCTAATGGGTTAGTGCTGTGGCAAATGACTTCAATCGTCTTGGTTAAGCCACATTCCTTTAGCTTGCTCTTTCAGTTGGCATTTTACATTGTATTGGTACTGGATCGGTACTGTAAGCTTGTTCAGTTGTATCCATATCTGTTCTTCTTTTTCCATTTTGATAATGGATAAATGGAGGGCCACATGGTGGTGTAGTGGCTAGCACTGTTGCCTCACAAACAAGAATGTCACAGGTTCCACCGAAGGCCTTCAAGGCAACCCTCATGTAGGAGCAGTAGTCAGTCAGTGAATAATCAAGTTGTTAATATAATATCGTGGATAATGGAAGTACAAGAACTGTTGATGGTCACTGTCTGTTGAATCAATCTAGAGAGCAAAAGGGGAAAGATATTTTGGTCCAACAGTTTAAGATAAAATGTCTACATAGAGACATAAAGTCATAATCAGTCATATTTCATGATAGAATATGACTGTCTGCAACACAAGAAAATTCCACTTGTTTCTGTCCATTGCTGTTGCTCGACACATTTTAAAAGTGTTGCAAGATGGACTATATTTCAGGCCTTATATTTTCAAGCACTCTTATAGAATCACTGCTACATCTGGCAAGATCATTAACATTATTTGTTGTTGTTGTGACAGTTACTGGAGGAGATTTGCAACCTAGGTCGAGCCCCTGAGTACATCTGCCAGAAACCATCTATCCAGAAAGCAGATGGTACTGTAGCTGTACAACCAGCACGCTCCAGCCATGCTGCAGAAGAAGCTTCAAGTGAGGATGAAGAAGAGGAGGAGGCCCTCCATACATTCAGCCAACAGCAGGGGGAACCAGAGAGCAACAGACAGTCAGTGCCACTTGAACTGTATGACGCTGAGTTCATAACACAATAGAATAGAGCAACAACTCTTTAAAGACTGACTCTGAGTTACTTGATTTAAAATATCTTAGTTGGTATTTGTAATTTGACTTGTGGATATTTTTGCAGGGTGGTGGGAACTGAGGAGCGAATACCCATTCCTCTAATGGATTACATTCTGAATGTGGTGAGTGGTTATTGTCCATTACCCGCTTTTGATTATATATCCATTTGTAAAGCAGTACTTTAATTTCTTGGTTCACTCAATAATTTTTGATCCACATGCTATGCAGATGAAGTTTGTGGAGTCCATATTAAGCAACAACACCACAGATGACCACTGTCAGGAATTTGTAAATCAGAAGGGGCTCCTACCTTTGGTCTCTATTTTGGGGTTACCAAACTTGCCCATAGACTTCCCCACCTCTGCTGCCTGCCAAGCTGTGGCCGGTGTCTGCAAGTCCATATTGGTAAGTTTTTTTCCCCCTTTCTTTTTATTATTTTATAATTTTGCGGGATGTGCCATCACCTATTCTCTGTAATCTTAGGATAAATAGTGTCCTAGTACCCTAAGTAAGTTTGGCCTTATCTATATCAGTTTTATGTCTTGTAGCATGACCCTGAGCCTGCTACTCAAGGAATCATTCCTAATGTTTAATATGAGTCATGTTGCTGTAGTGTGGGTGCTGTGCGCTTACCTCAGGGACCAGCCGTTGGCGTTGAAGACCCTTTTCTCTTTTCCTTTGGTGGTTTAAAAAAGAAAAAAAAAAGAAAAAGTTTTTTTTTTTTTTATTATTTTTGTCTTTCTTGCAAAAGCTGGTTCAATTAAAACAAAAGGAAAAACAAAAGAAAAAAAGAAATAAAAATTAAACTACGTAGTCAAGGAAAAATTAAAGTACAAGTACAAAAGTTTGACAGGTTTCTCAAAGAAACACTCCAAGGTTTTCTGTTTGGTATATCAGAGGTTAGGGTGACAAAGTTTCATCTTGCCTGTCTTTCTACTCCTTCACTCTGTAACCGTATTTATACATCTTTATGGCACGTGATAAGTGCACGTGTGAATACATTTTCTCCCCTCGCATGTGTGGAGAGGTCAGAGTTTAAAGATGCCATCCCTCTCCTCCCACTTTCTCCAGACTGTCCAAGTTTAAGTTTATGGCTGCAGGTGTCCAGTGAAAAATGTCATAGATTTGACAGTCCTGTCGGAGGTGCAAACTGGTAAACATCATAGTTTTGACAGGTGCCAACATACTTATTAGCTAGAGAAGGATTAGAGAGGACAGCGCAAATTCAACTCATCCTCCCAAAAAGCATCAATGCGTAAGATGAAACAAAAATGGTTGCATGCTCTAGCATTCTGTGAACAATAAGAAAGACACTAACTTCTTAGGACTTCTGCTCTAAACTTACACAAAAAAATAGTTTTTTCTAATGTCATGTAAAAGTAGTGAATGTGATGTTAAACTGCTTAATTTAGCCAAAAGAGTGAAACATTTTAATCAGCATTCTCTTGCCAACATTGTGAGTTATAGGAAACATCTCTTTGCTGACTTAAGACTAAAGCATTATTTCCCAAATTCCCTCCTTTTAGACTCTTTCACATGAACCTAAAGTACTCCAGGAGGGCCTGTGCCAACTGGATAGTATTCTGACCTCTCTAGAACCCCTTCATCGACCAATCGAGGTGCCTGGTGGGTCTGTGCTTTTAAGAGAACTTGCTAACGCAGGTCATGTCACTGATGCCACATTATCAGCCCGTGCCACACCACTTCTTCATGCGCTCACTGCAGCGCATGCCTACATTCTAATGTTTGTGCATACCTGCAGAGTTGGACAGGTAAACGTCCTCTTCCAATAGAATAATCCCTCTTCTCATTATAGAAATTTAAAGTCACTTGATAACACAGAATTGATTCTGAATGTTTTTTCCTCCCTGTTTATACTGAACAGAGTGAGATTCGGGCTATATCAGTCAACCAGTGGGGCTCCCAACTTGGCTTGAGTGTTCTCAACAAGCTTAGTCAGCTCTACTGCTCTTTGGTATGGGAGAGCACTGTGCTACTGTCCCTCTGCACACCGAACAGGTGAACATCTTGTCCTTTATTCCCTCAACTTAAATTGTGCAGCCCACTAGAACCCTCTTAACACCTTATCTGTTTTGAACAGTCTTCCACCGGGGTGTGAGTTTGGCCAGGCTGACATGCAGAAACTAGTGCCCAAAGATGAGAAGCCATCTGGCAGCGCTGCGGCAACCACTGCCTCTGGCTCCAGAAGAAATGGTAATATATCCATTTTAATTTTTTAACTAAGAACAGCAGCGCAGTCTCCTACTATGTCCCTAGAACATCCAACAACCACCTCAAAGATCTACTCTTCCTTTATCTAGCAGAGTCTGAGACGACATCTGTGGATTCATCTGCTGGTGGGCTGTTGGAAGGCATGGGTTTGGATGGGGACACCTTGGCTCCCATGGAGACAGACGAACCCACTACAACAGACCCTAAAGCCAAGTCCAAACTTACCCCAGCTATGGCCACCCGCATCAAACAAATTAAGCCGCTGCTGTCTGGTGAGAATGTTTGTTGCATGCAGTAATTTTTTAGCATATATGTTATATATATACATATTTAGAAATTATTTAATCTTTCAAACCATGAGTTAATTCTCTCACCTGTGATGTTTCCAGCTTCATCTCGATTGGGTAGAGCTCTGGCTGAGCTTTTTGGTTTGTTGGTGAAGCTGTGTGTGGGCTCTCCAGTCCGCCAACGTCGCTCCCACCATGCCACAAGCACGGGCACCACCCCGACACCTGCTGCCCGTGCCACTGCTTCTGCCCTTACCAAACTCCTTACTAAGGGTCTGAGTTGGCAGCCCCCCCCTTACACACCCACCCCACGATTTAGGTAAGAGCAGACTTAACCCTACCACATATATCGATGCCGTTCCCATCCATACACATTGCCTACAGTGGTGATATGATGTGGGGTTTTCTCTGGCAGGCTGACGTTCTTCATCTGCTCAGTGGGCTTCACCTCTCCCATGTTGTTTGATGAGAGAAAGTACCCCTACCACCTCATGCTGCAGAAGTTTTTTTGCTCTGGAGGGCATGATGCCTTATTTGAGTAAGTGTTGAGGACTTCATCAATAGCTGCCCTCTGTAATATACTTTTCCTTTGTGGCGTTTAAATGGTTTGTGGAGTTTAAATGGTTGTTTTCTCTTGTACAGGACATTTAATTGGGCCCTGTCAATGGGTGGGAAAGTGCCTGTTTCTGAGGGTCTGGAGCATGCTGATCTACCAGATGGGACAGGGGAGTTCCTGGATGCATGGTTAATGCTGGTGGAAAAGATGGTGAATCCAAGCACTGTACTGGATTCTCCCCACTCTCTACCAGCTAAAATGCCTGGAGTTACTCCCTCAGTACCCCAGTTCAGTGCCCTTAGGTTCCTCATTGTCACTCAGAAGGTCAGTGTTTCCATAGTATTCAAGATTACTACTGTCTTCAGGTAGAACATGAAATTTTGTTTTTAACAGAAAATCAGTATACATAATGCATAGGTAACACAAGTGGTAATACAGACAAAAGATTGACACTGTAAACTTGCTTCTCACATTTTTGTCCATTTTAATAATATGGCATGGTACAGCAAGAAACATTTATAACTTTGCAACTTTAGAAGTCCCTGAATGTAAAAAAAGGGACAAATTATATAAACTCCTTGGTAACATAATAAACGTAAGATACATATTATGCACATTATACAGTTTAAGCTGCAAATGTTTAGTATATTGTCCTTCCAGAGGATTAGAATTGGTGCTTTTTTTCTTCATCAAGGCTGCATTCAGCTGCATTCGCAGCCTGTGGAACAGGAAGCCTCTAAAGGTGTATGGAGGCAGAATGGCAGAATCTATGTTGGCCATACTCTGCCACATCCTAAGAGGGGAGCCAGTTATCCAGGAACGCCTCGCCAAGGAGAGGGAAGGTACGGTGCGTGCAGATGAAGAAGCATCCACTGCTTCTTTGGCACCTAGTGGGGCCCCTGGAGCATCTACGACAGGAGGAGAGGCACCACCAGCAACTGGAACAACTTCTGGAGGGTCAGCAGGAGGATCGGCAGAGGATTCAACCAATTCTACCCCCCGCCGTGAACCTCAGGTTAACCAGGCTCAGCTTACACAGGCAAGTTGGAAATAAATCTGTACACTGGAATCTAAGCGATATATCCTCATCCTTGTCTATAAAAGAACTTGTGACTTGACTTTCCCCTCATCTTTCATGAATATTTAAGCCTTTCCTCATATAATTTTATTTTCTCTTCATTCAGTACATCTCTGTTTACTCTTAAAAATAAATTTTCTGTCTTTTGTGTGATGTCTTAGCTGATGGATATGGGTTTCTCAAGAGAACATGCCATGGAGGCCCTACTGAACACCAGCACCATGGAGCAGGCAACCGAATACTTACTTACACATCCCCCTCCTCTTCTTGGTGGAGCTGTACGAGTAAGGCTTTGCAGACAAAAACACACAGACTTCCATTATTGTGACTTTCCCAACTCGACTCAGCTGACACGTTGCTCTAATTCCATCTAGGACCTGACTATGTCTGAAGAAGACCAGATGATGAGAGCCATTGCCATGTCACTTGGCCAAGAAGTGAGCATGGAGCAGCGCTCTGATTCCCCTGAGGTATGTCATTCTCACTGTTTGAACTAAAAGTTTTTCATGTAATTTAAAGATTCAAAAACCACAATTCGAAACACCTGATTTTAAGACTATTTCTGTCTACCTCAGGAAGCGGCACGCCGGCGTGAGGAGGAGGACAGAAGAGCTAGGGAGCGGGCTGAAGAGGAAGAAGCCCGCTGCTTGGAGCGCTTTATGGAGGCTGAGCCTCTGGACCCCCAGGAGCTACATGCCTTTACTGACTCCATGCTACCTGGTTGTTTCCATCTTCTGGATGAACTGCCTGATACAGTCTACAGACTCTGTGATCTGCTGATGACTGCCATCAAGAGGAGTGGCCCAGAGTACAGAGATCTTATCCTTGGCCAGGTTGTTCACCAGGTGAGAGAATTAATGTATGGCTAAATTTGTTTGCTATCTAGACAATAATATTGGGTGGTAAAGAAATTTCAGCAAAATGTCAGAAATGTTAAAAGTATGTTATGAAATTGTCATGATATGCTGTCATCTTTAAAAAGTAGATTCCCATATTAGGTTTGTCAAACATTGATTTTATTGGACAGTTAAAAGTGTTTGATTTCATTGCTTTTATTACCAAATTTCTGTGGTAGTCAGGTGCTAGCTTTACAATCTAGGTAGGACACATTTATTGTCACTCTGTATTGTTTTTATATTTGTGTGATAATGATTTGTCAGGTAGGATACACAGTGGTACAGTGTTTAAAATTGTTAGGGCCTTGTAGAGGCCTTTCTGTGGGGCATTTTTATGTATGTCTTTCTCTGGGCACTCTGGCTTCCTTCTTCGGTCCAAAAACATGCAGTTCAGAATAACTGGACACTCTAAGTTGACCGTGGGTCTGAGAGTGAATAGTTGTTTGTCTCTGTGTGTTGGCCCTGCGATGGACTGGGGACCAGGTTGTGTCCTGCTTTTCACCCTATGTCAGCTGGGCTTGGTTCCAGCCCCCCATAACCCTCATGTGGAGGAAAAATTGGTACAAATTAAAAAATGGCAATTTTTTGTTAGTTGAGTAAATGCATAAAGCAAATATCCAAACTTGAGTATGAATGCACTCTGTGTGTCTTTGCAATAGAGGCTCAGCATGTTTATACCTGCCTGATTGTGTTCATGGTATATGTAGGTGTGGGAAGCAGCAGACGTGCTAATCAAGGCAGCCGAGCCCCTGACGACCAGTGACACAAAGACAGTGTCTGAGTGGACTAGACAGATGGCCACATTGCCCCAGGCCTCCAAGCTGGCAACTCGAATTCTGCTGCTCACATTGCTCTTTGAGGTAACAGAAAAACAGCAATTTAAACATCTAACTATAAACTGCTGGAGGATTTGGTTATCAACAATTCTTTTACCAGCATATTACTTTTTTTAAGGAGCTGAAGCTGTTGGGTGCAAGAGTAGTAGAGAACAGTGGTATTCTTGATTTGCTAATCAAGCTGCTTGAGGTTGTACAGCCCTGTCTACAGGCTGCTAAAGAACAAAAAGACATCCAGACACCAAAGTGAGTTTTGCACAGCCCTATATACCTAGTTTAATCATAAGAGGCGCACTGTTTTATGTTTTCATTATGTAACATGTTATCCTTTTTCTGCAGGTGGATCACTCCAGTATTGTTGATCATTGACTTCTATGAGAAAATGGCAGTTTCTTCAAAGCGCAGAGAACAAATGAACAAGGTACAAATTAACCTTTACACAAGACAAATTTGTAAACTAAAAACTTGCATCTGTTAAACACATACTGTATGTATGATAAACTTATCAGAATAGAGTAAATTCATCAAACATTTTGTTTCTCTTCCTTTAGTATCTCCAGCCCAATGGGAATAACTGGCGGTGGTTTGATGATCGCTCTGGACGATGGTGCAGTTATAGTGCATCAAACAACAGTACCATTGACTCAGCATGGAGGGCTGGAGAGAGCAGTGTCCGCTTTACAGCTGGGCGCCGTAGATACACTGTGCAATTTAACACCATGGTGCAGGTATACATAAAATTCTTTCTCCACTGCTGGTAAACTTAAACGAAATTTAATTCCTGCTTGACTGCTGATATAATCCTCACTTTTGGACAGGTCAACGAAGAGACCAGTAACAGGAGGCCAGTAATGTTGAATGTCCAAAGAGTGCCACGCATGCCGAAGCCAACCAAGACTGGGAGCATAACAGACTCTGAGAGAGAAGAGGTAGACAGAGGCAAAGCAGAGGAATCCCAGACTGACCAAGACTTTGGGACAACAGTGGTGATGAGTACCCCTAAGCATGATTCCAGCCAGCTGAAGGAGACCACTTCGGGCCCCTCATCTACTGTGGAGTCTGATTACTCCCAGGGCTCTGATATTGTTGTTAAAGGCCTGTCTGAAGACATGACCACTATTCTTATTCGGGCCTGTGTCAGTATGATAAGTGTCCCTGTGGACCCAGACACCTTACATGCTACCCTCCGTCTCTGTTTGCGTCTGACACGCAATCATCACTATGCCATGATGTTTGCTGAGTTGAAGAGCACACGGATGCTTCTGGGGCTGACTCAGAGTTCTGGCTTCAACGGCTTTACTCCACTTGTTACTCTGCTGTTTAGACACATCATTGAAGATCCAACCACACTGCGACACACCATGGAAAAGGTAAGTGTATTTTCATTAAGCTAAAACAACTGACACCTTTTTGAAGGTGCTCTCAGGTAAATCATCAACTGATCTGTCTTTTGATTTAAAAATATTGGTAAATGGATAACATTATTGTTATAGGTGGTTAGATCCGCTGTGACCAGTGGAGCAGGCAGTACCACCTCAGGAGTAGTGTCAGGCAGCCTTGGTTCTAGAGAAATCAATTACATTCTTCGTGTCCTGGGGCCTGCAGCCTGCCGCAACCCTGAGTGCTTTGCTGAAACTGCAAGCAATTGTGTTCGCATTGCTCTGCCTGCACCACGTGGAGCTGGTACTGGTGAGTGTGAAAGCTTTTGTTAGGCTCTAGCTTGAGTTAATAGTGTGTATTAGTAATTTGTCAGACCACTCTTCTGTCAGGTCGATTTTTTTTTTAACCCCAATAAGCTTATATTGCTGTTACTTCTCTTCAGCATCTGATGATGAGTTTGAGAACCTTCGCATTAAAGGGCCAAATGCAGTGCAGCTAGTGAAGACCACTCCTTTAAAACTTTCCCCCTTACCTTCGATTCCTGAGACCATCAAAGAAGTCATCTATGACATGCTCAATGCTTTGGCTGCCTACCATGCACCTGAAGAATGTAAGATAACAGAATCCTCACAGCTTTCTATTTGGTGCATGTACATAAATTATTATTGGAAATAAGTACTTGAATATTTCAGCTGAGAGTTTGCATTTGTGTGGCACAGCTGAGCGCCCAGAAGAACGTACAGCTGTGGTGCCTGGTGGTCAAGACCTGTGCCAGATATTGCAAGATGTTGGTGATGATGTTTACCAGCAGTACAGACTCACACGGCAGGGCAGCGACTTTGACTCCCAGTCTGCATTCCATATCAATGTGAGTCTCATTGAGAAGTACTACAGTTTAGATTATGTATTATAACAAGCAATGAATTACTTCCAAATTTGATAATAGAATTGTGTTTCTCTCTCTCAGACTCAAGTGTTTGCTGCTGATGGAGGTGTGACAGAATCTTCTCAGACGGGTACTCCGCAAGGAGAAGGTAGAAGACTAAAACCCATTTGAAACCCATACAAGTGCATAGTAGGGGTGGACAGTATTGGCAAAAGAATCTTTTTTTTTTTAATTAATATTATTTTTGATGATAGCGATATTTAGCTGATATCCTTAATAAATGTGATTTTAATTGTCTTAATTAAAATCCATTAATTGTTGCTTACAGATTATATAAACGGTCACAATATTAAAGGAAACAACTCTTATTTATTGTCTTTAAACTTGACCATTCAAATATTCAAAGACAACAAAAAGGTACCATGCATGTTCTGTATAACATTATTATTAAACAAATGAAATGACTAAGCTCAAGTTCTGTCCAGAATTGTACAAAAATCACACAAAAACAATAAATATAAAAAGTTGTAATTTTGTAATGTAATTGTAACGAATGTAATTGTAACAAAATCCCCAATATTAAGTCAAATGGAAAAGAATAGTATTACTTTATATACATAATAGGACAGTCGGTTTTTCCAAAAATTAAATTCAAACTAATTTGTAATGACTCGTAACAGTTCAATTAATTCAACCCCCCTCCACTTTTCATGAGTGCACGCCTCCACCCACCGTTATAAAGCCATATTATTAGTGTAAAACCTGGTCTAATTTGTTTCTAGTTTAGTATGTTTGTATTTGTAGCCCACAACTGCAAAAATGGCTCAACAGGTGTAACTTAATTTTACCTCTCATTTTGTTTACATGATCTGTGTATTCTACAATTCTGTTTTACCCCTAAGCCTCAACACCAGAAGAGATGCGGGAGGAGAAGAAGGAACAGGAGGGAGAGAAAAGTACCAGCTCAGATGAGGGCAAAGCAGCGAAGGTGAAGGCTAGCAAGCCCCTGATGCCAACCTCCACCATTCTGAGACTGCTGGCTGAATTGGTGCGCTCCTATGTGGGTATTGCCACATTAATTGCCTCGTACTGCTACACTGCTGGACAGTCCGAGCTTATTAAGGAGGTGGGTAGTTAAAATCTTTCCATCCTTTTTTTTACCTCTGTATTTACTCCCTAACCTTTTACACCTCTGTATTGTCATGAATATTTGTCTCTTAACCCATTTGTCATCTCTATATCCTAACAGGATTGCAGTGTTTTAGCCTTTGTGCTCGACCACTTGTTGCCCCACACTCAGAATTCAGAGGACAAGGACACTCCAGCCCTGGCACGTCTCTTCCTAGCCAGCCTGGCAGCTGCTGGCACAGGCACTGATGCCCAGGTGGCCCTTGTTAATGAGGTGAAGGCTGCCCTTAGTAGAGCTCTAGCAATGGCAGAAGGTGCTGAAAAACATGCCAGGTAACCAGCACTGGAAAATAAATGATCAATTAATTAATAATTTGTTTGAATGTGTGCAAGCCCATACTTACATTCTCTGTGTTCCTCCATATTTATTTCCCAGGCTTCAGGCAGTGATGTGCATCATTAGCACCATCATGGAATCATGCCCCTCCACATCTAGTTTCTACAGCACAGCAGCAGCCAAGACACAACACAATGGCATGAACAATATCATAAGGCTCTTTCTTAAGAAGGGTCTGGTTAATGACCTTGCCCGTGTGCCACACAGCTTGGATTTGTCCAGGTACATTTAGAATAGAATAGAATGAATTTTTTTTCATTATACGCAGGTACAATGAATTTTGTACCTGCGTATAATGACAATAAAGCTCATATGATTATACTATATTAATTAAAATACAAATTATTTTGTTGCACCTGCATCTGTAGATTATTCAATTATTCATTTAAAAGTCCCCTATGGATTATTTCGTTAAGGTCAATTGCATATAGCAGGTACAATTCCTGTTTTCCTGTTAAAGTTGTTGTCTTCTTTATTGTGTTGCAGCATATTTTAGCGCATCAGTGGTACGTGTAAATTGTTAGGACAATGTGTAATCACCAGCTTTAAGTGAAATAAACCAGATAACTTAAAAATTATAAAGTTGAATTTCAGTGTCAATTTCAAGATTAAGTTTCTTTATAAAAATGACTCTATATTGTTCCCTTTATTTATTTGAATTAGTCCCAACATGGCTAACACAGTGAATGCTGCACTGAAGCCTCTGGAGACTCTGTCCCGCATTGTTAATCAACCCAGCAGTCTGTTTGGAGGCAAAGGAGGCTCCAGCAAGAACAAGGTTGAACATGACACTGTCGGCGCTTCCAGGGACAGCAACAGCAACACTCAGGACCCAGGTATTAATTTAGATAAGAGATTTTAACCTACCACATTGTTTAGTTGGGCAATAAACTGCCCAATCTACCACTCAAAAATGATTTATGTTGCTGATATGTGACATCTACTCTAGGAGAATCTGGTGAGGCAGAGCCAGTGGAGGGTAACCACAGGGTGCAGGGAACAGACACAGACCTAATGGATGGAGAGACGGAGGGAGACACTGTGGTCATTGCTGGTCAACCAGAGGTTCTCAGCACACAGGCTATGCAGGTGATTGATGTCGTATTATACACAATATACTATGTCGTATTATACACAATGCTCGCCACATTATCTCATGTGAAATTACTGGTAATTAAGTGGGTATGGCCAAAGGTGAATTTTCTCCAAAGTTTTAATGCCTGTTTTATCTTTTTATCATGTGCTTGTAGGTAGAGAATGAGTTAGTGGATCTGATTGATGAGCTCCTGGAGAGAGATGCTGGCACCGTCAACAGCACAATTATAGGTCAGTTCTTCTGGGAAGTAGAGTGATGGAATTTCAATTTTTCAATTCTTGGTATGAAAAGATACTGTATGTGTCTGCTAATGTCTCAACCTTTCATCTTTTTTAAGTAGAACATTTTTAGCTTGTCATTTAATGTTAACAGTTGGGATCAGTGGGTAGAGATTTACAATCAAGGAAAGATAATACAGCTCCCTTTACTTTTATGATATGATTATTAGGCCCTTTTCCCACTATAGGAACTTTTTTAGTTTACCCAGGTAATTAAAAAACCATGGCACGTTTCCACCAAAATTACCTGGGTAAATATTACTCTGGTAAACGATTACCCGGGTAAATTTAGTACCTACTCGTATCTAGGGACTTTTCAGATTACCACAAACTTTGGAGGGGCAGGCCTGTTTGGAACACATCTTGCAGCTGTTTTCGTGTTGCAAACGACTTTGTTACTATATTTAGGGGGTGTTCAGACCCTATAACGACTCTTTTTCAAAAAAGTGACTAACAACAAATCCAGGGTCTTTTTCTTGTGTTGAGACTTTTGGAGACACTGACATGAAAGCACATATCGTTCTAAAGGTCTTTGCATACCGGACGGAACGGACGAGCGAATGATTCCGATGCAACGCAGCCTCTTATGCACATCAAGCACGATGTAAAGAAACTAATAAATTATGAGGAGAAGAAAAAAATCACATCACTGTCTGTCTGGGAGCAGAGCAGGTTTCACACACACTGCTGTTGTTTCTGGCTGCTGCAGCTCACAGCAATATTGGTAAAAACTATTTTGAAGCCTAATTTTCACTCCCATCTCAGTGAAGCACCTTTGCAACCCCCCTCCACATGTCTTGTAATTGTTTTATAGTTTATTCTTGTTTATTAACATGAAACAGGATTTGAGAATCAAATACAATCAAGCGATCTGCCAGTGTGTTAAATATTTTGACTGTATGTCATCAATAACACTCAAGAACTTTGAGGTGCAGTGGAAACGCAAACTACACAGATTACCAAGAACGTCTTTACCCAGGTAAAGAAGTTCTTGGTAATAGAAGTTCCTGGTAATTTTGGTGGAAAGGGGCTATTGAGTAAAAGTCCTTGTAGCTAAGAGGTAAAGTAGCAACATCTTGATTACTTGGTGTCTGTCCTTTGAATCAGTGGGACGCAGCGGCGAAGATGAATCGCAAGAGGATGTGTTGATGGATGAGGCCCCCTCAAATATTAGCCAGGCATCCACTCTTCAGGCCAACCGTGAAGGTATTACATTGACACCTCACACTGTTAAGTGTTTAAGCAGTGTCAAGGGTGTAAGAGAGAGAGAAATTGCCTGTTCCCGAGACAGCTTTTTTTAAGGGATGTGTTTTTTTCCCTTCCATCAGACTCCATGAATATCCTAGAACCAGAAGATGAGGAACACACACAGGAGGAAGATTCTAGTGGCAGCAATGATGATGAAGACAGCCAGGATGAAGAGGAGGAGGAGGAGGAGGAAGAAGAGGAGGAGGATCAAGTATGGTTTAATGTACTGAAGTTACATAGGCATAATTGTTGCTTACCTTTGAGACTTGAGGCTATAATTTTTTTTTTTTGCTTAAGGATGATGAGGAAGGAGATGAGGATGATGATGATGAGGGCTCAGAGATGGAGTTGGACGAAGACTTCCCGGACATCAATGCTGCACCTCACATCCGATTTGAACGATTTGACAGGGATGATGACCTCATCATAGAGTTTGACAACATGTTCTCCAACAATGGTAAGAAGGATCATTAGTTATTTATAGAAATTTCTACTTTTTCCATCTAGTGCGAATTAGGGCTATTTCTGATGGTTTCATTTCCATCTGAAATCTCATTTTAATAATGACGATTATAAAAATCCACATACAGTGATGTTTAGTGTTAACTGTTCTGAGGTACTGTTCTGAGATCTTTTTCATGCCATGTCATTTTGATTTGTGGAGACAAGTTCTGTTGATTAATGGTTCAGTTCCACTAAGTTTTATATAGCAGTTTTTGATTTTATCAATTATGCCAGTTACATAACAAAATGTGACAAAGTCTGAGAGATAGTTGCCCTACCAAGTGGCTCTGTTCCCCTAATGTCTGCCTACTGTTTTGTGTTTCCATCAGCTGACATCCCTCCCTCCCCAGGCAACATTCCCAGCTCCCACCCATTGATGGTGCGCCATGCTGACCACGGTTCCCTCACCCTAGGTGTGGCAGGCACTAGTAGTCGGCTAGCCCAGGGCATGGGTCGTAGTCAGCGGACACTGCGCCAGCTCACTGCCAACAGTGGGCACACCATCCATGTCCACTACCCTGGCAATCGTCAGCCCAACCCACCACTCATCTTGCAAAGGTAAAAGCATGTCTTTTGTAGGGTCACAGTGTGAAACAACAGCAATATTTGGAGCAGTAGCAATAAAATTAACTGTTCCTCTTCTGCCTTCTTTAGGTTGTTGGGCCCCAGTGCTGCAGCAGACATTTTACAGCTGTCCAGCTCTCTGCCCCTGCAGTCTAGAGGTCGTGCCCGTCTTTTGGTTGGAAATGAAGATGTCCACATCATCGCTCGTTCTGATGATGAGTTGTTGGATGACTTTTTCCATGAGCAGAGCAGTACTGGGGGACAAGCAGGTGAGAATTGCTTCTGTCATGAATATAATGGTCTTTTGCTTTACCATTGGCTTGGAAACATTATCTGTTTCTTTGGCTCTTTAGGCACCCTCTCTAGTATTCCCACTGCCTTGACTAGATGGACAGATGAGTGCAAAGTTCTGGATGCTGAGAGTATGCACGACTGTGTAGCAGGTAGGTTAAAGTAATAGATTTAACTCAATAGAGATCAATTTAATTGGTAGACTTGGTCACAGCACCTACACTTTGCATTTACTGATTTTAAATTAATGTTTCAGATTAATGTTTCAGATGTGGTAGCTTAAAGGGACATTAATTGCAACTCTTTGCAGACTTTTTACACCTTTCATTTACTGCCAAGGATGAATTCTGACATCTGTTTTTACTTAAAGTTGTGAAGGTGCCTATCCTGCAGCATCTGGAGAGCCTGCGAGATGAGGAACTGGAAGAGCGCAGAGAAAAGAGGAGGAGGCAGCTGGCAGAGGAGGAGGAGTCAAAGCAAAATGAGAGGAGGGCCTCTGGAGTAGAGCAGGCCAGGGAACAGAGCCTGCAGGTTGATAAAAATATGTTGAATGCTGTTTAAAGGGAGTCTGGACATTTGAGTTCTGGTTCCTAATGTCTTCTGTTACTGTCCACAGGGTTCTGGATTGGGTACAGTTAATGGAGCAGACAACACTGCAGGTAATGGCATTTAAATAGTTTTTATTTCCTTAACGTTCGTTAACATTTCTGAACTTGTCTAAAATGGACACATCTCAGTGATTGTCGCCCGGAGGCAAGCTGCCAGTAAAGCGTTCTGTGGGATGAGGTAGTAGTTTGTATAGTTTTAGGATCACACCAGATCTGGGAGATAACTATACAGTCTACTGTCTTTCTCATGGCAATGCCATACCAGCCTGGCATCCTCATCTGCTGCAAAGGAAATCTATTTCTTCTTATAAATTACTCTCAGCAATAAAGTTGAAAATATTAAATTTATATTGCTGTCATTTGCACTTAACTCATCACTTGATATCTCCAGTGTAAAATGTTGGATTGCGTTGTATTTCAGTATTTTGCAGCTGGCTCTGTTGTGGTGAGGTAGTAAGTTGTGTTGTTGTTGGGGATCAGGATTGCGCACCCCATTCAGGAGATAACTATACAACTTACTGCCTTCCTCAACAGAGGCCAATTACATCTGTGTGGAAATAAAGTTTGTCTGTAAAATTTGTCATAAATAAAATATATCTTCAATGTGCACAGCTATAGTGTAAGCTGTTACATAACTGTAGAAACTAGTATAAACTGTTCAAACTATACCCCCCCCCTTCTTTCTGAATCTTGCAGAGGGTGAGCAGGTTCAGGGTGGTACAGTGTCTTGTCTGGACCCACCCAGGGTCTCAGACGGCTTCCTCACTGCTCCCCCATCTGGAGAGGTCACTCCCACCACACCTGCTCCTCATGAACAAGCTCTAGTCTCCCTGGAGACTGCAATAAGTCAGCAGGTTCACCAGCCTATTGCTGACCTGCTTCTGGGCGATTCGCATGCCAGCCCACTCGCTGCTCTGGCTGGGGCAGGCCTTCCACCCTTGTCAGCACCTGACAGGCCTAACAGTGAGGCGGAGGCATCTCAGATGGAAATGTCGCCAGCACCCACAATCGGTGAGAGAGTCGGAGCTGGAGGAGGTGGTGGAGGAGGAGCATTGGATGAAGGCAGGGAAGGTAGACTAACTCTGAAAAATTCTTTGTATAGACTGGACAACAGTAAGGGCAAATGTCTAATATAAATGACCTTGATCCTGGTATTCTCAAGATCTTTGCTGAAATCTTTAAACACATAAGTTTAAAGCAGTGAGCCATATAATGCTGCTACAGTACATGTAATGAAATAGATTTTAACCATTGTGAGTTTTTCTCTTTTTTTTTTCAGCATCGCTAAGTCCAGATATTGTAGAGAGCTCAGAGCCTGCAGTAGTGGGTGTTTCTCAGCTGGAAGGCTCACCTATGGATACCAGTAGCCCCGCCTCTGCCACTCAGGAAGAAGCTGCTCCCATCCATACCCAGACCACGCAGTTGTCTCAGGAACGTTCTGGTAGTGGAGAAAGTGGGCTGACTGACAGGCAGACCGATGCAGAGACTGGGTGAGTCTCTGTAATATAATTTCTCACAAGATCGACATGTAAAACTATATCATGTAACCTAAGCATATTTGTTAATATAAAAAGTTCTAGGTAGTATTAAGTTCCTCTATCCCTTTATTGCCAGCATGTTCTTTCAGTTTTAGATCTTTTATGAATTTCTTTTTACTGCTTCTAAGAACATTTTGTGAAATTATTACTTTTCATCTCAAGTTGTTTACCACACATCTTGCCCTTGAGTCTGGCTGAAAAAAAAAATGTGAGTGTACTACCACACATGTTTTTATTAACTGAATAATTTTACCCTTTAATATTCACAGCTCCACCTCTGTTTCATCCCCTGGGGAAACGATGCCCAGGAGCGATAGTGCTGACAGCCACTCTCAGGCCATACAGGAAGAGCCTCTCCCATCAACCAGCAATGAGGAGGAGGACCCACTTGCAGGTAAAATGAATTGCCATGCTTTTCCCAGTGTTTATAATATTTTAAGGCAGCATTAGATCTTGGAATGTTTGTTTTTACTTTGGCAGGCATCAGTCTGCCAGAGGGTGTGGATCCCTCTTTCCTGGCTGCTCTTCCTGAGGACATACGTCGAGAGGTTCTGCAAAACCAGCTTGGGATCAGACCACCCTCTCGTGTTCCTGCTGCTACCAGCCTGCCTTCTTCTACTACACCTGTTCTGGGAGGACCTGGGGTTACAGAAGTCAGCCCTGAATTCCTGGCGGCCTTGCCACCTGCCATTCAGGAGGAGGTGGGAGACCATTCTCAGAAAGATCACAATAGACTTAATGCTTAGCTTTAGAGCTGCTAATTTGGTATAAAGAAAGTGTGATTTCCCAGCAAATTTTATTTATAAAAGTTACTGAAAATTTGTAATTTGTAATTAAATATACCTTTGGTCATCTTAGGTTCTTGCCCAGCAACGTGCAGAGCAGCAACGCAGGGAGCTAGCCCAGCAGCCTCCACAGGGAGACACCCCTTTGGATCCAGTCACTTTCATCCAGACACTACCTTCAGAGCTCCGACGTAGTGTCCTGGAGGATATGGAGGACAGTGTGTTGGCTGTCATGCCCCCAGACATTGCTGCTGAAGCAGCTGCGTTGCGTAGGGAACAAGAGGCACGCCAGAGGCAACTAATGCATGAGAGGCTGTTTGGTCATAGCTCATCTTCAGCCCTATCAGCCATTTTGCGCTCACCAGCCTTCACCAGTAGGCTAGGGAGCAATCGTGGTGTCCAGTACACCCGATTGGCTGTGCAGAGAGGAGGCACATTTCAAATGGGGGGAGGAACAAACCACAGGTGAGAGAAATGTTTTGTTAAATCTCAAGAAAATTCTATTGATATGAAAGACTTAAAGCTCCAGTGTGTAACTTCTATTTCTAAAACACTGCTAGTGTTGCTACCACCCTAGAAGTATTAGGTGAGCCTGTAGAGCTTTCTGAAATGACTCATCCAGGTCCCATATTATTGGTCCCATACTATATCAATATTTGTTCCGGTATCTCGCTTCTTTACTAATATTTCAGATAAATGGGGTTCATTACTTTCCCTAAAGTTCTTTGTCAGCATTTGTTTCACCTCACTCTTGCTTCAGAGAACTGGGTATAATCCCTTAATCTTATGATTACTGCCATCTTATTAGCATAACTGATGTTCTTCCACCTTCCCTCCATCAGTTGAGATATAAAACACATCACACTGTGACCACAAAACACTGCTCTACTGAGAAGCACGGAGAGACTCGTAGAGCTGAAAGGCTTAATCAGCATTGTGTGAACTTATTTGATAATGGTCTGAATCTAATGGACAGTTGTTTATATTGAAAAGTTACACATTGCAGCTTTAACCGTCACATTATTAACAATGTAGAAATGTTGGCATTCTTGATTCACCACTTTTGACAGGTGACAAACTGAACACATGTTTTTGTTACACAGACCATCCAGCTCTAGTGTGGACTCGTTGCTGCGTCTGCGAGGTCGATTGTTGCTAGATCATGAGGCCTTGTCCTGCCTCCTCGTTTTACTTTTTGTGGATGAGCCCAAGCTCAACACCAGCCGCCTTCACCGTGTGCTCAGGAACCTCTGCTACCACTCTCAGACACGAGGTTGGGTCATTCGCAGCCTTTTGTCCATCCTCCAACGCAGCAGTGAAAGTGAGGTATGTGTTGAAACGTCACGTCTAGAAGATGTTCGTGGCAAGAGAAGCACCCAGGGCAGCTGTGGAGGAAAAGGTTCTGCTCCCTCCTCCCTCTCATGTTCATCATCCTCCTCCTCTTCATCCTCTTCATCCTCCTTAGAGCTACTAAACAGGGTAGAATCTCGTAGTTCTAGCCAGCTTTCTTGGCTCTCTGTGTCTATGGATGCAGCTTTGGGCTGCCGGACAAACATTTTCCAGATTCAGCGAGCATCAGGTAGGAAACATGCTGACCGTCACTCAGCTGGGGGTTCCACAGGATCTGGAACACTGGGTGGAGTGTCAGGTGCTGCTGCAGGTGTCACGTGTGGAGGAGGCTCGACTGTTCACATCCACCCACAAGCTGCTCCAGTCGTCTGTCGACATGTGTTGGACACACTTATCCAACTGGCTAAGGTGACCTATTTTCATTTATATTATTAAATGTATATTTCATTAAAAGGTCACTGAAGTTATAATTGAAGTTCCTTTTGATTCTTTGCTACCCCCGCAGGTGTTCCCAAGCCACTTCACCCAGCAGCGGTGTAAAGATCTGACAGGATCATCCTCTGATCTTGATTCTCGTCTTTGTTCTGTCTCCTCTGGTGGAGGAAGTGGTGGTGGAAGCTCGAGGTCAGGGTCACAGTCTCAAAGCAACCCCAATTCGAATGCCTCCAACACACAGACCTCCTTTGGCTCCTCTGCCCTTACACCCCAGTCTCTGGGTATTTCCACGGATTTTTGGGACCTTCTGGTCAAGCTGGACAACATGAATGTCAGTCGCAAGGGCAAAGCCTCTATGAAGACAGTGCCTCTAGGGGGTAGCGCAGATGCAGAGGGGGCCCAGTTCAGCCTGGAGACATCCCCTCTTGGCCAACTGATGAATATGCTGTCCCACCCAGTGATCAGACGGAGCTCATTGCTCACTGAAAAGCTGCTGCGCCTGCTCTCTCTCATATCTATTGCCCTGCCTGACAACAAGGCCACAGAGGTGCCTGCTGGACATCCCACCCCACAGGGTGCCAACCCCATTGTGGCAACCAGTTCAGGAGCCACAATCCCAGTCACAACTCAGGTTGTAGCATCTGCAGGCTCTACCCAGCCCATTGCGCCATGCCCAGGGTCTTCTGTTGGAGCTACAGCACAGGGTTCATCCTCAGGGGGTCTAACAGTCTCCCAGACATCATCTACAACAATCTCTATACCCACGTCCACTGGAACTATCTCTACAGGTAGTGCCATTTATTCTAAAATAAAATGTCATCTCTTCATTTAGGAATTCTGTTGTGCATGATATTTTAGTAGACTGTAATGATGTATGTTTTTGGGTCCTCCAAAATAGGGAAACAGAGGGGCACTATGACCAGTCCAGAAAATGACAACAAGATGGCTTCAAGTGGACTTACAGAGAAACAACTTCAACTCTCTGTGGAGGTAAGCAGTTACAGAATTATCTCATTGGTTTTAGTCACACTGTCATCTTGAAATTTGTGTGAAGCAGAGCAGGAATTAGAGGGTTAGATACTCAAGCTGATCCATATGATTTTCATTCTAAATGAGCGATTTGTTTTTGCTGCACTTGGTCGTTTGGTCAAATGATTATTGTCTCAGTCAAGAGATGCTATTTAGATGCTAGTTTTCTGCTTAGGTTTATGTATTGTCAGTTCTTGTAAGCAAGCGCACCTAATTTAATCTTTTCAGCCTTTACCTCAGAGTGGCCACAAGTCAGTCCAAAAGTTAGTAACCCAGACTTCTGAGAAAATAAATTGTGATTCGTCTAATTAGTCACACAATATACCTAATTACTATGTCCTTTTCAGCAGAGGCCAGTTGATCTGTTTCATTTTGTGTTTTTACACCTTTCTGCTGTTGGATTAATAAGCCTTTTGACATTTTGTCTAACAACCATTTTCCTCATCCTCACAAGGTGTTGACCTCTCACTCATGTTCAGAGGAGGGTCTGGAAGATGCAGCTAACATTCTACTGCAGCTGTCTAGAGGAGATGGTGCCACCAGAGACACTGTGCTCAGACTTCTGCTCAGTGGGGCTAGACACCTCGGATACACCCTTTGCAAACAGATTGGTTAGTGTTAGCAGACACTGCCAGTTTCCAGTTGGACTTAGGACTCAGGCAAATACAATTCTCTTACATGTATTTAATTGCATTTGACCAATTTTTTTCTCTCTCTCTCTCTCACAGGCACATTACTTGCTGAACTAAGAGAGTACAACTTGGAGCAGCAGAGACGGGCACATGCTGATTCACACTCCCCAGATGCTCCTCCTGAGGATTCCTCCATTTCAGCCAGACTCAAGGGCAAGATGACTAGCAGGTTAGCTAGTTAGGACTGTAGGCAACCTTGTGACTTCAGTTCATTAACTTTTAATGTCACTGAGCTTAAAAGGGACTTGTAGACTGAGGACACAATCCAAACTAGTAAATTTGTCAAGTGATGTGTTAAAATATATAGTATGTATGTAGTATTTTTTGCATGAAGGTTAATTCTCGTTACATTTACAATGCCCTTTACCTTGTTATGCATTTGTTGGCGGGGGCACAGGTTTGACGGCTCGGAGAGCGTAGTGATTGTGGCTGCACAGAAACGCACACTTGGGGGTCGTGAACTACAGCTTCCCTGCATGAGCTCACTAACTTCCAAGACATCGACGCAGAAGTTTTTCTTGCGAGTACTGCAGGTCATTATCCAGCTCCGTGAGGACACACGACGTGCCAACAAGAAAGCCAAACAAACGGGTCGATTAGGTAGGCTTATGTTATGTGTACACATATACATACATACATACATACATACATACATGCGTATATAAAATATATTCTGGATCATAACATGCAGCAACTGCGTGTTACTAAGTGTTAAAACCATTTTCCTCCCTCTCTTAATGGCCAGGTTCTACCAGTTTAGGCTCAGCTAGCAGCATCCAGGCTGCAGTGCGTCAACTAGAGGCTGAAGCTGATGCCATCATCCAGATGGTGAGAGAGGGTCAGAGGGCACGCCGGCTCCAACAGGCACCCCTACCCACCGCCGCCGCCGTTGCTGCAGGATCCTCAGTGGCTGTCCCCCATGCTCCCACTGGTGCTGCTCCTCCTGCTGGCACGGCTGCTGCTGCTACGGTTAGCATGGGCTGCACTGACAGCAGGCATACTCCTACTTACACACATTTTAGGAAACTATTTGAACAATGAAAATAAGAAAACTGACTTCATAGTATGACCATCACAGTAAAGTTAAACCAGAATTACTGTCATGTTCAACAAGCTTTTAACTGGCATCATATTGGGCTTTGTGCATTTTCTGAATTCATGAGCTAATCATGTCTGAATCATTACTTGTAGTATTTTTTTTTCCTCAAATGATATTTTTTGCAATAAATTATCTGTTAATAATGCAATACTACTGTGCTTGTGTGATAAACATTGACAACCCGAACAGAACCACAGATGTGTCAGGGATCCACTGAATTGTCTTATGTTAACATGACATGTTTGTTGAAATGTTCTGAATGTATTTGTGATGCCTGCTCTCAATCTGTTCCTCTGATATGGCCTGTTTGCTGGCTGACATGGCTTCATGCTTTTGGCTGTCCCTCCTTCCCTTTTCTCTCTCAGTTCGGCTCCTGATGCATTGGATAATGGGAATGTCACTTTGCATGGTGGTTTCAGGCATTATGACTTACAGAAAGCTTTTATTATAATAATTAAAACCATACTTTTTTGTTCTGTTGCTCATCCTGTCTCTCTGCCCTACCTGGTCTTCTCTGATTTATTTTCTGTAGTCTGAAGTGCAGTCAATGACAGAAGCTCAGGCAGCCCAAAGAGATGACTCTCCAATGGATGTGGACCAGCCCTCTCCTCTGGAGCAGGACCCTGCACCTCTTGGTATGATGTTTGTGCAAACTGTTCAATCCAAAAGATATAGTGATTACCTGTTTTTGTAATGTTAAGGCCTACAATATCAAGTAAACACCCCTCTTATATGATAACAAGATATTGAATATTTCCAGCAGTGTATTTGAAAATTTTCAATTTATCACTTATAAATAACATGCAATACATTGGTTACACTGTACATAATTTTCCAAAGGGCTTCACTGTATACTTAATATTACTGTTTAAGATGAAGAAGGAAATGGTCAGTCAGAGAGTGAGGAGAGACTTCCTGAACTGCCTCTACTCAGTGAACAGCTCTTGTTGGATGAACTGTGGGACATGCTTGGGGAGTGCCTGAAAGAGCTGGAGGAGTCCCATGACCAGCATGCAGTACTAGGTAGGTTTTACTGTAGAAATTATTTGTATAATTTATAGTGTAGTTGTAGCTGTTAAACCAGCAGTTTAAGTGTTAATGTATTTTCTTTGTTTCCTTAGTTCTCCAGCCTGCTGTGGAGGCCTTCTTCTTAGTCCATGCCACAGAGCGAGAGAGCAAACCTCCTGTGAGGGACACAAGGGAGAGCCAGCTCTCTCACATCAAAGATGAGCCTCCACCTCTGTCTCCAGCACCACTTACACCTGCCACTCCTTCATCCCTGGACCCATTCTTTTCAAGGGAACCATCTTCCATGCACATCTCTTCCAACCTGCCACCGGACACCCAGAAATTCCTCCGTTTTGCTGGTGAGCCTAAAGCATTTAATTAAGAAAAATGATTGAGCTTTTTTGTGATGTGTAGCATTGTGAATAACAAATCTCATTCCCCTTTTTTTAGAAACTCACCGCACAGTGCTTAACCAGATCTTGCGTCAGTCCACCACTCACTTGGCTGATGGGCCTTTTGCAGTACTGGTTGATTACATACGGATCCTCGACTTTGACGTTAAGAGAAAGTAAGTGGGATTATTTTAACACTTCGAACCATCTAATAGACAGTTAATGGGTTTTAAAATTGCTGATACTCTGATCTTGTTGGGTGTCTCTGCAGGTATTTCCGCCAGGAGTTAGAGCGGCTAGATGAAGGCCTGAGGAAGGAGGACATGGCTGTGCATGTCAGGAGAGATCATGTGTTTGAAGATTCCTATAGGGAGCTCCATCGCAAGAGCCCAGAGGACATGAAAAATAGACTGTAAGACCCTGCCTGCCCCTTTATTCACCTGGATGTCTCAGTTGTCAACCACATAATCTGACCCATACTCTGCTGCCTTTCTTGTCACAGGTATATTGTCTTTGAAGGGGAGGAAGGACAGGATGCTGGTGGCCTGCTGAGGGAATGGTACATGATCATCTCCCGGGAGATGTTTAACCCTATGTATGCCCTTTTCCGTACTTCACCGGGTGACCGCGTCACATATACCATCAACCCCTCTTCTCACTGCAACCCCAACCACCTCAGCTACTTTAAATTTGTGGGTCGAGTGGTGGCGAAGGCAGTCTATGATAACCGGTTATTGGAATGCTACTTCACCCGCAGCTTCTACAAACACATCCTGGGCAAGAGTGTCAGGTATTTCAGCTTTTGGCAGTCAAGAAACCTAATTATTTAAGACATGGGCCAATTGCACCACTAATTCAGAAAAAGCAATATTGATCATTTTACTTAATGCTGTGGCACCCTGATAACCCAGAATAAGCGTAATAAGCTTATTTTTGCATTTTTATGTAAAAATTCACAGGTACACGGACATGGAGAGTGAGGACTATCCATTCTTCCAGGGCTTGGTCTACTTGTTAGAAAATGATGTGTCCACACTGGGCTATGAACTGACGTTCAGCACAGAGGTTGGTGTCTGTTCTCTTTACGTTTCAATTAGCTTCAAGTGGAAAATTAATTCTTAAAATTATTTCTCGCCTTAACTCTTGAAATTGGAATATGGCCTCAAGGGCGTGAATCTCAGATGCTTTATGTACTTGTAAAATTGGTGTTGTAAAACTGTCATGGAAATTTGAAGGCATTAAAATAATTTGCAGTCAAATATGAGGCTGAATCTCAGTAAGACCTGCAGCGTTGAAAGTGTCCTTTTGCTTTTGATGTGTAGGTCCAAGAGTTTGGAGTTTGTGAAGTGAGAGACCTCAAGCCGAATGGAGCTAACATCCTGGTCACAGAGGAAAACAAAAAAGAGTATGTCCACCTGGTGTGCCAGATGAAGATGACAGGTATGACTGTGTTTATTTCACCAACTCTTAATCTCATAAGTAGTGTCTGCTCTCTTACTTGGTGACTTAACTTTTAGTGAGGACACTCACTAAAATCCTCAACTTTAAAGTTTTGAATCCACATATACTACCAGTCAAAAGTATGGACACACCTATTTATTTATTTAGTTAGTTAGTTTGGGATGCTGTGGTAGCAGCATCCCAAACTGAAGGCACATTGAGGTGTGTTTGGGATGCTACCACAGCATCCCATACCATCACACCTCTTCCTCCATGCTTCATGGTGGGAACCATGCATTTACAGACCATCCGTTCACCTTTTTCCATTCACGGCGGGTGAAACCAAAGATCTCAAATTTGGACTCATCAGACGAAAGCACAGATTTCCGCTGGTCTGATGTCCATTACTTGTGTTTCTTGGCCCAAACAAATCTCTTCTGCTTGTTGCTTTTCCTCAGTATTGGTTTCTTAGCAGCTATTTGACCATAAAGGCCTGATTCTCACAGTCTCCTCTGAACAGTTGATGTAGAAATTTGTCTGCTACTAGAATTCTGTGTGACATTTATCTGGGCTCTAATCTGAGGTCCTGTTAACTTGTGAGGCTGGTGACTCGGATGAACTTGTCCTCAGCAGCAGAGGGGACTCTTGGTCTTCCTTTCCTGGGGCAGTCCTCATGTGAGCCAGTTTTGTTGTAGCGCTTGATGGTTTTTGCAGCTGCACTTCAGAGTTTTTGCAATTTTCCTGACTGACTGACCTTCAGTTAAAGTAATGATGGAGTGTCACTTAGCTGATTGGTTCTTGCCATAATATGAATTCTAACAGTTGTGTACCAACTCTGCACAACACAACTGATGGTCCCAACCCCATTAAGAGGGCAGGAAATTCCACAAATGAACCCTGACAACGCACACCTGTGAAGTGAAAACAATTTCAGGTGATTACAACATGAAGCTCATTGAGAGAAGGCCAAGGGTTTGCAGCACTGTCAACAAAGCAAAGGGTGGCTACTTTGAGGAATCTAAAATATAAAACATATTTAGAGTTATTTCACACTTTTTTGTTTACTACATAATTCCATATGTGTTTGTTCATAGTTTTGATGCCTTCAGTGAGAATGAGAAAGGTGTGTCCAAACTTTTGACTGGTAGTGTATGTAATGTTGACGGCATATTTTCGCATAGATGCTCAAAGACAACACTAGGTGGCTGCACTTTTATTGTGGGACTGATCACTATTCAGCAGAGAGGCAGTGGTGTTTGTTTCTGTAAGGATGGCTGATTTATCATGGCCATCATCCTCCAGCTGCTGCTCAAACACATTATTCAGAAAATAATTACATATTCAGCTGCTTAATTGTAGCAAAATAGCCACTAAATTAATTGATAATATCTTTGATTATGTGCCGAAAAGAATATTCTTGTCTAATTATAGAAAGATCCCTGTGTGAATACTTGACACTTGTTTTCTAGGTGCAATCCGCAAGCAGCTAGCAGCCTTCCTTGAGGGATTCTATGAGATCATCCCCAAGAGGCTGATCTCAATCTTCACTGAACAGGAACTGGAGCTGCTCATCTCTGGCCTGCCTACGATTGACATTGATGACCTAAAGGCCAACACCGAATATCACAAATATCAGTCCAGCTCCATTCAGGTTTGCTTGAGTTAACGTGCACCACATTATTGGAGGACTTCTTCACTTACCCCCACCTTTTCAAAATTTGATTTTACCCCAGTGCATCAGGCGACTATGGTGGCTTTCTAATAACAGAAAGGATGTAAACACTCTTTTACAACTCAGTTTTCTCTTTTCCTTTTACTTTGTTGTACCTTGATTTATTATACACTTACTTATACAAACTTATTGGCAGTTTATTAAAATTCTGCCTATTAACCTGCCACTGGACCTTAAACAGATGACAACACCACACAGTTTGCTCATGGCAGTCATTCTAGCAGAGTAGAATTTACAATACAATGTGCGAACATTTCGGCTGTTTTGTGGAACTGGCAGGTGAAGCAAGATGTGCTTGCAGCATGCTCTTGGAATTCAAGTAATGCTGCCATCATTTTGGCATTATTGGCCAAACCTCAATGTCCTCTTTGAGACAGCCTACATATGAAAAGATGCTTTCAGAGCACATCAGTAAACTGAAGCCAACAGTGTTATAAACTTTTGTTTTTTCTTTTTTCCACCAGATCCAGTGGTTCTGGAGGGCCTTGAGGTCTTTTGACCAGGCAGACCGGGCCAAGTTCCTACAGTTTGTCACGGGTACATCCAAAGTTCCTCTCCAGGGTTTTGCTGCTCTGGAGGGTATGAATGGCATTCAGAAGTTCCAGATTCACCGTGATGATCGCTCCACTGACCGCCTGCCATCTGCTCATACCTGGTATACACACAACAGTTTCACAAATTAAAGATGGTGATATAAAATAATGATTTCCATCCTTAAGGGAACAATGTTGCCAAGATGTGATTGACTTTTATTATCTCTTTATTTCTCCAGTTTTAACCAGCTGGATCTTCCAGCCTATGAGAGCTATGAGAAGCTGAGACATATGCTGCTGTTGGCCATTCAGGAATGCTCCGAGGGATTCGGACTGGCTTAAACCATGAGACTCTTATAATGCAGAAATCTGATTTAGATTTGCCTACTCCTGACACATTCACACTGATAACTTTGAACACATGCACACATTATCCTAGACATTTACTGGATTGTTGAATGGCCTAGACTTACTGGTTTCTATTCCATATAAAACAGATACAACCAGCAAGTTAAATGGACTGATTAACATTGCGTACAACACAGAGAGCCTCATGTTGACACATTTGTGTCTCTCTTCCCAATTTAATGACAAATGCAAAAGTGGAATTCAGAGGATAATACATGGACTAATATAAGAGACATTTTCTTCATTTAGTTTGATTTCTCTGTACAAAAGGTTTGGGAGTTTATTATGTTTCATCTTTTTTTGTTCTGGTTGTGTAAAAAGAAAAAAAGAGTGATGTTTGATCAGGATGGTTATAAAACCTTTGGGGAAAAATGTTGGTGGTTTCTTGTTGCAAATTTGTGACCTCACGAGCCTTGACAACAGGGAACATTTTTATGCGGGGTATATGGACAACTTAAGTTTTGGAGATACTCACAAAAATGCACTTTTCAAGGTTTTGTGGCATTTTTAAGGAAGGATGGTACAAAAAATGAAGAGAAAATCTGAAGGAGATAAAGACATTAACCATAAATTCTAGAGTATTTTTGGCTATTAAATCACTTAACCAGCCTTGAGCCTTTGAATCGGAGTGGAATAACTACATGAATAAATGCATAAAATTTGCGTCCATTGTCTCTTTTAACAGTGTTTTACCATTACCTACAGGTTTGTTCATTTCATCAAAAGCCAAATGTGAGAATGTAATTACACTAAAATATTTATTGGACATTTACTAGAAGAAAATACTTTGTATTTGACAATATTATTGTCAGATTGTCAATTAGTCCCTGTATTTCTCTTACATCAGTTCCTCACCTGAGGCTCATACTGGTCTTGCAGCCAGACATTAACTCATGACAAAGTCACTTAATCACAGTAAATGAATGTGTAATGACTGGTACCATCCATCTGCACTTTTCTGATGCACTGCCTGATGTGGTGTATTGGGATTATAGTGGAAGCTCATTGTAGCAGAACCATCTCTTTGCATGCTGACACTGACCCGGTGTGCCTCCTACTCACTCACTCTAAACCAAAAACATGTATTTCTTGACATGGTACAATCCACAATTATTTAGCGTCATGCAGCACATGACAGATCAAAATTTTACAACACAAGAAAATCCAGTAAAACAAATGTATATGTGAGTTATCCTTAATTATTGGTAAACCTGTAGTAACTCTAGCTTAATTTAGTGAGCTTAATTTCAACTGACATTTAAATCAAAATGAGACTTTCAATGTGCATTACTGTAAAACATGCACACACCTGGATGTTTGGTTCTCTTTCTACTTACTATATGGTGTAAGTGGTGTTGCAGGTTTTAGATGTGTAAACGAGGGAGGTGCTGGAGCAATTGGGTTCTGGTATTATTTAAGGGGCGGTTAGGAATGATCTCGTCTCAAGAAGTTCCACCCTCTTGTGTGGCTAAATCACTGCTTGCACCATGTCTACATATTCATATCTCTTTTCATATAAACACTGTCTTTTTAAAGATGGCAATTCACTGTGACCCAAATTTATTATGGGATTTGTATCAAGAGCAAATCTGTACAGTATAGTATATATTTTGAATAGGCAAACCAAACATAAGAGATAAATTTGATAAATGAATCGCAACTTAAATGCATGTTATTTAAAACACGGTTAAAGAATACTTTTTTTAACATGTTGAATTCGTTCATCATGATGGCCCACTACAACACCGGAAATCAGAACTCCACCACTGCTGTTGTGTTCCTTTGCTGTCTCCCATCCTCCCCCACTGAAAAGCTGCACATACCAATTGCAGAAAAGGGAGTGTCCATGCCTGATTTAATGTGTGCCAAGCTGTGATAAATGAAATTATAGTGCTGTCACGCAGGGTTTTCAGACCCCACACTAAGCCACGGTTTCACAGTACAGTGGATGGCCACGTTTTTTCTTCACGAATGAAACACGGATGCAATTTTCAGGCCTTGCTTGATTTACACATCTTTTTGTAAGCATTTGTTGCTGTGTGGGGGCTTTGTTTCGCAATTGAAAGACAAAAATAATCCAACCACACAGGGAGCTTCCAAGCAAAATATTTCACAATACATTTACTGAGCGATTTGATTAACCGATTTGATTTCCTCCTGTGGATATTGTGACGCGACTTGGGCAGAATATCTCTCCTGTAATGTCAGCAGTGCCGCCAAATGAACTATTGCAGTGCATTGTGCCAGTCATCTCCTCTGGGTGGGCATCTGTGAACTGCACAGAGTAAACAGGATGTTCGCTGTCGTAGTATTTCTCCCAAAGTCACCTTCACTGATATTTTCCATGTGGGAGAAAACTGCAGCAAAAATTGAAATGTCAGTATTATGATGCCAGTATCTTAAATATACCTTCTTGTTTGTTAAGACAAACAGCCTTCTTACGTAGAACCATAAAAGAAGTTGCATAATAGTGATCAAGCATCAGTGATGGCGGACCTGAGGAGGAAATGAAGGCCAGTGGTGTCCATTAATAATGACTAGTACTTAAAATATGAGCCAAAAAGCTCTCAGAGTAATGAGTTGAACTTGTGCTGCCTTCACAATATTACAGCGCTCACCAAGCAAAATGATGAAGCTTTTCTTTTTAGCAGACAGCGCAAGCGTGCAAGCAAAGGAACGAGATCAGTTAATTAGAGTAATTTGTTTAATGTTTCTAATTAGTAGAGAGATATAATGGAGAAAAGCTCAGCAGTAAACACTGGTTTCATCTGAAGCAGAATCCGTTGCTATTTACAGCGTGTGAGCTCCACACTCAACTTGTAATTGTTTCTCTGCAGTTATCCAGTGCAGTCATGTTAGATTTTTCAAATATAGAGTAGAGCTACTCATGATTTAGGTGCTTTTCCACATTGACGCAAATGTTGTGACTCCTCTTCTTCAAATGTATGGATCAGAGAGACACTTGACATAAAAAGGTGGACAGGAGCAGCCCCCAGCTTTGACAGCAGTGGGACAGATTTGAGAGGGTGTTATGTACCACGGTGACCCTGCCGGGTTTTTCGATCACGCCTTGATTAGGATTCTTTCTCTGCTCTGTCCGAAAACCAGGGAGCTGCAGAAAATACTGTCTGTCTCTTCTCAGCAGTGGAGTGAATCACCGCCATCGATCATTTATAAAAAGCACATGTAGGCTTTGCCCCGTTTGCCGGATGAGGCCAACTCGAAACTATCTACACAGGATTTTTGAAGGCTGCTGGTTGCAAAAATAAGTCAGTTTTTATTAAGGTCGGTGGTAAAGTGAGCCCTCGTCTCACTTCATTGAATACATTTTCCTGAGGAGTTAATATTCTGAATTGCTAGTTTTAGGTTAACTTGACCTTCAAAATGTGACCTCAGATTTCAATGGGTGAAATCACTGCCCACTGCTACTTTATTAATACACACTGACAAATGTTTTGGCTTTGTGCTGATATACTCGTGAGCCTGTTTTGTCCTTTAGGGATAAATCATCCATGGAGGAAGTTGGGCTCAGCCGGGAGCAAGCAGACTGGCTTTTGTTCACTGACGCAAGCACATGGAGCATTGAGTACAGACCCAAACCAGAAGTGACAGTCTTGTCTACTGTAAAGGTCGCAGTCTTTATTACTTTCTTTGGCGGCTGTATCTTCACCTCGTTGCATCTGCAGCCCCGTGCCATCATTCCTCTCCCTCCCCTCCCCCTCCGTGGCACAGCAGTGGGCACCTTGTGGCATTTTAGACGAGAGAAGCCACTGCACGAAATTCAGCCCTGCCATATCACAGATCACGTGTTGCGGTCAGCTACTGAAGGTTATCATTTGGAGACGTTACACTGTTGAGCCACTAAGAGAGGTGTAACGTTGCAGGAGGTAATAACTGCAGAGGCATTTGATTTAAAACTACCTGAAATAAATGCCTTTCTTATCTGTAAATGGAGCGCAGACATGTGGTTCATGGCTCGCACGTGACACTGCAATAACGAAAGGCAAGTCATGGGTGGATGTACTGCATCTTCAGCAGATTGGATACAGGCAACTGGACTTGCTTTAGTTAAGTCTAAGTTTTACCTCTCATCCAAGAAGCTCCTGCAGTTTTCCATCACTCAGTCAGAATCAGAAATACTTTATGAATCTCCGGGAAGGAAACTTTATTACGCCCCCAGAGAACTTAGGAAGCCTCTTGGATGAGAATTGAAGTGTGCAACTTTTCGATAGAAACAAATGTCTGTTGCATTCAATCTACTGTCAAATGAGTTCTCACAATGCTGATGAAGCCTCTCTCCGTGTTTCTCAGTATGCTGGTGTTTTGTTTTGTCAGTGGGGACACAAAGTGAGGTGTTTTACATCACGACTAACTGAGGAAAGGCAGAAGTGTAACAGCTACACTAGTAAGGGCAGATGGCTTAAGGAATTATCCCCACTCCTCTACAACATGTGTGAGGTAGTGAGGCACTGAAACGAGCATTGAAATTGAACGGTTCCCAAGTATGGACCCATAGAGTCATCCCTTCAGACTTACTCTGCAGACTTACGCAGGTCTGGTCTTGTAGCGACACAGCAGTGTTTTGTCAACAGAGGTCACACAGCGGAGCTTGGACTAAATCAAGTCCAGTTGCTCACATTTAAATTTGTGAAAGTTCAACAGTTTGGATGGCGGACATCCGTCGCGGACTCGGGTCAATCTAATTCCAAAATGGAGCCTTGAAATGCTAGATAATCAACGTTAAAGGGCTGTAACCATCTATGGAAGAAAAGGCCTTCAAAGTCAGAAATAACCAGTAAACCTGTAAATTCTACAGTCATTGCTTTGAATTCTTGTAGCGCAGAAGCAAATCTTATGCAAAACCTCAGTTTGAATATCAGCAATGGAGATTTGGGTCTGCTGCAAGCTGAAAATTCCCGTTTCTGCTCTGCCTGCCCGTATTTTGATTCTATGATAACAATGGGTGAAGGTGTGCTGAAATCTTTACTATTTATCAGAGGCTGATTCAGAGCTGCTTACTTGCAGTTAACATGCTTAATGAGATGTGTTCTGGTGAGTCAAGTGCTGGTCATATCTGGCAGCGGAGCCACTCTAAGCATGGAGGGAAACTAAATCAGAGTCATTTCCCCTCAATTAGTGAGTGATTAAAGCCAGGTCAGAGACGGCCAACGGCCCTTCTGGCCTCATAATGACTTTAACCGGATCAATGGGTCTCCAATCACCTGCCAAATCAGTGATCTAGGAACCATGCAGTTAGAGGACAGAACCTGCAGCAGGGAGCTACTGAATCCACCTCTGACTGCCCGTGTCACTCCTGTGGGAGTGTCACCTCCCTTTAGCTCGCTCAAAACATGTCACATCAACACTCAGCCTTTTTCATTTTTTCCTCCCCTCACTTTACTTTCTTTATAACCACATGTTTACCAGTGGAACTGAGTTAGAGAGAAATGCTGGTGAAACTGGAGCAAATGCAAATGAAGCCTTTTAAAAATAAATAATTGTTGATGTCAGTCTGTAATGAAGGTTTATGTTATTGCTGGAAATATTTACATTTGATATATATATATATATATATATATATATATATATATATATATATATACACTGTGTATATATATATATCTCTTGAAAAGCATCAAAATAGTTTTTTCTCTTGATCATGTTATTGGTTATTATTTTCTTTTTTTTATATTTCTGTACAAGTTTCATCATGAGAGAGGTTCTGATGAACTGACCTGTCGCTGAGAATCTCAGACTTGAGCAGCAGTTACTCAGTCAGTATTTCCTCCACCACTTCATCCTGTGGCTTTAGTGGATTACATTGTACAGTCGCAGCAGTGCAGTTGTTAGGCATTTTTTTTTTTTTTTTTTTTTAACAAATGGTGTAATTTGCGCACCTCTGCCGGCGCCTGGGTGACTGCTGCAGGGTCGTCAGCTGGGAGCCATCCTTCATGGGTGTTTTGCCTTTTTTTTTTTTTTTTTTTAACAAATGGTGTAATTTGTCGCACCTCTGCCGGCGCCTGGGTGACTGCTGCAGGGTCGTCAGCTGGGAGCCATCCTTCATGGGTGTTTTGCCCCTTTAATCCCAGGACATCTCAGGTCGGTGGCTCAACAATCACTCTCTCTGCTGCTCCCTGCAGCTGGATTTTGATGATCTTGTCTCTTCTCCTTCATTGCTTCTTCTGAGAGACATTTGATAGCTTTCCAGGCTTTGGCGTCTGTGTACCCGACGTCTTCAGAGTCAGCCCTCTTGATATTTAATTAATAATATTTCACCTACAGCCTATAATGTTCAGACTGTATATACCTTTGATTAGTCTCATATACAACGTTGTATGACTGATTATAGTATCTGATGGAGTATGCGTTGTTGTTGTTTTTTTTTTAACTTTTTATCTGTATTTCATTTACTTATAATTGTCCAATCTTGTTACTCTCAGTTTGTATTCCGCTTCACTGTACTTTGTTTTGTCTGTTTGTGTATGTGTTCTTTCCCTTGCTGTGTGTATGTAATTTTGCTGTTAATTATGTTGCCTAATGGGATGCTGGAGCTGTTCATGACATGATGCCCAGAAAACATATTTGTCCTCCTCTAAAATCAGTGTCTCTTCAGGGTTTCTTATATATTGTCTATCTGTTTGTTTTCATCTTATTACTGTTCTCCTACTATTCTCCTTTCTTTGCCTTTCTTTCTCATTTTCAAGGACCAGAGAGCTTTTCACTTCTTTTCATTCTTTAGAAATCGTATGGACACCCACACCCACATGCACACGTATATGCACTTCTTCCCATCTGCTTTAATTAGCCGTGTTTTCCATCTCAATACATATGCTCCTCTCTTTGTGAATCTCCACACCCACACTGTAGCCATTTACTATATTGCCTCCATCCTCTTGTTTTAAAGCTGATGGATCTCTCTCTCTCTCTGTCCCTCTGACTTTTGCTGACAGCGCCAGTTTTTTTTTTTGCAACTACTTACTGAAGTTATTCATTCATAGCCTCTCTCTCTCTCTCTCTCTCTCTCTTCCTCCTCATAGATCATTCCATCTCTCTCACCAGTCTACCAGCTGACTCACTCACAGTTAAGTTGGGAGGAAGGAGCTTTTGCAAGGGCGCATACCACATTTCTTCGAGATGAATGGCTCGGAGTGAGGGCCCCTGCCAGAAGGTATGAAGATGTGACAGCTGAACTAAATGTTTTCTCACAGATAAGCTGACTCACGGAGGAGGATTTACTCCTCTGCTCATGTTTCTTTTAAAACTCAGGCCAGGAGGAGGAGAAACAATCAGAGACATCATCTGCAGCGATCACTCTGAGTGAGACCTCTCTCAAGCTGAATGCACATTTGTCTCCATCATTAGACTGTTGGCTTTGGCATTGACAGCGTGATCTGAATTCAAGCATTTCAAATGGATGATGCAGCAGCCAGATAATCACAGTGACTTCAAAATAATTGTAACTTCCCATAGTAGGATAAGATACTGATTTCTCAAAGTTGCATCACCTTTATTTTAATATCATGGTTAGGGTCTGAGTGCACACAGTGGTGTAAGGAAACCATTGTAACCAAAAAAGTTATTATTATTGTTCTGTCAAAAGAAAGTTTTAGGTTCTAAACATCCTCACATTGCATTTTTACAGTTATTGTAAAATTTATGGGGTTCAGTGAATTGGGGCGGTGCAACAGGAAAAAATCCACATTATTGTATCCAACTCACCTAAGAATTACTAAGAATATCATGTTGATTCTGTTTGGTTAATATCATGAGTTTTAAGATGGTGTTACTATGGCAACGGTGTAAGCAGGACATCAGTCCTGAAAGCCAGTGGAGGCTCAAATACTCACAAATCTTGACACACTCATCAACAGTAGCACAACTTTAGGTCTGGTACAGGACTGTGCATGGCAAAATGGATCCACAGCGCCCCCTAGAAAATGTAAAATCAACAACTGCAGCAAATTGATTCACCTACACATACAGTATGAAATGTGCACATGTCTGTCTGGATAAGATCTAGATCTAGGGCCCATGACCTTAACCCAACACAATTTAAGTTAAAATGTTTTTGATTATGTCCCTTTTTTCACGTGCTGTACTTTTTCAAACTCCCTCTACACAGTTAATTTTTATCACCAAACTTGGGGTGATGTTTTGGAGCTGATGCGTGGATGTGAGGGCTCAATATTGCAGTTTACAGCTTTAGTTATTTAATTGCTATGTCTTTCACTGTGAAATTTGCTCACAGTCTTTGACAACACAACCGTGTGGTTATTGATACAGCAAAGTGTAATTGGCAAGTCAATGAAATTATAGCTTCTCTGTATAAACATAGATATACTCAATCTTTACCACCAAAATCATACCTTCAATTGTCACATCAAAAGCTTTCAGGTAATAGACTATTCTTTGTGTTGAGGTATTTTACTTCAGTCTCAAAATCAAATTCAGAGTTTTCTCCTGATCTGAGGTTTTTGAAATTAAAGACAACATTTTTGAAATAGTTCATCTTTGACCTGATCTCAATATATAAAGAAAGGCCCTTGCCTAAATTGCATGTAAAAGAATTATTCTTAGGCCACAAAAAAACAATGAACCCTCCTATAAATGTTACATACTGTGCACTATGTTACAACTGTAGAGTATTTAATTGCAGACAGATTTAACATTGTTATAACCAACTCTTTTTTTCTTCCAGTATTGGTCTCCACCTCTGGCATTCCTTTAGCCACAGTCGTGTCCCTGAACTCTTAACCTTTCTTCAGATCCCCCACCTCTCCTGAGGATAATGGCGGAGGTTTTCTAACAAACCTCCGCCATCGAAACTGTGTCATCAATCACTTTTCCCCTGCTGTCCACTCCCGTGACAGCCTTTGTCCACATGCTTGGCAAAACCTCCGGCACCAGCAGCAGATGGGCACACTGGCATCATCAGGATGGAGAAGCACGAAGGAAAACTAGACAGCTACGCAGGAATGGGTTTCTCTGACTCTACGTGGTGCTGCCCAGTTACTTGCAATAATTGTTCTGAGACCTTTAATTCTTAGGAACAAGTGTGAAATGAGGGTCCTCATCTTTAGTTCTAATCTATGACTTTCTTTATCTTTATCATCAAATTTTTCAGGAACAAATCAAAAATCACCCAGATTCAGCATCTCTGGTCCTTTTGAAGAGCTGAGCAGTGATTAGGGTACAACAGAGTGAGTATTTTATAAATAATGTTGATTACAATTTGAGATATTCAGTCAAATAGTGTATCTCACACCATGGGATGCAGTGTCAGTGGGTCCCACTGAAGATGTAAAATATTATAGCCTAACAAAGCAAAACTTTATTTACCCTCAGAGAGCCCTGCCTGTGTAAAAAGCTGCAGTTGTAAATAAGGATTTGTTCTTAATCTGTCCTGCCTGGTTAAATAAAGATTAAAAAAAAAATAATAATAAAAAAAAAATATTTACAAGTCACAAGTGAGATTAGCCTTTCCCCCAAAAGTTCCAACTGTACATGCGTACGTGACTCACCCTGTGTGTGTATTAACAAACCCACATGCGTGTATTACGTGTGCGTGTGTTGACAGATGGAACCGGTCCCTAAGTCAGCATGACCCAATATTCGAAGCCCTTACTGTGTGTCCTCAGGTGACCTGCTGAAGAAAGAACTGCAGAAAACTATTGCATAACTATTCCTGGCAGCCAAACTTACTTACTGGAACCACCTTATTGATAAACACAACAATTTAACATCTGGACAGGACATTAACACTTAAAACTTGATAATCATCCAAAACCCTGCATCTCATTCCAACTACTGTGGCATTATATTTTACATCCTGCGCTACTGTCAACATCATGCACTACTGTCCCACTTGCCAATTTAGCCTTTGACCTTTCTCTAAATGATTGTTTTGTGCCACAGGGTAAGGTCATGATTTTACTTTCTTATTTTTGCCTGTTTGCATGCTAAAACTGCTATTTACTAACATACACAAAGTAGGTGCAGAGTTGTATTGGAATGTTGTGTTGTTTAAAGTATTTCATTATGAAGCAAAGTAGTAGACAATTAAAATATTTTACCAAGTGGCTTTTCAAGAGGAAAAAACTACAGTTCATCCTCAGGGGATCATGGATATCTGTGCCAAGCTTCATGGGAGTTGTTGAGATACAGTATGTTCATTACAAGTCACAATGACATATTAAAGTTAAAAAGCTTTGTCCTCTGGAGGCCCTGAATGTCTGTAGTTGTTGAGATGTTTCAGTGTGAGTGATCAAATAATGGTTGTTCATGCCTAAATTTCAAACCATAGAGCCATATCCTCCAACGCTGTTTAAACTCCCCTATAAAGCTTATCACAGAGAAAATCAGAAAAGCAGTCATATAGCAGCAACAGTGTAAACACAAAAAAACAGGTTGTTTTAGCTTCCTGTGGGACTCGCAATTTACATTAAATACTATTAAACTTTAATATGAGAAAGATGAGTGAAACATGATCTTAAAGCTCCTAATCTGTTCCACATTCCACTGACAACTAAAAAATAACTGAATGTTTAGAACTGAAAGGAGGAAATATGCCAAAGACCTGAGGTGTTTAGGGAATAGGGACTTTACAAACTGGTTCTAATTTATGTGCAGGTTCAAAAGCAAACAAAACAAGAGTCAGGTTTTTTTAGTGATGTATTTTTGAATGAGCTGGAGGCCAAACAGGTCTGATCACAAGATAGAAATAAAACAAAAAAACACCCAAACGATAACAACTCTATTACCATGAATGCACAAACATGCGGCAGTCTAACAATGACATTCTGCAATTGTCTTGTCTTGTCACAACTGCAAACAATCCCAGACAAGTCCTGCATTTCCCAGCATACTCCACACTCCCACAGCCCCAGAATCTGATATGAACCAACAGTGTTTCCCGACATATTTTTATTCAGCAGTGTTACATAACATTCATCGCAGTCGTGCCTCGAATTGCACTATAATGAACTGAATCCCAGCTGATGTTTTAGTAGGGGAATAAATAAAAATGGTATAAAAGTTGAGCCAGCAGAGCACTAACGCAAAACTTCATATGGCCATTATTTCACTGTGAACGGAGAGGAAGTGCTCAAGTGCTGTATGCTAATGTACAGTGTAAGCATTAATATGCTTGGCACTGCTTGGCTGAATTTAAATGCAGTTATACCAGCAGCTGGACATTAATCCAAAATGTATACAGGGAGGAAGAAGAGGATGGAGGGAGCAGAGGACAGGAAGGAGGAGAGGAGGAGGTGGTGGTGGGGGGGGGGGATACAATAAAGGAATGGCCAGAATCTACAGACAGTAAGGTAAAGAGAGAGAGAGAGTGAGGGAGGGAATAGAGGATGGAGGGAGGCAGGCAGCGAAGAAGGGTGATGTCACCAATAACAGGCAGCCAATAGGAGCCAGGAGGGGTGGAGAGACAGAGCAGCAAGAAGAGGGTGTGTTTTTCTATCACTGCAGCATCAGCAGAGAGGAGAGAGGTGCACAATCAATTTCACAGTCAAGACGAAGGAAAGGCTGAAGTAGATAAGGAAGAGAGGAGGAAAGGAGTCACCAGAGGAGAGGAGCATCAGTGCAGGTAAGAGGATCTTTTCTGTGATAAGATCAACGGTTTGCCATTAAAATGATAAATGGACTAATTAGGTGGAAGTGGCGTGTTATGGAATCACACCTTTGCTTCGTCTTCTTTACCCCGGTGTGTGTTTGACAGCTTCCTCTCAGCTGTGCTGACATTTAGGAAAACTACTCTATATCATCATATTCAAAATGTTAGATGATAATGTTTGTGTGTATCAGCGTTAAACTCCCAGTGTGATTGAAAACCTGTTGGTGCTGAATACTTTCAGACAAAATTGTTAACTGTTTCTTTCAGTTTTTTATTTCTTAGTCTATTTTTTTATCTTTCTGGGTGAGATATCAGTTCATTGCATGCAACAAGGTTTCATCAGAGATTAATACTGAATATACAGTGCCCTTGTAGTGCCTCACTGAATAATATGTTGGCCATAAATACAACACTGCATTATGTCTTCTTTTAGTTTTACTTGTCTGTAAAAATTGAAATTTTGGAAATTGTGTTTGAAAACAAGGACTTAATAATATCTATTGAATTGCATCACCATACATTTATTTTAAAACTTTATCATCATAAAACATTTAAGGCAATTACTTTTCACTGAATACTTTTTTTTGTATTGTTTATTTTGGTGTGATCTGGGGGTAATTACACAAGGAAATAATTATTTTTTTTTGCCTTTCCTTCTACAAAGCTAATTCAATATGAATATTTGTTTTCTTCTCACGTCCCCCTCCCCCAACTAATTTCTAAATGGCTCTGCATTCCCAATATGGCCTGTGATTGCGATGAATTTCACTGATGCGGAGGATAAAACTCAGCTGTGTGCGGAACAGCACAGTGCAACAGACAACAAAAATTATTAGACTACCAGTTTTCTCCTGCAGCAGCATTGGGTCTGTTTAGCCTTTGCAGTGATGGAGCTAGGTAACCTTAAACTACACGCCTGGGAGGTAGGAAAGAGGAAATGAGAGCTGATGGGAGGAGGAGAAGAAAGGAGGACAGATTCACGTATCAACAGGAGGCGGCGCGTGTGGGGGAGATATTCATATGGAAGGAGACGTACGTAGGGGAGGTGAGAATAAGGGTGGGGCAGTGCATTGAGAAAACAGTGGAGGTGTGCCAGTGGAAAAATAGGCACACACCTGGCTTTATGCCACACATCTGGACAATGTCATCCTCTGCAGTCTGTCCTGTTACACATCTGTTCTTCCCTGTGTCAGAAAAAAAGACAATATGCCACACACCAGTTGTGTTAATGATGTCAAAATCCGTAATGTGAAACACAGATGGTAAAGGCTGTGGACTTGTTTCATCTGTTTATTGTATTTTATGTGTGATTGATTGCATACATCCTTGTGGAAATTCTTGTATTATACACCAAGATATTCACATCATGCACAAAGATGCGACATTTCTGGCAAACATAAAATGCACAAAGATTGTTTGAGTGACTTTGAGTATATTTCTGTGTCTCCTTATTTGAGTGTGGTGTAGAAAACCTGCTCTCTCTCTCTCTCTCTCTCTCTCTCTCTCTCTCCATGCCTCAGTAGCCTGCAGCTACTAGGAACCTGCAGTCACTGGAGCAGAGGGAAGGTGCTGTGGTTGACAATGACTCGTTACCATCTATACAACATCCATAAACATACTGAACTGTCCTCATTGACACAATAGATCACAATACAGCTGCTGCAGCTGCTGAGGAGGATGTGCGTATCTCTGTGTGTGTGTGTGTGTGTGTGTTTGTGAGAGAGTCTTCTCCATAGCAGCAGTGCTCCACTGACTCACTGCTGTCCACATTACCATACCATTTAATGCAGAAGAGTTTGGATGGCCGTTTATGCCCGGTCACAGAGTTAAGAGCCGCTGGTGAAGGAGCGACGTTGTTGCTGTCAGAGGGGCTTGGACAGACGTGCAGTCTTTGATTACCCTCGCTACAGTATGGTGCAGAATGTAATCCCCCCCTCTGACGCCGGCTGGTTAATTGACCTGTTCCATCAAAGAGATGGATGAAAGCAGGGATTTATGTGAGTATAGAGGGATAGAGAGACAGACCTGCAATGGAAAGAGAGTAGAGCCAGGGGAAGATGCTGTAAGATAATGGTGAAGGAGAAGACGAGGACTTCCTTTTTAAAAGCAAAACACTGCATCCATTAATGTATGGTCTCTGCGATGGGTGAGGAAAGAGTGAGCGGGATCATTTAGGATAGAAGAGGAGACAAGGTCACAAGGGAGGATGGGCTGTAGCAAAGGGAAAAATGAAAAACAAATGAGTGAAAGGAAAACAGAATAAATGTAGGGTTTCTATTAATCGGTTAGTATTAATTACATTTGAAAAATTCCTACATTGAATGGTCAGATATTTGTGCTTGTATTGTATTTTATTTATTTATTTTTCACAGAAAAACAGCACCAGAGTCTGGCTTGTTTCCAACTGCCTTTAGTCCTGCAGTTCAAGTAGATAGTTTGTGTTGTGTAGGAGGAGAGGAGTGATTTGCTCCCAATCTGCCAGTGAGCAACAATTGCAGGGAAGAGCAGTGCAGCACTGGCCTTTCACTTCTCAGCCACTTGTTATAGCCTCAGGATACCTTTGCTGTCCTGCTCACCAAATTCAAATACACACACACACACACACACACACACACATCTATTCAGACACAACTTCAGCAACACATGCTCTTTAAATACACATCACAGAGATCCTGTTGCAGTGCGCTAAATCAAAAATGCTCTAATGCTGCCTCCTCGACCTGATTACTTGAGCAACTTCGACTGATCAAAGACCTTATCACAGCAACAGGGGGATAACAGAGCTGTTAAGGCAGAATGGAGAGAGAGAGAACTACCTCAGAGTGTCAACCTCCATTGAGAATAACAGAGATGAAGTTACCAACACAAGCACAGATTCAAAAGCTTGTGAGCAAACTCCCTTGAGTTGTCTTCCGATGCTTGTGTCAGGATCCACGTACAAAGATGTGAAGATGGAGAGTCGTCTCCTGCACCACACCACACCCTCCACACCATCACTTCCCTGGCCGCCGCTCAAAGGCTTTTTTTTGATTTAGCTGGTGCAGATGGGAGTGAGCCCACTGGGTGTCAAGTGGGGGATCGTGTAGACATGCTGTCAGGGTTTGTTGGGGAATTCATTGTGGTGATTTCTAGAGCTAAGGGTCAGGTGGATTGACAGGCCAGCCACGGGAAAATGATTATAGGGAAGTGAGGAGGAGGGAAGGTGGTCAACTAAAGGGATGTATGAAATTTGCAGAGGTGAGATGAGTGAGGCAGGGCGCAAAAAACCTTAGGATGGAGTAAAGGCTGATTTAAAAGTAAAACATTGTGTCATGGCAATTTCTCTGCCATCACTTAAGTGGCACGTTCTCTCTTCTTGGACAGAAAACAGAACAAACATTCCAACTCAGGCAATCCATTTTCCTTTACTGCCTCTGACTCTATATTTCCCCTATACTCTTCCTCTAATTCACTTCTTCAGTCGGACTTCTTTCAGTATTCACGTAGAGGTGGACAGAGAAACTCACATCAAGGTCTTAATCAAAATAATGACTGAGGCTCCTATTAGTTTTCCCAGAAAGAGGCTCTCAGACAAAGACTCATAAATCTAACCCTATTATACAATTGAACCTCCGGTAGAGACTAGGGCACAAATAGAGGCGTCATTTATGGAAATTAATTTAATTTGGGAGAGTGAGTTACCTTATTGCAGCTTTCAGAAGTGAAGGTATGATAGAGGAGAAATTGTAGAATTCCCCTGAGTCACAAATATGTTATTGATGGTGGAAAATTACACAACTGGGACCCCTCCTGGATATAGTTTTAAAACCAGCAGCTAAATTAATTACTGCCAAACCAATAACGAAGCCAGTGGCACCAGAAATATTGTGAGAAATGTTGTGATTTTTTTCTAAATGTGTAAATAAAATGTCTACTGTGCCCTTGGTTTAGAGCAGACAGGGAAGGCGGCAAAGCAATAAAGCTTCACATAGAAGACAGTGGAGTGAATATGAATTAGGGGAGATATGAACTTCTTGTCTGACCTTCTCTTTGCCTCCATGATGCCGTCCACATCTTTTTTTCCCCTCTGCCTGACAAAATTATCTCTTTGTCTCAGCAACACAGAATTCCCCTTAGCGTCACCCCTCCTGGACCAGAGTCAGCTCTATCAAAGAGGCTTTATTGTGCACTATGAGTGAATATAATTAGACTAGACCGACCCTCTGTCCAGTGTGTTTCCCAACTTCATGTTTCTCTGTCTATGAAGAGTTCTGTTGATTGTCAGAGATTCTTCTCTATGTATTTGCATGAAAGAGTCCACATCAACAGGGGCCAGTATGAGAAACCCTCATGAATGAATGAATTATTGCCCCATATGAGTAAACAATGTTGGATTATTGCCTTTCATTTGTAAAAGATAATGCCAGATGGCTAATGGCAGAATTGTTGAGCTACAGTAAGTAACTCTGTGAGTTTAAAGGCTTCTGGGCAAAATAGCTTTGACATTAGGTTATGTATTTTCAATTTCTGCTTCAAAATCATTTGGTTGTTCATTTAACCACCGGAAAGCCCTTAGTCATTTTAATTCAAAATAGCAAAGCTTTAATTCTAATCCTGATTTAATGATTTAACTTGTCCCCAAAGATTTTATAAAAACTTTGAATTGGACTCTAAACAAAAGGGAACAATACCATATTATTTAAAATTATTAATAGTAGCAGTAAAGTGAAAAGTCTCCATCTGCACAACCAATGACAAGCTACCTTTGAAATGTTTAACAACTAAACATGGAAGTACTGATTATTATTTTTTAGGGCTGA